>OZ007564.1:16760167-17360167 GCA_963931875.1 Pollenia griseotomentosa
CGGTTCCACTGAAAGTTGGCAAATATGGTACAAATAACTTCGTTATCAAACGAGATCAATATTTTACTAATTTTATTTCTTTGGGGGTGGAGAAGCGTACTGGGTTTAGCTAGTTCTTTATAGAAAAGCGATATTTTTATAAAAACCGCGATTTTTAGTGAAAAATTTCTATGTATTTGTATAAAAAATCCGATTTTCAAATGTAATTTTTACAAAAAAAAAATTTAATTTTTTAATTTTTTTTTTTTTTGTAAAAATTCCATTTGTTTGTGAAAATTGGAATAATTTTGAAAATTTTACTTTAATGCGAACTTGCGATTTGTTATGAAAATTGCGATTTTTAATAAAAACCCAATTTTTTTTTTTGAAAAATGGAATCATTTTAAAAACTTCAATTTGTTGTTCTTCTAATCGCCATTTTTTTTTAATTCTCTTAGCTAATCCCGGCGAAGCTCTACGCTTGTCTGCAGGAAAGAAACCAGGGTCTCTGGCGGGAATCGAACCCGCAACCCCGGCGCTGATAGACTAGCTCACCACCAGCTACTATTTTTAATAAAAACTCCATTTTTTTTTTAAATTGGAATCATTTTGAAAACTTCAATTTGTTGTTTTTTTAATCGCCATTTTCTCAATGTTTCGACAAACTTCCTTTTATTAAATCTCATCATAATTTTATAAGACTGATAAACTGTCCGTTAAAGATTTGGCTTTTCTAAATATACCGACGAAAACATTATTTTCAGCTGATTGAATTTATCCGTACACAGAAACAATTTTCCAAAATTATTCACCAATTAAAGCAATTAAAGTTTTAATTAAAAATTTAATCAATGGAATTACACCTTTAATGTAGTCAATTAAACGTTTAATCAAGTGAATTTAACGTTTAATTTATACTATTAAATTGTTTATTGGTACAAATCTATATATAAATCGGCTAAGGCAAAACAGTTAAGAACACTTTCCTCCTCTGTATGTCAACAGATTTGAACAAAATATACACTACTAGCTGACCCGGCAAACGTTGTTTTGCCATATAACTTTTTTCTTTCAGATGTTACAGTGTCTGCGTGACAAATTTTAAGAAAACCGGTTGATTAGTTAAGCAGATATAGGAAGGGGAGCTTTTAACCCTCTTGCTCTATTTCACGCCCTAAATAATAAAAACTATAGGCTATAGTACTTTTCAGCTGTAACACTATTTGCCTGCGAAATTCCGAAAAATCGGTCGATTAGTACAGAAGATATTGTGAGGGGGAGCTTTTACCCTTTTTGCACTATTTCATATCCCACTTCCTATTTCCTTTCAGATGTTACAGTGTATGCATGCCAAATTTTAAGAAACCCCGTTCATTAGTTTAAAAGATATAGGGAAGGGGAGCTTTTACCGCTATTGCCCCATCTCACGCCCTATTCTCTTTTTTTCAAATTTTAATATACCAAATATTAAGAAACCCGGTTGATTAGTTTAAAAGAATGGGGAGGGGGAGCTTTTACCCCTATTGCCCTATTTCACGCCCTAAATAATAGTTCTTTACAGATGTTGCACTATTTTCCTGCAAAATTTCAAGAAAATCGGTCGATTTGTTAAGCAGGGGGAGCTTATGCCCTATTTTGCGCCCTCTAGCGATATAAAATATACTCTACGACCTATACCTATACCTAACATATACACATACAAAATTTCATAAAAATCAGTCAAGCCGTTTCGGAGGAGTTCTAAATGGAGGGCATTTTGTTGATATTTGTATGGGAATAATATATAGGAAAATCTAAATGCCATATCTCCGGAACCACTGGGCCGATTTCGTGCAAACTTCACATAAACCATCTACAGACTTTCCCTAACGTACCCTTAAATGTTGGTTGAAATCACTCCACCCGTTTTCGCAGTTAGTGGTGACATCAAAATGTACACTTCTTTTTGTATATATTACACTATTTGAAAGGTATTTACTCACAGAAGTGCACAATATATATTTTATTCAAATCTGTTCAATAATTTCAGAGTTATGTGTTTAAATTTGCTACTAACACATATGCAGAACACATAAATAAAAAATTTGTTTTTTTTTAATTATGAAATAATGAAAAATAGGGTGGTCGATTATTCGACATTTTTCAGAAACCGGTTTTCGAATATTTCGAATATATAAATCTTATGTATAAATCGGCAGAAGCAAAACAATTAAGAACGCTTTCTTCCTTTGTTTGTCAACCGAACCTATATGAGAGAGAAAAAAGTATCAAAAAGGGGAAATACGGGAAATAAAATTTCTTTTCTTTTACTTTTCCGTGCTGCATGTGATAATTTTTAAAATTTCTATAATGTTGAAATTAGAAACATAATATTATAGGTTCAGGGTCCTGAGTGAATGAAAACCTATAAGATAAAAAGTGTTGGTACTTTTTGTTTTTAATCTGGAATTTTTTAAATTTTCGTTAATGTTCAGCCTATAAAGATAAAATTAAACATTAAACTGGGTGAATAAGAACATGTATGGGAAGCTTTTTGGTACTTTTTCGTTCAACATCTGGTACTTTGATTAATTTTTGTTAATATTAGACACAGAAACATAAAATTAAAGATGCAATATCCTGAGTGGATGACAATCCATAAAGGAGACTTTTTGATACTTTTTGGTTTTTCAATTGATATTTTTTATATTGAACTTACAAAATTAAATTAGCCCTCGCCAAATCGATCCACTAAGACGGAAAAAAATAAATGCTCAAAACATGTAAATTCATAAATACTTAGATGTGCTATGTTTCCTTCATATGTATGTAGATAAATTTTTATGGTCGAATTTTGACCATTAGGCGAACGAACACTAGTTTAATTAATTTTTTAATTAACATCACAAATTTTTTAATTGAAATCAATTTATATTTTTTTCTGTGTACGGAAAATAGAAAATTCAAAAGAAATTTCGATGTTTGTGTTTATTTTTCATTTATCGAAAACTTTTTGTGAAATTATACATTTTGAAAGGAATTATTTTACATATCACTTGTTACATATAATCGCGACATTTATGTCAGTTTACTGTCCCTGAGCAGCCATGTTGCATTAGGTCTTTAGCAACATAGTTGCTATATTTATTTCTTCTTACCACAATTTCTCATCCCTGACACACATAAATACCATCCACAAAATAAAAATGTTTTATATCTTTGTTTGAAAGTCACATTAGTTACACTTGATTGTAATGAGCAGAGAGGGAATTTCTGTCAAAGACACTGAAAAAGCTGATTTTAAGCATGAGGAAAAAAATATTATTTTTATGTAAAGATTAAGAAGATTTTTTTTTGTTGCATAAAACAAACGTTTGTGTTAATAAACAAAGAAGCAAACATAGTATTATTACATACAATCATGTTGTTTTAAAAATGTATGTCAGTCAGTACGTTTGTGCATTTGGATGACAATAAACATTTGGCGTAAATAATGTGTCTAGGGTAAAATGTTAACAAAGTGATGTCATCAACTTCAATGAACTGGAACATTTAGCGCAAAAATAATAACACAAACAAACCGATAAACCAACAAACAAAAGGGGGAACCTAGATTTCAGGAAAGCATTTTCTGTTTTTGGGGTTACATTTACTTTAAGCGTTTGGTACTAAATATGTATATTACTTTAATTCTGTAGCTGGTATCTTAAATGGAGATCATAAAAACCAAACCTTTGCGGAAATTATTATTTTTTTTTCTTCAATTTGTTGGTATTTTTTTGGTGTGAATAAATAGTATTAACAACAAACATCCATAAATATGCTAAAGAGACAAAATGTAGGAAGGAACAGCCATAGACACACTTCAGTAGTCATTTCGGCATTTGTTTTTATGAGGCCGATGTGTAAAACTATAGCCAGAGCCATGGGGCTTAAAGCTGTTAAGAATTAAAATTTAATTTTCTTTAAAGAATTCAATAAACTTTAAGATAAGATTTAGTTTCAGCCTAAAACCTCAAGAGTAAAATTGTTAAGCAAATTATAATCAGCCTTATTACGTTTGTCATTGTCGTAAACGACTTAGTCGTTTTTTGTAGTAGATTAAAGAATACAGATTGTGTGTTACTTTTATCTATTTCAAAAAACGACACAGTCGATTATTACGTTGTAAGATTTTAGATTTTTTTGAAGTTATTTATTACAAAATGGGGTGTTCTCAAGTACAAAAACCAATGTTTGATCATTGCAACTTTTCGGTAATTGCAACAACCCAAATTTTTTCGAGTTGCGAAAATCGAGCTCGCACTGTAATGAGGATGCAGGTAAAAAATACTGTCATTCCCAACCATTTTTCTAATTTTTGCTTAAAGTCATTGCAAGTACTATCTGGGGCCTAATTCTAGCAGTCGTGATCGAATACTTTTTCGATTCGAAAGCAATTTTGTTTCTAATTCTGAGCGATTCGAAATTATTTTTAAAGTGTTTTGAAAACTCAATGCTTTACAACACCGAGAAAATTATTTCAAATTATAGTAGTAGGTCCCACTTAAAAATTCTCTGCAATGTTGTTCCGGAAAAGCCCAATTTGCCAGAACAATGACAAGTTGAGACAAACAGATCACTTTCAACATTCTATTGCACAGCTTTCACGTTGCTTTCAGTGTGCATATTTCGAAGATTACATCTTCCAGCACGGTCGATCTCTAAAGCCCATTCATCAAATCGACCGACTAAATTCCTAATCATGAACGCTGATCTTGAATAAATTTTATTGATGGTATATTATTAATGATCATTGATAAAAATAGGAAAATTCGTTCATTTTAACGCGTTGTTGTATGCATTCAAAATTTAAGCTTGTTTTTCCAGAAAAAAAACAACAGAATAAAAATCAAGTTTAACAAATAAAATTTATGAAGTGGATTAAATTTATTAAAAATCTGTCTTTCGCGAATTTATACTGTTGCCTTAAACGCAAACGGACTTAAATACGCAAAAAATTCGAAATCAAGTTTTTGATTGATTTTGGTTCGCTTTATTAAACTACATACATTTTTGAGACCCCTGCGATAAAAAATGGCGACTTTATTGTTATAGAAATTTATTATTATTGATTTTGTAATGTTTTTTTCTGCTCCTGGAAAAAATAAAGTGTATTTACGACCGTTTGCATTTAAGGTTGCGATATGCAGATTAGAAACCTGCGCCGTGGGATTTTATCGGCGGCGGCGGCTGACGCAAAAAATACGCGGCGGCTAGAAGCCGGCTGTAGAATACAGAATATATCAAAATTAAATGAACATTTTTGTGAACACAAACAATTTAAGCCATTTATTGTACTTTAATTCACTACTCTTAACTCATTTTCGTATATGTCCTTTTAAAATTGTTTATGAAATTTTGGTGCTTAATAAACAAGAACTGACAGTATTGAGAGGAAGGCATTATTAGAATTGCACTTTTAAGGATAGTCAAACAAAAAAGAATGTGGTAAGGTGTTTTAAAAAGAGAATAAAAAATCTTTACAAAGTAATCGGTGGCTAAGATGGAGCCGATTTTTAGCTGAAAAATTGTCGTCGGCGGCGGCTACAAATATTTTTATGGGCGGCTGGCTTAGCCTGCTGTAAGCCGCTTCGGCGCAGGTCTCTGATGCAGATTTTTGTTATTTCAGCTTTAAAAACTACTTTTTGCATCCAATAAGTTTTAAATTAAATAAGATCTTTAAAAAACCTGTTTTAAATTCCCAATTTTATTGTAAAAAAAATTTCAAACAAACAAATTTAGCAACATTGTATTTAATATTTATTGCCAAATATTCTCTTTAAACAATTTGAATTTTATATTTTATTAATTTTATACAAGCTAATTGCTAAATTTATTCAAACAAAATAATTTCAACTCGTTTTTCATTCAATAACTACAATAACTGAATGAATGAAATGAATAATGAGTGTCTAAGTGAATGACTCTCCTTTTAAATGGGTTTTGAAAGCGATTAAATCTTTTTTTTTTGGGCTGCTTGTTAACTCTGCTGCTTAAGAGCCACAAATTATTTTACTTTTTAAATAAAAATGTGTCACTTACAAATTAATACCCGTTCAATAAAGTAACACCCGATTGAGCAATAAGTTTTAACAAAAAGTTGAAACAAAAACAAAATCAGAAAAAAATAACAAATAAAACTTAAGAAAAAGAAAAACAACAAAAAACCCCTAAAAAAACAAAAACAAACATAGAAACCCAACCAAAAAAAAGTGATAAAAGCAACAAAATGAAAATAATCTTGACAAATTATGGAAAAATATTCAATACATGTCAATAACAAAATTGGAGCAACATTTTCTCTACAAATATTCTTTGGTATTTATTTGGGGTTACAACAACAAAGGGAGTAAATGCGGTAACAACAACAATTAAACGATAGTGAGAGTGTATGCATATTGATTGAACTCTTATGATTTTTTTTTTATAAAATTACTACAATCATATTTATATTTATTGATATGTAAATGTGTGTGTATTAGTGGAGTTGATTGTGTGCATGTGTATTACGGCACGCTTGTACCCAGCGGTAACTTTAATGAGTCAAGAGGCCTAATAGAAGGCCTTATTTAGCAGTCATAAGCCCTTCTCGTCGCATTCCATACGTATTTATTTCTTATACAGGTTGTCATTGGGAACAAGCCCTTCTACACTCCTCTTAATATCAACTTCGATCTCTTCATAAAGAAGAGAGTAAGGAAGGTCACTAAAAATAAGAAGTAAATAAAACTGAACCCCTTTCTTTCTCCCTTCTCATAGAAGGGAGGAGCGAATGTGTACTGAATATTTTAGAAGGTCTTTTAAAAAGAAATTTATACCTTCTAGAAGGCATACTTCTGTAGGCAGGATATCATGCGAAGTGAATCTTTTAGAAAGGATACCAACAAACACGAAGGTTTGAATTCAAATTGAAAATGATTTGAAATCAAACGTTTTCTCAAACGACAAACGTTTGATAATGATTTGAAAATCATTTGAAAATCATAGCATTCTCAACCAAAAGAGGAAATTATTTTCAAATTGAAAAATGCCTGTATTTTCAACTTGCTTTCAAACCTTATTCTCAAATGTTTTTCAAATGTGGATTATAATACAGTGTGGAACATAAATACGTATAAATATTTGTTAATTTAAATTCATTGCTTATTTAAAAAAAAATATGAAATAAACATTCGGCACCATAGCTAAAAGATGAAATAATGTTCTTTCCGTCCTCTAATTCTTGGACAGACGAAATACTTGGCTCCATTTTATTTTGAGGATTGTAGCACCGCGATCATACAACAAACTTATAATTTCTTCACTTTCCCGTTTTATTTATTTTTAATTCGTATTTTTAATCATTGTAACTACATACTCACAAATAATTTTTATTTTTCACAAGAAATAAATCGTTCACTTGTAAAACACATTTGGCCACGAAGTAAACATTTAACATTTAACCATTTTTAATGTTTACATGATATTGATTTGAATTTAACATTTTATATCAATTTGACATCAAATTGATAAAACATTTGATGTCAAATGTTTATTTTCAAATCAGTATCAATTTTAAATTAAATGTTAAAATCAAACATTTGAAAAACATTTGAAAATGGTGTTTGAAGTCAAATGATAAATTCATTTCATATCAAAGGTTTGACTTCGTGTTTGTTGGGAGTATAGACCCCTTCAAAAAGGCCTGCCACTTGCGGTCCTTCCAATATTTACCGCTGGGTATGTATTCATTAGTGTTACCAGCTTAGCCATTAGACCCCAGCAAACACAGCCTGGATGAAAAATATTATTGCCGAAAAATTCGATTTCGTATTGCGGGAAGAAACGTGTCTCGATAGCAATACTCCTAAACACTAGTTTACACTATCTCACAAGTCCTATGTATTCCATAATACTTTGTGAGATAGAAATCTAATGAGTTTTGTTGCGACTGTCAATTTAACATGACAGTTTGTGTTCACAACATCATACAAAGTATAAACGCGCACACATGAAATAAAATGCAACCCTAATCCAATGAAAAGTATTATTGATTAGAAATTTTTCAAAAAAGGATGAAGTCGTATGGGATGTCAAATCTTTTTCATAATACTTGTCATTTTCATCACACATGCATTAACACTATCAGACTTTAACATTTTACTTGAGTTGTTGACATGTATTAATACATACAAAGTATTATAGTGTAAACTAGCCTTATGCAATACGAAAGCGATTCTTTAAGATGATAAACTAGCAATTTTGGCCAGATAACCACTTATAAGAAAATAAAAAAAATATCGCCAAAATTTCATTAGGAAGATTAAAAGAATACATTTTTATTTAAAATTAAATTGTTTATTATGTTAAATATAGTATAAAATAAAACAATTTAAAAATAAAATAAAGTCTTGAAACATGTAAAAATCAACCCGGGTTCAAATCCCAGCTCAGCCAAGGAAAATTTATCAATAAATGTTAATAAAAATTCCAAGTTGTAAAATTCCTTCCTCAGTGAAAACAATTTAACGAAAATTAAATTTGATGAACTCGAGCCTAATTAAAGAATATTAAAAAAAATTAAAAATTAACAGTTCAACTAAAAATCAAAATTGTTCTTTAAAATAAAGTAATATAATAGAAATAGCCAAAATTGAGAAAGAATATATTCTTTCTCAAATATATTCTTTCTCAATTTTGGCTATTTCTATTATATTACTTTATTTTAAAGAACAATTTTGATTTTTAGTTGAACTGTTAATTTTTAATTTTTTTTAATATTCTTTAATTAGGCTCGAGTTCATCAAATTTAATTTTCGTTAAATTGTTTTCTATAGAGAACAAGAATAGAGAACATTATCTGTATTTACGATTGTCTAAGCTTGTCTCTTGCTTAGTTCTCTAATATTTGCAATATTTGTTATCCCGTAATCTCGCCCTTTTTATATATTTTTTGATATAGACACATAAAATTAAAATGGATGTATAATTATAAATAATTTAAATTTTTTCTGTCTTTATTTTATAACTTTTTTAAAAAACTATAAAAAAAAGAAATTAAAAAAATTACTTTGATTATTTTCTTCTAGATGACAATTTTGGGATATTGCTAAACTGTTGCCTTAGGTAAAATCTTCCATTTGTTTGCAGGGACTTAGCCTTTTTATGTTTTGTTGAGTTATACAAAAAAACTTATTATCAGAACAAATTTTCAATAAATTGCAATTTGATTTTCAAAATAAATTTGTACAATTTGCAAAAGTTAGGTAGATATATATACAAAAATGCAACCTATTGGAGCTTTAGTGCAGCCACTTTATTCTCTATTAAACTACGTATGAAGCCATTTATTCTGTTAGGTAGGAGAGCATACGTTTCGGTTAAAACCATAATTGGTTCTTCGATAAATTTCCAGCTTTATATGTGTCTCTAGGACGGGACAGTTTTTTTTCTTTTTTTTTGTTTTCTCTTTATTTTACATTATGTATACAACTTTTCTTTTTTAAAGTTTATTTTAAAATTAATTTATTTTAAAATTAAAAAAAGTACTGCAGAAATTCAAGCTTTTTTGCAAATTCTTTAAAAAGAAAGCAGTAGAAAAAAACGAAGATTTGCACATCGAAAATGCTGCTTCAAGCTTAAAAATTAAAGTTATTTTCAATTTCAACACAGCCATTCAGTGTTCATTAAATAATTACTTTTGCAGTTAAATGTAAGAGAATCGAAATGTATTTAAATATATTCAAAATTTTTATTGGAATCGATAAATTGGTCTTTGCCATTTACTTTTTAAAAATAACTTCATGTAAATGTTGCCCGCGGCTTCAGTTCAAATGGTCCATTCGTAAGGTCCAATTTTTCACCACTTTTTCGAGGATTTCGGCCTGTATTCCATGAATAACACGTGTTATGTTTTACTCTAAGGCTTCAATCGTATTTGGCTTGTCCACATAGACCAACGACTTCACAAAACCCCACAAGAAATAGTCAAGAGGCGTCAAATCACATGATTTTGGCGGCCAACTCATAGGGCCATTTCGAGAGATAAACCGCTCACCAAATTCATCCTTCAATACGTCCATTGTTTCACGAGCTGTGTGGCATGTGGCACCGGCTTGTTGAAACCACATATCAACCAAGTCAAACTCAGCCAATTGGGGCAAAAAAAAGTCGCGTATCATGGCTCGATATCGTTCGCCGTTGACGGTAACGTTTCTTCCACGGTCGTCTTTGAAGAAAAATGGACCGATGATGCAGCCAGCCCATAAACCACACCAAACTGTCATTTTTACGGGATGCATCGGTAACTCTTGTACGGCATGTGGCTGTTCTTCACCACAGATGCGGCAGTTTTGCTTGTTTACCTATCCATTTAGCCAGAAATGAGCCTAATCGCTGAACACAATTTTTCGATAAAACAGTGGATTTCCATCGAGCTGAATTTTGATAATAAATTTCAACGATTTGCAGTCGTTGCTCGCTTGTGTGTTTCTCCATAATGAAATGGCAGAGTATACTGAAAACTTTTCACTTTCACAGATGTAGTTTGGACACAATTCCCAACCAGTGCTGCCAGCCCGAAATCATAAAAAATCACCCTTTATGATGCAAATTTGAGTGTTTTATTAGATTATTGAAAAAACTACGCTTAAAAAATTACCCCTTATATGAGTTTTTGTCGTCGTAGGATACCGTTAACAAAAAAATTTTATTTTAAAGGCAGTTTCAAAACTTCATTTTAAAATTTTTAAACATTTTGTGAAACAAATTTCAGAATTTTTTGGTCAATACATTCGGATTCGTATTTTAATAAACGTAATTTCGTTTGCTTAACGTACATTTTCATTGGATTTTTGGTTCAGTGAATCTTTTATATCTTATTAGAACGATAATTAGGTATACATTTTGATTCTTTTACATTACAAGAGTAATTATTTAATGGCAAAAGTTTTACAAAACTGAAAAAATTTATTTTTCCTCTTGTAAATGCACATCCAAACTGCAGCATAGTTTCGGCGCCAGTTAACGTTATCCTAATATTGCACACAACGTAAATCAGCAATACATAGAACCTTGACCTAATTTTCAGATCTGGCAACTCTTTACTTAGTATCTTTTAACTACTACCTCTTTAATTAGTTCCAGTAAGCGTAACGTTATGGGTGAAATACTGTTATTATTGCTTCTCTAAATACTTTTTCAAACTCATACAAAACAAACGGAAGAAGATGCAACCAGAAAAAACCTTTTTTTTTAAGAATTTTAATATTTCTGAAAAGCAACAACCACTCAAATTGCATAAAACCTTAAAAAATACAACAAAAAAACTTGAAAGTTTAAAAGTAAAAACCCCAACGAGTTCAAAGTGAAAGAAGAGATGGGAAACATTAAAAAAACCCGATCTTTAGGTCTTGTGTGACAGCAATTATGTTCAATGAATGTTGTTTAAAGGGTTAAAGCTGCTAACGTTGGTGTTTTTTTCAAAAAGCGTGGAGTCAAAGCAAAGAGAAAGGGGGGAAACAACAGGAGCGGTTTTTGTTGCTACTGTTGTGAGTTGTGTTGCAAACGAAACATTTTTTTGAACCAGGGGCATTCCATGTTCATAAACATGTGGTCGTAGATTGTTAAGAAAAAAAAATTGATTGGGGCTCGGTTTTAATTTTTTTTTTGTACGTCTTGTATTATCTTTTTTTTATTTTTTATTTTAATATTTTGCTTTTCTCAATGAATGAATTTAACAGATGCGTTAACAAATGACAGCTTCAAATGGTTTTCTGTGTTTGAGTTTATTTTTGTTGTTGTTGATATTTTTTTTCTAATTTTTTAACACAACATTTTTATTTACATTGGCACGCACATGTGCCCCTTTTATTTTTAAATAGAAAGAGATATAGAAAAAAAAGTTTAAACAGTGGGCCAAAACATGCGAATATTCTTTGAAAATTAAAGTGATAAAAAGTTAAAAGAACAACATTAAATTTGGAGAGGAAATATTTTTGCTTTTCAAAATTTGCTATTTATATATCGCACTTGTTCAACAATAGTGTTTTAATCCAAAAATATCGTGATATTTTGTCTACTTTTTGGTAATAAAACGGTTGGTTAAAAACTAAAGTTAAAAATTATTTTGCGTCTACTGATTGTTGAACAAGTGCGATAAACATATAAAAATAGATGGGTATTTTTGAAAATTATTTTTGATAGGAAATTTGCTTTTTATAGGAAATTTTTCGAAAATTAAGTTTTTATAGGAAAGTTTTTATTTGCAGGAAATTATTCGAAAATTTTTGATTTAAGGAATAATAAATTTATTTTATTCGGACTTTATTATTTCAAGTACATATTAATATATTTTCGAGCTTGAGGTTTTTTTTTTTAAAAACTTCAAACATTTATTTAAACCTATATTTCGGCACTTCTTAAGGTTTTTTTCTTTCTTATTTTATAAATTTTCAACAATTTGAAACTAATTTTACGTTTTTAAAAAAAGACCTCAAGTTCGAGAATTTGTTAATATTTTAAGGAGTATTTTTTATTTTTAGGAATTTTTTTGAAAATAGAAAATAAGTCGCACGTTTTCATGCGACACCCAGATGTTACCCTGAGGCCACGTCGCACATTTTCGTGCGACACCCAGATGTTACCCTGAGGCCACGTCGCACATTTTCGTACATTTTAATATGGAATTTTACATGGAATTTGGATTCTCTGGCCTGTAGTGAACATTTTGATGTATTTTGATGGTATTTTTTTGGATAAAAAAAAATTGGAAATTTAAATTTGTATCTTTATTAATTCTTTTAAAAATCAATTAATTTATGAGCAAAATTAGAAATTCAATTTGGAGATCAGTAGAATAACAATAAACTTAAAATTAAAAATTTAATTTGTTAATGGAGATCAGTGCAAAAATAATGCAATTCAAATTTTTGTGCGACGTGGCCCCCCCCCCACAACATGTTTTATGTTCTCCCAGGCCATGTCGCACGAAAATGTGCGACACAAAAAAACCGTTATAACTGGAAAAGTAGGGACCAAAATAAAGTCCGCGAGTAGTAAAACTTATTTTTAGGCACTAAGAAACAAAAAAGAACAGAAATAAGTTTTTGGCCTCAGGTGACCAAAATTGTTAAATGACATTGCTACTTAACGATCAAAATTCTAAAAAGGCTTTGGCAGCCAACGTGGTAATAGAACATTTTTCGAAAATTAGAATATTTGCGATTTCTTGGAAATTTTTCAAGTATTTGCTCTTTATGGGAAATTCGCGAATAGTGGCTATTAACAGGGCTGTGGAGTCAGAGTCGAAGTTGAAGAGTAGGAGTTGAGGTTTTTGTACCGGAGTCAAGGTACCCACAAAAACTCCAAAATTTTTTGGCATAAAAAATTTAAAAAAAATTTTTAATGTTTTCCAAAATAAAAATTCTTCGAACTTAAGGATGCAATTTGTATTTAAAATATCGATTTAAAATTTTTACTTAATAATTTTCTTGCTATATTTAACATACATACTTGCTTTATAAACAAAAGGTACTGCAATAAAAAACAAGTCAAGCCCGACCATATGATACCCAGCACCACAGTACTTAAAAACACATCATGCTTATGTGTCCATATAAATATGGATTTTTCTATGTTTAAAAACTTCATTAAAATCGGTGTGAAAGTTTGTGAGAGGCAGAAATTGCCCCCTACATCCCCTTGTGGTCCCATTTTTGAAAAACTGTATAGCTTATGTGTCTATATATATATGGATCTACCTATGTTTTAAATTTCATTAAAATCAGTTTGAGAGGCAAAAATTGCCCCTTTCTCCCCTTGTGGTCCTATATTTTTTAAAACTGTATAGCTTATGTGTCCATATAGATATGGATCTATCTTTGTTTTAAATTTCATTAAAATAGGTTTAAGAGACAAAAATTGCCCTTATCACCCCTTGTGGTCCTATTTTTTTAAAGCTGTATAGCTTATGTGTCCATATAGATATGGATCTATCCATGTTTTAAATTTCATTAAAATCGGTTTGATAGTTTCTGAGAGGAAGAAATTTCCCCCTATCTTCCCTCGTGGTCCTACGATTTGGCCCATTTTCAATAGGCTTGGTCCTTGTGCCAATAAGAACCTATGACCCAAATTTTATCAAGTTATCTCCAAAGTTGCGACCTGTACTTTGCGCACAAGGTTACATGGACAGCCAACCAGCCAGCCAGCCTGCCAGCTAGCCGGACGGACATCGTTAGTTCGACTCAGAAAGTGATTCTGAGTAGATCGGTATACTTTAAGGTGGGTCTAGGGCCACTATTTTAAGGCGTTACACACATCAGCACAAACGCATAATACCCTCTCCACTATTGTGGTGTGGGTATAAAGAGTTTAAAGTCAAATAAGAACCAGTCTCATTTACATTTAGCATCAATGTATGATTAGGAGTTGGAGTCGGAATTAGAACTATTTTTTGACGACTCTGCAGTCCTGGCTATTTATAGAAATTTTTCGAATATTTTCTATTTATAGGAAATTTTTTGAATATCTTATTTTTATAGGAAGTTTTTTTAAATATTTGCAATTTATAGGAAATTTTTCGAATATTTATAGGAAATTTTCAGAATATCTGCTTTTATACGAAATTTTTCGTATACATATTTTGAGTAAATTTTTCGAAAATTTCCTATTTATAGTTAATTATTTTTGCGATTATTAGGATTTTTTTTCGAGTATTTGCTATTTACAGTAAATTATAGGAATTCTTTCAACATTAGGACCACTAGGGGTAGTAGGGGGAAATTTTTGCCTCTCGGAAACTTTTAAACCAGTTTTAATGGAACTGAAAACATAGATATAAAGATATTTACATTGGCACATAAGCAATGAATTTAAAAAAAGGACAACCAGTGGAGGAAGGGGGCAATTTTTGCCTCTTAGAAACTGTAGTATTTAGAATTTATTTATGTAGTTTATGGATTAACTCCTTTCAGACAAAAAACATGATGTTACAGAAACAAATTTAGGGTTATCTATTGAGGTATAAAATTAAATTCCGTTTGATACACAAAGTTGTATCGATAATATCGTATAGATCATTAAAATTTGCACATATTCGAAGAAAAGAGTCAGTATTAGCATAATTTTGTCAAGTGAAAACGGCTGGCAATAACGTGTAGATCGCTGAGGAACATTAAAAAATAAACTTAAAAATCTAACAGATCTTCAGTTGGATTAATAAGCTAAGAATGTTTTCAAAAATAGGATCACAATAGGAGGTGGGGGGCAATTTAATCAACATTTTTTTAGAGGGGCAAATAAGCATTGCGTTTTCCAAAAATAGGACCATAAGAGGGTGACGCCAATTTAGGCAGAAATTGCCCTTATTTATCAAACTAATTTTACAGAAACCTCTTAATTAATAAATAATTTTTTTAGCGTAGTAGCACACGCCGTGTATCCGCTTGATATTAAAAGAAAATTTTTTAAAATTTGCTTTTTATTACAAATTTTGCCAAAATTTGATTTTTAAAGAAAATCTTTCTTAACTGCATTATTTATGGGAAATTTTAGCAAGTTCAGCAAAAACTTTAAATGAAATAAACAAATTGTAAAAGTTCGTAAACTTTTTTTTTTTACTTTAAATCTTGATGTGTGTAACATGCCACAAATAAAATTCATAAAATTATTTACTATCCATAAACAAAATCCTTTTAAATTAAAATATTATTACAACAGCAATCTTTACATTGTTTCTTCTTCCTTATTTTGCACTGGCTGCCAGTCTGACTCAACTATTCAAGAACATTGCAAAATATTTTCAATTTCCATCAATTAACACATTTGCCAACATATGGCAGAGTTTTTCATTTCTCAAGTCTTTAATTTTTTTTGTTTTACCAAACGATTTTAGAACATAAAATAAACGAAGCCAATAAAAAACAAAAACTAAAACAAAAATAAAAAAATTTTTTTTTCCCAGAATTGAAGTCAATTTATTTATCTAGAAAAACTTACAAAAAAAAAAAAAAAAAAAATGGGAAAAATATAAAAGTTCTTTAGAACATGTGAGATGATGTTGATTGCGAATAATGATTCTGAACATAAACAAAACATTTCTGTTCCAAACAACTGTACTGAAGAGCTGCTGCAGCGAATGGTATAAAATGGAACCTAATGAGTCCTAAACTGCCTGCCCCTCTACACTGCTCTACTCCAATACAAATTTAAATCTTTAATTAGTGCAACATGTGGAATGTGAAAAATAACCTTAAAACAATTTTGGTTTCGTTTTGTTATTCTAGAGAAATAATGTCATTTATTTTAAAACTATTGAAAAAACAAAATAACTTTTCCGCTTTAATATTATAAAATTAAAGTATTAACATAAAAGTTAGTTTCTCAATCCACTAATTAAAATCCTTTAATGCTTCTTAAAACAAACTAACAACTGTGTACATAATTTGATTATAATGAGATTATTTGTACTTTCAAAGTAAAAACCTTCATCTGAGTCTTCATTAGTACAAGTGCAATTATATTTTAATTATTATTTGCATCTACACCACTTCCATTTGTAATGTAAAAAATTCTAATTACACAAATTTCAACAAAATTCGCTCTTTATAGACTTTTTTGTGAATAAATGCTATTTACAGCAGTTTTAAGGAAACACGGGCTGCTATTTGTTGCAGTTTTAATGCAAGTTTGGGAAAACTTTACTATTTATAGCAAATTTGTTATTTATATAAAATTTTATGAAAATTGGATTTTTATAGCATATTTTGTTAAAATTTCGCTATTAAGGCAAATTTTGTTTTATTTTTTTAAATTTGACAAATTTTGTATAATTAAGTTATTTATAGCAAATTTTATGAAGTTTTATAGGTGTAAAAAACTTAGTCAAAATTGTACATATAAAGCAAATTTTGTAAAAGATGTCTTAATAGCAAATTTTGTTTAAAAAATTGGATATATATCGCAAATTAAGTTAGTATAAAAAAGAGTTAAGCAAATTGGCTATTTATACCAAATTTTATGAAAAATGGCGTTGATTAGCACCTTTTTTATAATATTTTACTATTCAGGCAAATTTTGTAAGATATAGATAGCCATTTATGGCAATTTTCTCAAATCCGGCAAATTTTGTGTGATTTGCTTTTTATTTTACAAAAGTTTACAAAATTTATTAATTTATAGAAAAAATTGGGCTTTTTGTTACAAATTAAATATAATTTGGCTAGTTATAGCAAATTTTGTGTAGTTTAGTTTTTATAGCAAATATTGCAAATTTTCTGAAAACTAAATACTTAAAGCAAATATAATATGCTGTTTATAGCAAATTTTTTTTTTTTTTTTAGCATATTATAAACTAATTTGGCGAAATTTTGCTACTAATAAAAAATTTTGTGAATATTGAAATACATATTTAAAAAAATTTTCTATTTTGGCAAATGTTATGAGGTTAAGCTATTTATTAGAGTATTCATCACTGAGTAACAAACATTCGTTTACCGACCACCCGTGAGAGAAACCAGCACATACAGGTAGCAACTTGAGTGCATGATTCGTTGTTTTTGGAAATACGGAAGATCCTCCCTCAGGACGAACTTTCCTACAAGAATTGAAAAATCCGCAATTTAGTGGTATTTTCCAGATCCCCTCTTCCGCAAATATAATCTTCCTAAAAGACAGAAAGCATATCCTGCAAGAAGCATGCTAACAGGGGCCTTAACCAAGAGTGAGTCGGGTGTCTGCCCACCGAGGGCTACTGGCTTCCTTGGTAGCAGATAGGATCTCTAGTCAGCCGCGATCACAGGGGATCGTAAAGAACCTTTTGGAAAATGTATCTTTATATAAAAAATTAAAAAGCTCTTATTATTTCTAGTAAATTTAAAACAAAATTTAATAATTTTTAACTATTTATAGTAAACTTGAAATTGAAATGAAATTGTTTGTTGCAAATCTTAATATTTATAGCAAATTTAATGGGCTATTTATATCAAATTGGCTATTTTTTTGGGCAAAATAGCTATGTATAGAAAATTTGGTGAAAATTGGCTACTTATATTAAGTTTTATGAAAATTGCCAATTTTAAGCACATTTTTTAAAAAATTTGCTATTAAGGCAAATTTTGTGAGGTTTAGCCATTTATTGAAATTTTTTTTTAATTTTGCTATATTATTTTGTGATATTTGCCTTTTTGCTATCCACACAAAGTTTGAAAAATGTATCTCTATACAGACAACTAAAAAAAGCTTGTTATGTAAAAATTTCATGTAATTTGGCTATTTATAGCAAGTTTTGTTAAGTTTACTTTTAATAGCAAATATTATGAAATCGTATATGTATATCAAATTTTGCATAGAGTGAATATTCATAGCACATTTAAGAGGCTCTTTAAACCAAATTGGCTTTTGTTTTTTTTTTTTTTAGCAAAATGGCTATTTATAGGAAATTTTATAAAAATGGATTATTAATATAAAATTTTATAAAACTTGGATATTAATATCACATTTGGCTATTTATGATATTTTTTAAATTTGGAAATATAATTTTGTGATACATACTCGCTTTTTTATAGCAAAGTTTGCAAAATTTGTCTATTTGTAGAAATTTTGTTGTTTTTTTTAGAAATTTAATAAAATAAAAGAAAATCTTATAAAATTGTATATTTATTGCAAATTTTGTAAAAAGTGAACATTCATAGCAAATTTTATAAAACAATTTTGTAATATTAGGCTATTTATAGGAATTTTTATGAAAATTGGGTATAAAAAGCAAGTTCTATGAATATTGACTCTAACAAACCTTTTATGTTTTAGTTTTTTTTTTGCGAATATTTTAGAAAATTTATAGCAAATTTTACTTAAATTATCTATCTATAAAAAAATTTTGTGTTATTAGTTATCTGTAGGAAATTTGGTAGAAATTGGCTATTTAAAGCATATTTTGAAAATTACTTACAGATAACTTTGTATAAAAATGTTTTTGGAAGAATTTTGCTATTTTGAGAAAGAGTTTTTTATTAGCATTTGCGGGCAGTTTATAAATTTTAGTTTTATTTTAAAACAGCGTTTGTCAAATTTGGCTAGTTGTTATAAATTCCTGAAATTTTTTATTCCAAAATATTTGCTAAAAAGCTTAGCATACAAATTTTATGTCTACTAAGATCTTTGCTAAAGATGTGTATAAAAATATCCAAAAATTTGCCACTTTTAGAAAAATTTTTCCCTCAAACTTTATAGTAACTTTTATTAAATTTTAGAACTGTATTTATTTTATATGCTACTCATAAAAATTTCTTCCAAGAATTGTAGAAAGTTAGAAATAGTGTCGTACGAGTTAATGTTTTAATTATTTTGCAATATTTGTTTTGTCCTTCAATTATCTCTCACCCTCTTGTCCCCTTTTTTAAACTGTGGGTTTACTTTTGCTAATCACTTTTTGGCAATCAATATACTCTATCCTTCCCCTTACACCCCATCTACCAATATACATATTTATTTGTGTGTTTTAAAAGTCTGTGCAAAATCTTGTAAATACAATTTAATACAAATTAATTTTTAAGAAAAAAACAATTAATCGCCCTCCCAGCAATTGACCACTGACAAAGCTTTTGAAAATGAGTGTCGTGCCAACACGATAATGAACAACAACATCATCATCATCATCATCATCCGAAAAAAGGGTGTGTATTCCTTTTATTAGTGAAGTGAAATTATTTTATGGGGTATTGAAACTTTTAGAAAATTGTTATTTACGAAAATACGAATCATCGACTATCAAACAAACTGTTGTCGTTGGTCGTAAGTATGTATTTGTTAGTTTGTTTGTTTGCTCTCGAATGTTTGGTTTGAATTGTTATTGTTTTGAATCTTTTAATATGCCTAACTAACCTCTCAAGTCGCCTCTTGTCCCCAATTTTTACTAATGAAAGAGATTTTTCCTTGTACCAAAGGAAGTATTGCCAAGAAGGGGTTGGGAAAAAAAGGATAAGTTTTGAAGCGATGGCAAGTTTAATTATTGACTCGAACCATATTTTGTTTAGGATTATTGTTGGGTTGTGGAAATAAAATTTTTGAAGCTGTGAATGTGGCTAATAAGAATAAGTGATAAGGCAGTATGTCAGTTATGCTTTTTTTAAATTTTATTTTTATGGAAATTTCAGAAAATTTTAAAAATATATGGATGGATATTTTTTGTTTGCAAAAAGTTGCTATTTGTACGAAAATTTGCTATTTGTATGAAAATTTGTTATTTCTAGGAAATTTTGCAAAAAGTTGCTATTTGGACTCAAATTTGCTCTTTGTATAAAAATTTGTTATTTTAAGGAAATTTTGCAAAAACTTGTCGTTTTAAAAAATTTTTCTATTTTTAGAAATTTATTGAAATTTTTCTATTTAAAAAATTTTTTTTTTTGTATTTTTGCAAATTTGCCTTTAATTTTCAGAAAATTGAATATCTCTGTTTTAAAAAAATTTTTTTAAATTAATTTTTTCTCCTAAAAGTTTTTTTTTTAAAAATTTTCAAAAAGTTTTAATTTTTAAAACTTAAAATTTTTGGCAGTTTCCAATTTTTGGAATCTGAATTGGTGTTTCCAATTTTTTTTAATAAGAACTTTCCTTTAATATTGATTATTATATTCTATATTTTAATTAAGCTTAATGGCTTGTAAAAGCTTTAAGTTAAAATACTTAAAACTCTTTATTAATTGTTTCCTTTTAAATTTTTTTCTCTTTTTAGAAATTTTTCAAATTTAAGAAAAGGTATGTATGTATTAAACTATTTTTTTCTAAAGTTTTAAAAAGCTCTCAAAACTTAATAAAATTTATGAAAAATTACTCATGGGCTTAAAAAGCTTTTCTCATACATATTAACTTACTTCAGGTTTTAAATTTTTTTTAAATTGAATTAAAGTTTGAGGTTTAAATTCTCCCCTCTTTACTGGCCTTTGCTAATTGGGTTACCTTCTCCCTCAACCAGTGTAAATGTTTTGTAAGTGCAATATGATTATGCTGTGCTTGTTAAATTATCAACTTGCTGTGAGTAGAGTAGTGTAAACATAAAATAAAACTAAAAAAAAATTACTGACTATAAAAAATGTAAAGCTAAAAGAAAGAATCAACTTGTACCTACTTGTAGTTTAATGTTAAATAAAATTTCATCATAATTACAAACTATTTTTTCTTAGTGTTTGTATGTAGCTCTGTATGAAATGAGTGTGTGAATATTGTAAAGATGCATGTGGGTGTGTGTGTGTGTGAAGCTGGTGTTGCGCTTTAATTAAAAAGGGAACAAAACATATCAACGCATTTTTATTATACTGTAAAGTACCACTGCTCTCTAGTAAAATGAATGCTGTTTTTATTTCATTTTAGTTTTTTTTTTAAATAAATATGTTGTTTTTGTTTTTTTCAGTGTAACAACAATATTAATAAAATAATAACGAGGAATATAAACATACATACGAGTACTTAGTTGCTGTAGTCTAGTGTTTGCAACTTCATACAATGATGAGTAATTAACCCTTTAAGTTGTAAGCTGCCAACCTAATTAAGGCTCATAAATAATTATGGGAAAACTCTATCCCACATTTATTTCCTTAAATTTTACAAGGAAACAAATATTTACATGCGAAAAGATTTAAAATCTTAAGCAAAAACTTTATTTATTGCAATATGTAAAATAAAATAGGGTGGAAGTTAAGGATTTAAGAATTTCATTCCATTGACATCAAAAGAAACTCTACGAAGACTTTCTCTCTAAAAATTTTATGTTTATAGCAAAAACTCAGAAAATTTGCTGTTTTATCGAAAATATTTTCAAAAAATTTGCTTATTAATTTCTTCAAGAAATTTTGCTTTTTTATAAGAAATTTTTGCGAAATATTTTAAACAATTGGTTATTTTTATAGAAAATTATTCGAAAATATGCTGTTAGTTGTTTTACTTTAAAGTGCGGGAGTAACAACTCTGCAAACAAAGTAACTAGTATTTAGCTAACATTTATAATACCTGTTGGAATTCCGTTTAAACAAGTAGCACTTTTGATTATCCAACGAGGCCATTTAACTTAATAATTTTAACCAATAGAAATCGGGAATTTTTCCTTTTAATATTAAACATGAAAACAAAAAATGTGTGTTTTCTGCTTAAAGTGCTGTTGTTGTTTCTAAAACAAACATTTTAATCGTTTTTTCTATCTACTTTAGTAGAGTTGTTGTTTAGAAAACAAATGTTGTCACGCATAAAGTTATGCATTAGAAATTCCATAATTTTTCTCATATGTACTCATAACAACTAGTTATAAACTAGTCCACAACATTACTAGTTATGAATTTAACTGCAGGAAACAGTTAACGAAATAAAAAATACGTTATTTTGTGACAACAAGGCATCTTTTGCGGGAAGTATTGTTTAACTTATTCAATTAAAAACAGTGCAGTGAAAACACACAGACTCCTGAATGAATTGCTTATCCTTAATCCACCCATCGATTTCAACCGGCGAGGTATGTTTTGACCACTTCTAAACCAGTGGTGACTTTTACACGAAGAGCAAATGCCCCCAGGTCAGCCAAAAAAGTTTGAAAATTATGAATTACGAGGCATTACGCCATAAAGATTGTTGTCAAAAAGAGCACGTTTATTTACATAGCGTTTACATTTGACAGTACTGGCAAGACAGTAAGAAAATACATATTAGTTGCCAAAACACTGCTAACTGTCTTCATGACGTAGGCGTCCAGACAGTAGTTATGACAGTTCACTTTGAAATATATGTCAAACGTGAATGTTGCAGTTAAAGTTCAGCTAAACGTGTTTTATATGAACCAAACAAACTTAAAAACAGCCTAAAATAACTATATTTTGTAAAAAAAAAAACATAACACTTAACTAAAACATAAAAAATCAAAGCAAAATATATTTATTTTTTTACGATTTTTTTCCTTTTGCTAATAAAACTTCAGATTACTATTATGACAAATCACTGTCCAATTTTACTGTCTGCAAAATTTGCTAGACAGTAGACAAGACAGTTGGAAAAGTGTGCATGTATTAGCAAAAAAGTTTGCATGTATTGCTACTGTCATGCCAGTACTGGCAAATGTAAACGCCAGGTTAGTTGAAGCCAGTCAAGCCGTAATTTTAAAACGTTCGCAAACAGTAGAATTTATCTAAAAGCAAGGAAATCGGTCAACACTTTAACAACTTAAATGTTATAAAAAAGATTTTTTTTCATTTATATATTAATTAAACTTTTGTATTGTGGTTATTTTGTTTAACTATTTATGGATTTGCCGTCTTACACTCGCAGTCATCGACGACTGCTGACGTCAATAGTCAAACATCAATCCTTAAACAAATTGTAAACAGAAGTAGGGAAAAACATGTAAAATCAATTAAAATGGATAATCATTCAAAAAAGCAAATTTCGATCTACCAAAGTTTAAAATACAATTTGGTTTAAGAATTGATGTTTGACTATTGACGTCAACAGTCGTCGATGGCTGGGAGTTAAGACGGCAAATCCATCTGAGGAGATCGAGTGGTTGCTATTAATTTTTATGTTGTAAAATTCCTTTCTTCATAAAAATAATTTAATGAAAATTAAATTTGATGAACTTAAGCCTAATTAAAAATATTCAACATTTTTCATTTTTTCGAATTTATTCTATGAGCTAAATTTCAGTTATGTATTTTATAAAGCTTTTTTGTAATAGTTCTATTCCTTCAATTTTTCAGAAATGACTTTATACACTACCAGACTATTATATTGTATTACAAAAAAGCTTTATAAAATACATAACTGAAATTTAGCTCATAGAATAAATTCGAAAAAATGAAAAATGTTGAATATAATATAAAGTAACCTTCGGAAGGAAATAATTCCCAGTTTCTATTTGTTAAAATAGTTGAGTTAAATACATTCAATTTATAAAGTAACACTATCCAGTGAGACATAAAGAATGCTGACGAAGGCCGTAGCGGGCCAGAAAATGCATTACATTCTGCTGGTGTCTAATAATTGTAAATTTTTCTGTACATAAAATATACCTCATTGCTTTCCAAAGGAAAGCTAAGGTAAAATGTACCAAGAAAATACAATATAATAGTCTGGTAGTGTATAAAGTCATTTCTGAAAAATTGAAGGAATAGAACTATTACAAAAAAGCTTTATAAAATACATAACTGAAATTTAGCTCATAGAATAAATTCGAAAAAATGAAAAATGTTGAATATAATATAAAGTAACCTTCGGAAGGAAATAATTCCCAGTTTCTAATTAAAAATATTAAAAATTTTGGATCAAAAATAAAAATTTGTAATAAATTTTGTATCGAATCTTTTCTGTCGAAAAAAAAATTTATCTTCACAATCCGAACATTGAAATCGTATTTGACGCACGGCCAACCAGCCGAGTCAACGCCAAAGTATAATACCCTTGCCGCCATCTTGTATAAGCTGCCAAAATCAAGCCATACAATCACAAAAGCCCTGTTCCTAACAAAATTAATAGATTATTACACGTTTCAATTCAATTGTCAACTGAGTCTTTCAACTGAATTGATGCTCGCCCACACACTTCATAAACTGAATTGAAAGATTTGAAATTAATATTTAAATTTAATGAAATAAAAGAAAACTTCAAGCATTAAATTTGACAGCGGATCAAGAGACTCGAGCACACACAGTACAATCGAATTGAAAGACTTATGGCTAATAAATCACTGATGGTTTATATATATTTTAAACTCAACAACTATAAATCAGTGTCCCTTGTATTATATGTTGTTAAAAAAATAACACGTGGCAGCACTACGATAAATCTTATCAAATTCATATGGTCTGTATTGGTAGTTTAAACGCCCAATTTTATGCGTTTAAAGATGATTTAATTGTTTACTGATTAATAGATTTGTAGGTTTAAACACATTTTAAACCAAAAAGAGAGTTTAACTTGCTCTAATTTTTTAGCCTTTAGTAGTCAACTTGAAAAACTCAAAATCTTTTGATTTTTCTTCAACCAACTCGACAACTGTCAAACTAATCAATTGACAAAGCCATACACGCTTTGATTTGGACAACAACCGACTTAGTTGACAATTGAATTGAAACGTGTATGGGCTGCTTTAGAAGCAAGCATTAGCCAAAAAACGACCGGAAAATGCGTCCAGACATAAAACCGTAATACTCCAATGCTCGACAACATGTTGCAACTTCAGTTATGTGAAATTGTGGACTGAAAATAATGAGTTTCAATAGGTTTGGACCTTGTGACAATTAGATCACATGCACCAAATTTCATCAAATTATCTTCAAAATTGCGACCTTTACTTTGCGCACAATGTTCGTTCGGGCATCGTTAGATCGATTCAAAAAGTTATTCGAAGTCGATCGGTATACTAAAAGGTGGGGTTAGGAACAATATTTTAAGATTATACAAATATCAGCACTTACGTATAATATCCTCTCCACTATTTTGGTGTGGGCATAATTATAGAAAATAGAAGTTGCGAAAATTAGTCTTAACATTTCTTAGACCTTACACCTTGCGACTACCATTTGTTTGATTCACAACAAACAAAAAACAAATTACCAAAAATCCAAGGCTAAAATTTAAAAAAACAAACTGTTACTGAAAACTATGCAACGAAATGACAACCAATCTTTTTACGTGTTGATTTGGCAACAATAAGTTTTCGATCTTAAAACGGCCATTCTTGATACGACAACGAATAGTATTTTTTATGTTTTCGATGGTGAATTGACACCGTTATTTGAGAAATATCTTATTAATAGAAATTGTTGTCAGGAAAGAAGGTGAGCAGAGAATTTTCCTCAAGTCATTTAATGTTCTTAAAGTGTTAAAGGTGACAAAATGTAATATATTACTTGTTTTCGTAATTAAGTTTAGTTCTTTTTCGTTATAAAGACAAAGAGTATGGAATAAAATAAATAAACAACAATAAATAAAAGAAAATTATGTACCCAAAAATTGACCACTTAACCCTTGTAAAAAATGCTACACACGAAAATAAAATAAAAAATACTGAATGAAAAAAATTTAAGTGTGTTAAACGCAGTTTTTTAAAAAAATTTTTTAGGTCATCAGTAGTAAAAATTTAATTTTTTTTTTAATTTTTTAGTTTTGTTTATTTAAACAATAAAAGAATTTAATCCAAAAAATCAACAAATAACTTTAAATCAACAAAAAGTTGATACATACAAAAAAATATTCATTGAAAGAACAGTTTTATTTTTTTGTTTAATTTTTTTTTAAATATTTTTTAAGGGGACACCACCACACCCAACTAGAAACTTTGATTTATATCTCTCGAAATTGTTTTGAGTTGAAAATATTTGGACACAAAAAATATTTTTAAGCACTCCCTGACTTAATAAATGAGTACGTAATCA
Source organism: Pollenia griseotomentosa (assembly GCA_963931875.1). Lineage (NCBI taxonomy): Eukaryota > Metazoa > Arthropoda > Insecta > Diptera > Polleniidae > Pollenia > Pollenia griseotomentosa. The sequence goes on from OZ007564.1 coordinate 16,786,552, forward strand.
AATATTATTACAATTGATTATTGTTGTTTTTTTTTTTAAATAAATTAAAATAAATCAATCATTATGTTCTTTTTACCACAACAAACGAAAACATTATTTTCCACTCTAGAGATTTTCAGTGGAAATACATTATTTAAGAGCTTTGAAAAATATTTATTGTACTGAAAAGATTTTGGCTTAGAAGAGAAGGAGTTGAACATTTTTGGATGAATAATGCAAGTTTATGGTGTTTTATTTAAAAATAGGCAAAGTCGGTTTGTTACACTTATCCACTACAAGGTTCATTAAACGATGTCCTAAAGGGGCCTTTAAAGACACATTTTATCCACTCTGTATTTAGAGTTACGTAAGTTCATTAAACGATGTCCTAAAGGGGCCTTTAAAGACACATTTTATCCACTCTGTATTTAGAGTTACGTAAGTTAAGGTCGTACGTCAATCAAGAACATTTATAGGTTATAAAAAATTATTATCGAGAAAGAGGTAGTAGTCCATCATACCAAGGTACATTTTTTTATAAGAGGTGATTGTAATTAAGGATATGTTTTGTTCTTATGAGTTTTTGACATCCTCTTGAAAAATTGTCAGTAAATACTGTGGTAAAGGTTGTCGGACTTAAGTGCCTACATTTTCTTAATTATTTTAACATACTTTTTTGATAAAATGTACTTTTTTGATAAAATGTACTTTTTTGTAAAAAAGTACTATTAACATTTTAATAAAATATATGAGTTTTTTAAAGTGCACTACTTTTTCAGTTTATTATATTTTTACATTCTCCAGAATTAAAAATTTTAAATATTTTCAATGTTTTACACGAGGTCCTAAATCATATTAATTAACATAACTTTTTTATTTGTTTGTAGCTTTGTGTTATTTGAAGACAAATATTTGCGTTAGATATTAAATCTTTCTAAATTGAATTCATATAAAATTTTTTATTAAAAAAAACTTGATTTTAATTGTTTAACATTAAAAAAAAAATCTTTTTATCTAGGAATTCTTTTTTATATTCATATTTAATGTCTATCTGAATTATTTTTTCTCCCATTTACTTTTCTCCAAAGTATTTTTAACCTTGACCAAATTTAGAAGCATAATACCAAAAAAAAAAAAGTTAAAACAAAACAATAAAAATAATTTATACTAAAATAATGAGAAAAAATTTTGGTGAATAATAAAACTGGATCGTAAAAGTAGAATTTACATAAAAAGAATTTATTAAACAGCAAAAGTATTCAACAAAAATTGCCATAAATTAAGCAAAATTTTTTTGTTTAATGGCGCCAAATTTAAACAATCGAATAAAAACCAATTTGTTTTTTATTAAATTGTTAGATATTGTTTTTTTTTACATATGTGTATGTATTTTATAATGATGACTTTGCCAACAAAAAAAAAAAAAAAATGCATTTGAAAAACAAAACCATCCGGTTTGAAATGGACAACAATTTCAAAAAGAATTAAAAATATACTAAAAAAAAAACTAAAACTTCAAATAATGATAAAAAACCGACATCATAAACAAAACAAACGGATATTATTGCAAAGTATCTGTCAGTAAAAAACTTAAATAACAAAAAATAAAAAAATGATTGAATGTATTTCATCACCAGCATCATTTGGGTTAAAGTAGATGCACGAACTTAATTAGTTACCAAAATCTCAGAGAATAACTTTGATGATAATAAATTTAAATTCGAATACTATAATAACAACCTGTAAAAATAACGATTTACAAAAATTTGCCCTTAACAAAAAATAACTTTTAACTACAAAAGTACTTTTTACTAAAAGTACTTCTTACTAAAAGAACTTTTGCTAAAAGTACTTTTTATTAAAAGTACTCTATACTAAAAGTACTTTTTACTAAAAGTACTCTTTACTAAAAGTACTTTTTACTAAAAGTACTGTTAAGCAAAAGTACTTTTTACAAAAAGTACCTTTTACCAAAAGTACTTTTTATTAAAAGTACTTTTTATTAAAAGTACTTTTTATTAAAAGTACTCTTTACTAAAAGTTTTTTCACTAAAAGTACTTTTTACTAAAAGTACTTTTACAAAAGGTACTTTTTAAAAAGAAGTAGTGTTTTTAAAAACCTCTACAATAAAATAATTTTAAAATATGTAAATTGTATTTAAAAATTTTTATTAAAATTTAAAAATTTATTAAAAAAAGTACCTTTTAGCCGAAAAGTTGTTAAGGGATGTCCAGCCATAATGCACACTGTTGATTGTGAGTCACACCTTAACGTCAAGTTTTTGGCCCTACTTTATTTGACATTTCTTTGTTTCAGTGTTTTACAAATTGAACCATTCACTTATTGTGGCCAGAAATTAAGGATATGGACAGGACAGTGGCACCACTTGCCACACATCCAACAAAACAATGGCAATGTTAATTGGCCGTCACGATCATGTGATTTGACACCCTTGGAATTCTTTTTTTGGGAATATTTATATGTAAGTCAAAAAGCCAAGAACAATTCAATAGCTAAAGGATGAGATAATTCGGCACATTAACGACATTGAACCTCAATTATCTTTCAGAGTCATTGAAAATATGGACCATCGGATAGAGGTATGCCACAGAAGCCGTGGCGAGCATTTGGCAGATATTTTGTTTTGCACATAATTGTCATAGATCCGTCTATTATAATAAAAAATATTCAGATAATTCTCTGCAAATATATTTCTTTTAAAAAAGAATCTCTTAATTAATAATCAGGTGCCACTATAGATTTTATTGTTGAAAAATATGGGCAGTTCTAGCGAAAAGTCTACTTTTTGTAACGTAACGCCAGAAGTTATTTAAATTGTTTCTGAAAAAATTGTATATATATTGTTTACTTTTTTACATTTTGGTGTAAAGCGCAACTAGCTCTACATTAAGTTTAAAAAGGGGGTTAATGGTTGAACAACATGGTCCTAAAATAAAACCTTATTTGCATTCTGGCGTAACATTAAAAAAAGGTAGACTTTTCGCTGAATAGCCCATATGTATCATAAAATCGAGCAAAGATTTTTAAATTTGATAGCTTGAAAAACAAATCTTTATAAGTCCAAAGTTTACTAAAAAAGGTTTTATACAAAACGTCTTGCTAAATTCGCAGTGTTATTCAGTTTTGCAATGCAAGTCGAAATCCACTTCCGTTTTTTTACCGTCACGCCAGCGCATATCCTTAGCGTCGATTGTTGTAATTTTTTTTCTGAATATCGTGCTACTTCATTAGTTTGTATATATAAAAACCCTTTTTACAAATTTGGCTTCTTCATTTCATTTTTTTTACATTTTTTGGTACAAATATCACGACACGTCAAAATGGAAATGCCCATATTCGTTTTTAAAAAAAGTATTTTTTTAAAGAAAGTACTTTTTACAAAAAAGTACTTTTTACAAAAAAGTACTTTTTATAAAGAAGTACCTTTTACACAAAAAATATGTTTTCATTAAAGATTGTTTTATGAAGAGCGTATATTTTCATAACAGTACTTTTTGAAAAAAAAATTTAGTAGACACAAGAGTTTACTTGTGCAAAAACGTAAACGTTTTTAATACGATTTCTGTATGACGTGCTAAATTCCCAATTTTCCATATTTGATAAATACACTGAAATTTATTGTTGAGGGAAAGCTAGCTTCTATGCGCATTTCACTGGTTGCTTAGGCCAGCTCATCAGGAAACCTTTTCCTAAGATTTTAGAAAAGCTAGAAATATTATACGAATAAAACCCTAAAGCGAATAAGAATTTTAAACACTCAAAGTTTTACTCGTAAGTAACAATATCAAAGCTTAAACAAAACACCAACAATAAACAGTGAGTTTATCTTTTCTTACATCCCTCTACAATTGGTTGGGTTCTTTCCGACTCGAATTGTAGTTATAAGTGGGTAAAAAGAAAAAACAAAATTAAAAAACAAATTGTTTCATTCTATTGTCTTCGTAAGAAAACAACAAAAAAACCAATTTGCCAATTCAGTTTTCTGCACGGGCACATGCGAGTATATTATCAAAGTTATTTACGGGAATACAAAATTTATCATTAATACGATTTCTGTATGACGTGCTAAATTCCCAATTTTCCATATTTGATAAATACACTGAAATTTATTGTTGAGGGAAAGCTAGCTTCTATGCGCATTTCACTGGTTGCTTAGGCCAGCTCATCAGGAAACCTTTTCCTAAGATTTTAGAAAAGCTAGAAATATTATACGAATAAAACCCTAAACGTTTTTTAAGTTTTTAGTTCCCATAAGTATTTAAGTACCTTGTTTTTACTTAGTGACAAAAAATGTTCATTCGTGGTCACTCTTTTAAATATTAAATTCATTTAATCCCAAACATTACAATAAACAAAATTCATATTTTCATAAGAAACTGTCCATGTTCAAATAACAAATCTTTTAGGCATCGCATAAATGAAGACTTAAACCGCCAACTGACACATCGTCTGGAAAAAATGCTGATTTTGTTGTAAAAAAACTTAAATTAAACAGAAATTTAATGTTTAACATACAAATTCCGCTAAAATGTTTAATGTAAATTTAAAAAAAAAAAAAATGCAAAATAAATTTTATGAGAATCTGTGGTGGCAGAGAGAAATAAACTATAAATTGTAAGCAAAAGATTAAAAATGAATTTTATTATATTTTGACTTTATTTACAGCAAAGAAGGACTGAACTCGACTGGACTGACTGACAGTTTACTGGCTGCCCATAACTACTGATGATTTGTCAGCCAGCATTCACAGCAACAACATTTATGCGTAATGCAACATTTCATCGCAAAGTAATTGACCCACATTTCATTTGAGGGAGAGGGAGGGTGGGGAGTTGAGGGTGTGCTTGTAAATGACGGCAAACAACCAACCACATCACATATAGTCCAATATTTTTTTTATAGTTTTTATTTCCATTTTTATGGAAAACGAATAATAAAAACTCGCATCAATAAATTTTCTGAAAAAAGAAAGCAATAATTAAAAAAAAAAAAAAAAATATGTACAACAATATTTATTTACATACTCGTACATAAACAGTTTTAACATAAATTTTTATTTTCCATTTAACATGTGGAAAATACAATATTGAATAAAAAAAAGAAGACACTAGAAACTCTATGAAATATACATTTTTATTAATTTACATAAAAGTTTTTTTTTTTTTTTTTTTTTTTGTTTTTTGATCCTGAAATATCGATATGAATAATAAACAATTGTTTTCGAAAGAATTCCACAACAATAATTTAACTACAAAATTATTGTCGAATTTAATTAATAATAAAATGTAAACAAGTAAAAATCTTTTATTCGGCTGTGCTGAATCTTTGATACCCTCCACGTGATATTTGAATTTTTCGGGTGTCAAGTTTATATGGGATCTGTGATAAATCTTTAAAAAATTTGACATTTCAACTTCAAATTACAGAATTTATCGCTTATATGCATTTCACAATTTTCACGTTTTTTAAAATTTAGTTTTGAAGCTTATATGAGAATTTTATGAGAGCAAATAACGAAAATTGTTTTTTATTGTGATTCGTATACGGCTTCATTATTGTTGAGATCGGATTTTAAATGGCAGCGCTATATTTTGTGAGGTGGCAATAAATTTTTTTTCCTGTTTTAAAAGCTGCGTTGACATATGTATCTTTCGTTCTAGGTTCTTCCATTACTTTAACCATATTTCCAATTGAAATATATGGTCCTGTAAGTAGCGAAAGCTGCGTAGCGATTTTCGTCTACGTTTAGGAAAGCTGTATCATTAGAAAAAGTTGAAGTTTGGCTGTGGTTGTTTGTTGGCATGTCCGAAGCATAAATTAAATATTACAAAGGGCCCAAGATGCTTTCTTCTGCAACTCCAAGTCAATTGGCTGCGGACAGCCAATAAAGAAGTCCCCTTCTTCAGTGATAAATTTTCCACTGGCTAAAGCTACGGTCGCACTTATTAAAAATTTTATCAAATAAGCATAACCACTACATCTGTTAACAGTTAGTGAGATTTAGCATGGCCTTAGTATAACAAAATAAAACTATTTATACTGCCACAGACAGAAAAAAACTGTTTTTTGTATGATGTAGTATTATAATCAAAATAAATACTGCAATTAGAGGAAGTTATATTTTAGTTTGACTGCAGTTTACTTCTTTTTGTCAAATATTTGGCAAGTGTGACCGTAGCTTAAGTAACTTTCAAAAATGTTGTGAATATTTACTAGTAAAATTAGCTACCGAAGTTTTCAATAGACGAACAAAGAGATTGGCGGACATAAATAAAACGATTTAGAACTACTCGTATCTTCTTAAGGACCCAGAACCACAAGCTTATAAACATCTTCTTTACCTTTTGCAGTGGTGGAAATCTAAAAAGTGCTTATCGGGTTTTAACATTAATTGTAAAACAAAATTATTCAAAATATTTTACGAAATTTTCGCTTTAGTATAGAACTCGATAATGAAAAGTTTTACCAAAAATTGATTTACTTTTTATCTAGACTGTCTGTCAACTGATTTCGTTTTAAATACCGAAACCGCTTAAATACCGTTCAAAATTGAAACTGATATCGAAATTATTTTTTGCAAAAAATAGCGGTACCGTTTATCTTGATAACGGAATACCGATAACAATATAACAGAAATACCGGATACAAAGAATTCAATATCGAAATCTGTTTCAGTTGGCAACCTTGCTTTTTATTTAAGCTCAACTTATTTTGCATACTGATCATTAAAAGGAGCTACTTTTAAGAGCAAGTTTCTATAATTAGAAAACATACTACTACAATCTGAATTTAACGCTATTTCTTTATAAAGCGTTCTTTACACTTTCCACAAGTGTTACGTATTTTGAGGAAAATACAACCCTGTCATGATAAGTTGTTATTGTTTTTTTTGAAAATTTTTAAATAATAATTAGATCAGAGATGCATTTTTGTCAAAAAAGACTCGTGTGATAGTTTAAAGTACTTTTTTGATATTCTAATTAGGCTTAAGTTCATTAAATTTAATTGCCATTAAATTATTTTTAGTGAAGGAAGGAATTTACAAGATGAAATGAATTTAAATGTTTTGATAATTTAATTCTTGACTGAAGACTCGGCTCGAATTTACTAGTTTCGAGAACATCCACATTCTCATCATCAAAAAAGTACCCTTCAGTAAATTTTGATTGTAGTGGGACGATGTGTGATCCCCACTATTAAAAGGCCCACCTAACGCCATTAATTACAAAAAGACATAGAAATAAAATGTAATTTCCCCCATGCGAGTCAAAATATTTTTATCATTAATCGCCCCACGCCCCAAAATAATTTTGATTGCCAAAAAAAAAAAAAAAAAAAAAACAAAAAAAAAAAAAATAAAAAAATTAAACTCTAATGTCAGGTTTATGAAAACAGAATAAGTTTTTTAAAATCGTAGGTCGGTAAATAGCCATAGCTTTCATACGAGGTCCGCAGCAAAAAAAAAAAAAACTCTTGTACTAACAAAAATTTTGCTAAAATTCTAGTTTAGGGATGAAATACCGCCCAAATATCTTTTATGCAAGTCAAAAATTTATCACAGAATTTTTGAGGACCTAGACTTATAATGCACCAAAGCCTCTAAAGCTTGATGCACTTCTGCATCAAAGAATCACAAAAGATTTGCTAAAGGAATGGCTTCAATTAACTGTCTCATAAGAACAGGTTTACCATCGTCAAAAACGCAAATATTTACATCTTCAGTTGTCGTTCAGGTTATAGCAAAAGTGTCAATCTAACTCGCTAGATCACTTTTAAACTCAAGCCGAACAATCTCAGAGATCAGCGTGGAATTCGTGTGGGAACTAACGTTAAATACATTCAGAGTTGATAAACAATTCATTGACTATGATGTGCTAAATTTATAGGCATATACACTGAAATTTATTATTAAGGTAAAAGCTAGTTCCTATGCGCACATCACTGGTTGCTTAGGCCAGATCATCAGGAAACCTTTTTCCAAACATTTTGGAAAAGTTAAAGATATTACACAAATAAAACTGTAAAGCGAATGGGAATTGCAAACACTCAAGGTCTTATTTAGCACGATATCAAAGCTTAGACAAAAAACCAACAATAAACAGTGAGTTTATCTTTTCTAACATTCCCATAAGTTTAGGTTATGGTTATAATAGCAACCAATATGGCCTCTGCTATGAGGTATGATGTCTGTATGCAGATCGGACAATCTTCCCAGAAACCCTTTCCCTCACGCAAAAATGCCAACTCACCTGCCGCCATGGAAAATAATTTGGGATCAGTGTTCGAAAATAAAGATTATATACTGTTCTTTAGTGTTCTGTTCGGTAGAAATGAGGAACACACAAAAGCTTATAATGGGTGATTTTTTAGCTATTATCTTGTTGGCAACAGTGGCTTAAACAGCTGACACTGTCAAATATCTTCAGTTTGGTCTATAATTTAACAAACGAACAACGCTTGCAAATTATTAAATTTTATTAAGAAAATGCGATCCACTTTTTTATCGAAAAATTGTGTTCAGCGACGAAGCTCAGTTTTGGCTCAATGGGTACGTTGATAAGCAGAATTGTCGATTTTGGAGTGAAGATCAGCCAGAAGCATTGCAAGAGCTACCAATGCATCCAGAAAAAGCCACAGTTTGGTGCGGTTTATGGGCTGGTGGCATCATTGGACCGTACTTCTTCAAAGATGATGCGAATCGTAACGTAACTGTGAATGGTGACCGCTACCGTGAGATGATATCCAACTTTGCCCAAAATGCAAGAGCTTGACTTGCATGACATGTGGTTTCAACAAGACGGTGCCACATGCCACACAGCACGCTTAACAATGGACTTATTGAGAGGCAAGTTCGGTGAACATTTCATTCCACGTTCGGGACCGGTCAATTGGCCGCCTAGATCGTGCTATTTAACGCCTTTAGACTATTTTTTGTGGGGCTATGTTAAAGATTATGTCTATATGGACCGTACTAACGATTCAAATAAAGATTTCATGAGTTTTTCTGAATTTTATGTGTTTTTTTTTAACTTTCCTATAGCTCTTAAAAAATTACCCATTACTACGCTTATACTGTTTGTGATCTACGAACACAAAATAATACTGTACTTATCTAACTCAACAAAAAGATGAGAGCATTTTATAGCGTTCTCTTTTTATTTAAACCCAAAACTTTGTTGTGTTGGCTTCAGCACATTAATGTTCGTTTGTTTCAGTTGTGCTTAGCGCCCTTTTGGCTGGTAAAGAACAGCAAAATTTGTTTACAAAAACAAAATACATATACAAAAAAAAAAAAAACATAAAAGCCAGCAAAAATGTTTACACAAACAAAACATGTACACAAAACACAAGCTATTCGTGCTATACTTCCCAGCAAAAACTTGGTAATGACTTGCCATTACTGAACAACTTACTTTTCAATGACTACTTCATACCATCTGCATTACATAGAAGTAGTTAAGTAATGGCTGACATATAATCTGATACTTAAGTACTTGTTATGAGTTGATTAGCGCTCTTAATTGAGTAAAAACATAGTTTTTTTATACAAAACTATACTGCCCCAGTAGACAAGCTGGTAGTGAGCTAGTCTATCAGCACCGAGGTTGCGCGATCGAATCCTGCCAGAGACAGAAAAAAAAAATAAAAAATAAAATAAGTAAAATAAAATAAGAAAAAATAGAAAAAAAATAAAATAAGAAAAAATAGAAAAAAAATAATTAAAAAAAATAATAAAAAAAAAATTATTTTTTACTTTATTGAAAGTATTCATCCAATGAATAATACTACATGTTAGTTGTAATTTTGGTGACATCGGAGTAATAAGTTATTTAAGTCCCTATTTGCAAGTGAATGTGGTAATGACTTATTAAACTCTCTATTTGTAAAATAATCTTTTAATGACTTATTTAAGTCCCTATTTGTAAGCGAATGTGGTAATGACTTATTTAACTCCCTATTTGTAAGCGAGGGTGGTAAGTACTTGCCTCCAATGACATCACCGTGTTAAAATAATGAGTTAAAATGCCAATGTATAAGTAGTGAAGAGTCATTATATTAGCTTTTTAACTCATTACTTTGCAATGTAAGTTTTTGCTGGGTTACTATACTAGTGAGAAGCGTTTCTTAAATATTTTGTTTGCTCATTCCTTCATCAATGTGAAAAAAAACACTATAGAACTTTAATATATAATGTATGTCTACAGAACTACTACATTTGTACTGTTTTATAGCGAAAAACAGAACACTACATAATGTTTGTTACTTTCTTGTGTATTAATACACAAACACTAAAACAAATAGATATCTTTTCTGGGTGTTTGAGCTGAACGCAAAATAATGTTTTGTTTATTTTCGAACACTGTATATAAAATCTAACTATTTAAAACTTAGTAAAAATGTACTGAAGTCAACCTTCAGTTTGTTTCTTGGCATTTCCTGTTTAATCAGATTTATAACTCTATCATTTTTCATTGGAAATTTTCCAAAATAATGATGACTCTCTATGAATTCAGTTTGCTACTAAAATAATGATGACTTTCTATAAAGTCAGTTTGATTCATAATTCACTACAGTTACTGTTAAAAAGTACTTTATTTTTAAATTCTGCCTCGTTGTTTATCTTTCATGATGATTTCAGCATTTTATCTGCATTCTTATCGCGTTTTGGTACAATAATAAAAATGGTTTTTTCAACATAAAATTGTCTTTTTATTTGAAATTTTTAGGTGTTTACAATTGACTTTTTAGCACGAAATGATTTAATAATTCAATTTAAAATTTTATAAAGCGAAAACATTTCTTAAAGAATTTTTTGCGTTCCTTTCAAACCTGTGATTCATTTAACAAAAGTGTCACTTTGAATTGTAAATTGTTTAGTTTTGTTTTTTTTTTTAATAAATATACAGTTTTATTATTAATCATTTGAAACTCTTTTCTGTGCATATAAATTAGTGATTTCATGAATAAACAAATTAATTTATCCACATATTCATTAAGAAGAAATTTGTGTTTTATGATAACTATTATTTTTAATGAATAATCCTATTAGTAATTGGTTGGTGGTTTTTCTTGGAGTGTCTGAAATTGATTAAAGTTTTGTTATTTTTAGAATTAAAGTCATTAATTGCTTAATGGCAAATGATTCAGAATATTCAAAAATTACCAATGCAAAATTAACAAGTAAGAGTGCTTTATTCGGCTATGCCGAATATTTAATATCCCTTCACCATGGTTAGATAAGAACAGTTCTTAAGATATTAATAAATCTTTTTTTGTGCCACGCCCACTTCTCTAATCCTGCCTACATTTTCTCGAATGTTGTGTATTGATAACCAAGATGCTTGTATTTAGTTTGGAATCTTTGGATCTTGCCGTTCTCCAGATATGCAGAAATTTACAAGTCCTTGTACGGGATGTCCCACGGCCACTTCTCCAATCCTGCCCATATTTAAAGAGAGGTTGTGTATTAATATAACTGAGCTATGTGTACCAAATTTGGAAATTTTTTTTTCTTATCGTTCTCCACTTCCACCCAGATATACATAAATCCGTGTATATAATGTCTTTGTGCGGGAGGTGCCACGCCCACATCTCTACTCCTGCCCACATTTTCTCCGATGTTGTCAATTAATAACCAAGATGCTTGTGCCTCATTCGAAAACTTTGGCCTTTGCCATTCTCCAGACATAAATACATTAAAAAAAGATTTGAAAAGCCAACAACAAGGGATTTATGGGTAAAACTAGAGGCAGTCGTGGTTTTTGGCTCTCATCTCAGCCTTTTGTAGACCGATCAATCTGAATTTCAATATTAAACAATTCCGGTCTATATGCGATAATTTTATATCAACCTAGTCCCCATCATATCCGGGGTTTTCGGAAAATCCATTTTAACAGACGCACGGACAGACGGACAGCATTAAATCAATTTCGCTCCTCATAAGGACCCAGAAGTCACTTAGAAGAAGTCTAGGATCAATATCGTAGAAACCTGTGTAGTTTACGATCAATGACAAACTTATAAAGGGTGGTCCCACCAAAACGCACGATGTTAATTGTAAATAAAACAAAAAGTTTTAATAGAATTATCTTATATTTTTATTATTATAGAAGAATCTATGACAGTTATGTTTGAAACAAAATATCGGCGAAATGCTCGCCACGGCCTCGTTGACATACGCCTATCCAATGATCCATATTTTCAATGACTCTGAGACATAATTGAGGTTCAATGTCGTTAATGTGCCGAATTATCTCATTCTTTAACTCTTGAATTGTTCTTGGCTTATTGACGTACACTATTTCTTTTAAATATCCCCAAAAAAAGAAGTCCAACTGTGTCAAATCAAATGATCGTGGCAGCCAATTAACATCGCCACAACGTAAGATTTTGAATTTTGAGAATAGAATTTCTCGCGCAAAAGAGCCATTGTTTCGTTGGCTGTGTGGCACCATCCTGTTGGAACCACATATCGTCGAAATCCATATCCCCAAAAAATGGCCGACTTGGCTGGATGGCGATGACGCCGCCAGCCCATTAACCGCACCAAACAGGTGTTTTCAAATTTCTTAAAAAAAAAATAACGAAGTGTACGAAATGCATTTTGTTTCTGAACGCCCCTTTTCGTAAAAGGCTTCAACAATCTTAACGCGCTGCTCCATTGTGTACCTCTTCATAGTTGAATTTTTCAAACACTGAAACAAAGAAATGCAAAACTTGGCTTTAAGATGTGACTCGCAATTAACATCGTGCATTTTGTTTCTTATAACCTTTAACCTTCAGTGAAGGTTGACATTTTGTGGCAAATTAAGTATTACAGAGTTGTATTGTTATGGCATAATTTAAATCTTTTGCCGCTTTTTATTTTTAAACCAGCATTTAGTTTGTGGATTAGTTAATGTGGTATTGTAGTATATGACAATCGACAAGTCGATAGCTAGTGGGACGCTTATGAGAAAGAAAATGAGTGACCAGTTCTCCCTCGCTTAAGTTGTCGATCGACAATGTGGGCCAGGCTGTAAATAAAATACAAAACAATTATAGTTTTTTTTTTTCTGAAAAATAATTCAAACAGAACAGATCTTTAAAATACAGTACTGTTACCATGTTCTGTAACTTTGGTGAGAACTTGTCACATCAAAAAGATGTGAAACAAATATTCTATCATTTCACGAAAAGTGAGTAAAAAGTGTGTCTGAAACTGATGTCGAAAACTATCAAAAGGGATTACGTTGTTACGTTATAAATGTCATAATATTCCACTCGAAGCCGCTGTGAAATTGCAAACGTTGAGAACGCCAATTACAAGTAAGGCCTGGAGCAGCATAAAATAGTTGTAGTAGCAGCTGAAACTGACGAATGCTCTGTAGCGCGACAAAGCTTAAAATTTCGCTTCAACTTCATCTGCAACGACTACTAATACTACGTATTTTGTTGACACTACTTTGAAACTGCCGGATTTAACTTTTGACAGCTTGCAGCGTTATTCGTAACGTTGTACTACAGCGACTTTTCTGTTCCCTACTAATTGTTGACTAATTTGAAATATGTTCAACAATGACGGCGAAAATACATCTATACCAAATAATGTTAAGTGCGACTTTAATGTTTGTTGGTTGCAAAATAGCTTTAAAAACACTCGTATATTTTTCAAAAATGTTAAAAGCAAAATAATTAAACAATGAAAAAAATCTGCCAAGAACAAAATATTTACCTCCTTCGTGTTAATACATATTTAAAGCGTTTTGCATTTTTAGTATGTATGTATATTTTTTAGTGTTGAAAGTTTTTCTCACCCCGTTTTTATTCAAAGCGGGAACTATCTCACAATTCAATTTAACAGACACACTTGTTCTGTCAGTTGGCGAGTAATTTCCTTACGTGACAGCTAATACTCGCTAAAAATTTTACAGACGCATTTAAGTGAGAAAAACAGTGGTTTTTTGTTTCAATTTAAAACAGTTTTGTTACATTTCTCACATTTCAATCGAAAAGGGAGTTAATACAGAACAAGGGCACTGTTCTTTATTATATCACTGATATGAGAAACCCTGCACTCTTTATAAAACGTAACATCTTGAAATAAAATTTAAAGCTATAAAATGCGACTTAAAATTTGTGTCTTAATTCCAAAGAATAATATTATTTAAATTGAAAATTCCAAATTTTTTTTTAATCTTTATTATTTTGAAATTCAAAACCAGCATTCATATATTTTTTTTGTCACTTACTTTTTTTATGTTTGAATACTCTTTAACATGTGTTTTTCTTATGTTCAGATAAAATAAGTATCTGTAAATTGCAAAATACTTGTATTGAATATGATACCTGGATACTTCGAATGTAAAAATACTGTCAATATTGTTTTACAATAATATATATGCTTTTTTTTTGTTTTTTTCAATATAATTGTGTTTGTAGAACGGATTGTGAAGGAAGAAACTGACTAATAACTCGTTGATATAAAATATCTTTGTATCTTTTTTTTTTATTTGCAATGGTAAGCAAACATTGAAGCAGATAATAAAAAATAAATATTTATACGCATTTTATGCCGAAGTGTTCAACCTTGTGGTGGAATTTTAATTGAAAATATTCTGTAAAAATACGAAGTATCAGATTAAATAAAGTTCCTCTATATCTGCTTTAATAATTGTATTAAAACAAAAATTTATTAAAAAATTTCAAATGAATAAGTATTTTTTTTAACAAGTTTTTTGTGCAATTCTGGCAAAAAAAAATAAGCTAATACTGGTTTTGAAATTATTTACATGGAACAATTTTTAAAATCTTTAGTTTAGACTTTAACTCTTTTCTATTGAGTTAAGCTCTTAAGGTTTCCATCGATAGTTTTATATAAAAAAAAATTTATACAATTGAAATTTTATGTAAATTTCAAAAAATAAATCAACGATGCTTATTGCATTTTATATTAGATTTAAGTTAAGTTTATTTTTTCTTTTGTTAAGTTCTCTCTCTCTGTCTTTTCTTTTTTATTTTATTTCGAAATAATTGAAGGCAATTACGAATACAATGAACTAAACAACAGCCATCAGACTTTAAAAGCAGAATTGACTGAAAGTGAACCAACCGTCGAGATACAAAAAAAAAGAGTTAAATTGAATTCAACTGAAAATAAATGTAAAAAGACAAACATTAACTGACATCAGACACTCAAGAATTGCGCAAAAAAAGGAGCAAAGCAAAACAAAAAAAAAAAGTTAACAACTCAATTTTCCTTTACTTCAAAAATTTTATGAAACTTTATTTTTTATTTTTCTTTCTTTTATACTCCACATTCGTTCTTGTTAATATCTGAAATCTAAGTTATTTGAGGAATTTATTTTTTAACTAAAAAATACAATTCCAAACATTTCTTCTATTAGACGTTTAACCGACAATAGAAATTATTTATAAACAAAATTCTAAATGTCAGTTAATTTACTAGAAGTTTTGGAAAAACGTAAAGCAATAAAAAAAAGCACAAATATTTTTGCAAAGAATGTAAAACTTTTTTGAAGAATTCCCGATTAGAAAAAAATATTTTTTATTTTATTTTTGGTTAGTTTGCTACCAACAACATACGAGGGAATATTTATTTGTCTATATACGTTACTTTAAGGTATTTGTTCTGTCTAAAAAATTTAGACAGTTGAAAAATTTTAAAGTGAAAATGAGATTGAAATATTTACAAAATTCATCAAAATGTTTATTTGCTAGAACTGAACTAGTACTGAACTAAAGGGTGGTCCAACTATAATGCACGATGTTAAAGGTTTTTTGCCCAACTTAATTTGACATTTCTTTGTTTTAGTGTTTGAAAAATTCAACCATGGAGAGGTACACAACTAAGCAGCGTGTTAAGATTGTTGAAGCTTTTTACGAAAATGGGCGTTCAAATCAAAATGCATTTCGTGCACTTCGTGATTTTTCTGGTCAGTATAATCGACCGTGTGTGGACACATTTTCACAGTCAAGAGAATTGTGCGCACATTTTAGCAGACCGGGTCTGTAGGAAATATGGACCCACCTGTTTGGTGTGGTTTATGGACTGGCGGTGTCATCGGGCCGTACTTCTTCGAAAATGAGGCCGGCCAAGCAGTTACCGTGAATGGTGTTCGCTATCGCGAGATGATAACGGACTTCTTGTGCCCAGAAATTGAGGATATGGACCTGGACGATATGTGATCCCAACTGGATGGTGCACCTTTGCCACACAGCAAGCTAACTAAACTATCATGTGATTTGACACCGTTGGACTTCTTTCTTTGGGGGTATTTAAAAGAAAAAGTGTACGTCAATAAGTCAAGAACAATTAAAGAGCTAAAGGATGAGATTATAAGGCACATTAACGACGTTGTGCTTCAATTATGTCTCAAAGTTTTGAAAATATGGACCATCGGCTAGAGGTATGCCATCGCATCCGTGGCGAGCATTTGGCCGATATTTTGTTTCGCACATAATTGTAATAGATTCTTCTATCGGAATAAAAAATATCAAGCTAATTTTCGGAAAACTTTTTGTTTTATTTGCAATTAACATCGTGCGTTTCGGTTAGACCACCCTTTAGAACAAGAACACGCAATCGCACACACTTTTTTAAATATATTGTGTTTTGATATCCAAGCTATTTGTATCAAATGAGGACAATTTTTCTCTTACCACTCTCCAGATATAAAGAAATTTATTTTGTGCCACGCTCTGTTCTCCAATCATGTTTCGCACTTTTAATCGAATGCCGTGTCTTAATAACTAAACTATTGGTACCAAATATGAAAAATTTTACTTTAACCGTGCTTAAAGAACACCATTTTTTTCCACGCCCACTTCTCCAATCCTGCCCATTTGTTCAGATGTTGTGCATTAATAACTTGCCGTTCTCCAGATAAAAAGAAATCGGGTTTGTAGTACGCCGACTTCCTTTTTTCGATATTTTAATAGTTATTCTGCTATTCGGTGCGAAGAGGAATCCAACAAATAATAGGTAACTTAAATCAGTACAGCCATGCTCGTGTTACAAGAATAAACTGGAATAAATAGTTTTTGGGCCAAGTCGTTTAGTAAGAGCTCAATTTAAATTAAAGGAAATTACATGCAATATAAAAGTTAGGTGCCCCGGTAGGTTGGTTTGGTAGTGAGCTAGTCTATTATTGCGAAGGTTGCGGGTTCGATTCCTGCTGGAGACTCTGGTCTGTTTCACTACAACTACAGCTAAAGGTCTTCGTTACTATTGCTCGGTTAATTAAGTTAGAATATAACTTGTAATTGTATTTGTAACTCTTATTAAATAAATAAATAAATAAATAAAAGTAAATTTTTTTTCTTTATATTCATTTTTGTTGATATTTTTTTAGCGAAATTTTTTTAAATTTGTGAAGTTTTAATATCTATTCTCCAATTCGGGGTGATGCACATTTTAAATGTCTTAAGTAAATAACATTGTCTGGGGTATTATAAGTCACTAGCACTGGTGACTGTATCAGTAGTGAACAAGTGACATTTCCTGCAGGGTATGGTCAAATATGGACCGAATCTAACAAAATTTGGTTAGATGATTTAGATTGCATTAAAATAAGTTTGGACAAAATTAAATCGAATTACCAACATAAAAAGATGGTTTATGGGCGCAGAAGCTGGTATGTAGGCTATGTGTAATTATGGACTGATTCTAACCATTATTAGGAGGCTTGGTCTTTACTTAAGAACAATTAAAACAATGGTCCAAATTTCATCAAATCATCTTTCAACTTGCGATCATCTTTAAACTGCCGGACGGACATTCACAGTTAGATCGACTGAAAAAGTAGTTCTGAAAGCTGAGTTTAGGATCAATATTTTAAGGTGTTACAAACATTGGCACAAACTCTCCACTATTGTGGTGTAGGTGTACAAATGGGCCAAAAGGGGTAAAAAGCTTTAACAAAAAGGACCAAAGTTGCGCGTCTTTTAGTTGGAGACTAAAACTTTTCCTTCGCTTTGGTACTTAAAAAAGGACTTAGTTGTTTTCACTGTAACAAATCAATAACCTGACTACTTTTAATTTCATTCCAATTATTTTCCCTGGGTGGTGTTTTAATAACAGCTTTTTATAAACCTCCATCATAATCATGGGAGCCAAACCATCCTTTTTTAAGAGTGAAACTCCCTTATTTAGTTAAAGTTTTTAATAAAATTAAGTTTGCCAAATTACTTTTACTTTACGAGCTGTTTGCTTTGCTGCCAGCAACTTCTTGTAGGCTGAGAATGAGATGCCATCAAGAAAACTTTATTACAAAATATAAAAACTTTGTTTCGCTTTCATACTCAAGATTTTTTTTTTATTTTTGCAAAATTTCTGTTTTGATAACAAGGAACAAATCAAATAGACAAGTCAGGCAGGCAGTCAGTCAGCCAGACAATCTATGAAAAAGTGTGAGCAATAACAAGAACGACCTAACACAGACGCGCCTTTAAAATTATATTGGATGATGTACTAAGATTATTAAGGAATATGAAAACAAGTTTTATTCCTTTTCCAGCCAGTCAACCAGCCCAGCCATCCTTCAGTGTTGTAAAAGTAATAAGTACGAGTGTAAACATCAAGAAGCTGTTAAAAAGTTTTAAGAATATAATGTGTGGCGTGAGATAGATAAAGAATGTTTTGCTTAAGCCAGATTTCCGTCTCGATTTTCCGGCATAATAATGCCGGATTGCTTGGCTCAAATAGTTGTTTTTCAAGGTGGAGGAATATTGTGGAAAGTATGAGAGAATTACAGTTTTTGTTACCCAGATTTCTCGTACCGGGATTTCTCGGGAAATTTAAGTGTTTTCAATTACCGCTTTCCTAAAAATTTATTAGGATATAGAAATTGTAGTTGGATAAATGATGGTTGGAGTTGGTCAGAATTAAAGTAACAATTAAGTAAATTTGCTTTTCGTGTGCCCGTTGAAACTGGTTCTCCAAACATCCCAGATATAATGGGAGTTTCGTTGTTATATATTTAAAATTTAGCCAGATCGGTCTACAAATGGTTGAGGTATGAGTAAAAAACAACGACAACGACCTTTTTAATCTATGAACTTTATGGTTTTACTTACACTTTAGAAAAACTTTGTAGAGTGCTGGTAGTAAACATTAACGAAATCGGTTAAACACACCGATTTATTGACAAATAAGTGCCTTTTTCTTCCAGAAATCATGGTTTTGCCACAATGTGGACATGACTTACATGAGTACCTGGCTTATGGCCCAATCTTAAGATGGATAAGCAATGCTTTTGATAACAGCCCCCGGCTAAGACCCACACATGTAGAAATTTGAGCACCAGCCTCTTGTTAAGGAGCCAAAGCTTCTTTAGAATAGCCAGCCGAATATGTCAAATAACAACAGCACCTATGGAAAGCCCTCGAAGGCCGAACTTTCCCCTCAAAAACATATCTTATGATAATAGTCAAAAACCAACGGACACCTAGCAACCACCAACGCACTTCGATACCTCAACTTTTCATCGGCTTTATATTTCAGAGCCTTCACTAATCGTAGCCAGTGCCTCCACCCTTCTCCTTGAGAAAACTGACTACTTAATCTTCATCATTTCAACAATACCAATACAAATATCCAATTATACTATCTCACAAAACATGCAAGATCAGCCTTCCATGTGAATGTTTCACTTTCCGAGGGTTTTGGTATAAAACACAGCCACCACGTGGTCCCCGAAAAGTAACCATTCTTCAAAAAAAAAGCACTTCCGCTGAACCTCTAACCTTGAGGACCGTAAGCTCAACATATTGGAAGTACTAATTACCAGAAAGGTTAAGCTTCCCCAAAGACAATCATCCCAAAAGACAGAAAGCCTTTTTAGGAAGAAGCATACAACTGGGCCCTTGGACCCCTGACCAACAGTCGGACCGGACCGGAGCCTTGCACTTGCCGGGGCCTACTGACTCCAGTGGCAGCAGATATAACAGATATCTGGTGAGCTTTCGGTCCAAAGAAATCAAAAAGTCTTCCATAGCCCTGTCATTTCAGATCTTTGTCGGATTCCAGAAATGCTAACACCTGATTTTTCCGGGAGGACGTAACACCAAAAAGTGAAATATCCGTGAGATGATCCCCTCACTCCCCGGGGTTATGTTTTAGCACAGCAGCGCCCATACTATATGAGCTAGAAGAGTGATATTTGGCTCAGATAGTTCTTAGATACAAAAAGTTTTTAATATTGAAAATCGGTCCATTATTTCACCTGGCCGCCATAGAAGTGCCTTGCCGAATAAGGGGGTCTTAGGACGATACAAAACAAGTTAGCTTCATAAAATTTAACTCAAATATCTGTGGCGTTTATTTCGATCAAACTATTGGAACTTCAAAAAAGTAAAGATCGTTTAAAATTAAGCAATTTGTCATCAACATCTCTAAATCGAAAAAAAATTTACAAACGCAGTTGCCCATAAAAACCACAAATATTCTCTTTTCATTAGATTTGCTTGGTTCTAAAAATCTGCCAAATCGAACTTTTATTTCACCTGGTATTGCCGCTACCAGAATAAGGATTTAATTACGATAGTGCTTATAACATATGAGCTAGGGAACAATTGGGTTTCAA
The DNA here is from genome assembly GCA_963931875.1 of Pollenia griseotomentosa. Classification (NCBI taxonomy): domain Eukaryota; kingdom Metazoa; phylum Arthropoda; class Insecta; order Diptera; family Polleniidae; genus Pollenia; species Pollenia griseotomentosa. Next base: position 16,807,138 of record OZ007564.1, read on the forward strand.
TACTGTGCTGAAATGTTTATAAGATTTGGCACAGTCAAATTTAGCATTTTTATTCGGGAATTTCTCAAGATTCCGGAAAAATTCCAAATTGTTTCCCACTTTCCCAGGAAGTAAAAAAAATCCTGGGAAAACCCCTAGACAAAATATTTATCATTATTTTTCAACTACATATTCATCTACTAACATATACATATCTATGTATGTATGTTTGTTTTTGTTCAAGTAAAAATCTTTGTACGAGCTTGAATCTCGGTAACCACCCACCATTTTGTGTGACTGGCAATTAAAATCTTTTGTTTTATTTGACTGCGTAAGCAGCTGTAGAAAATGTCTGAAAGTAACTATTAAACTTTATTCTCTAACTTTTTTAACTTTGGGTTTTTAGTGATGTTTAATAAAGTTTTACAATAAACAAATTAGTGTGTTTGTAAACTTGATGAACATTTTCGTATGGGGGAACTTTTTAAGTGTGTCAGAGATAATTTTGGGAAAGTGATTTGTTCCAAGGACCTTTTTATTTAAAATATTAAGTGAAATAAATCTATTAACATTTATTTAATAACAATTTTGATTAACTTGTAAAACAGAAACATTCTAACATTGACAATATCAAATTGTTATTATGTAATTAAACACAAAACTTATAGAAGGGTAGATTCTACATTCGAGTTGAATATCTTTAAGTTCACATGCTGATTCAGTGACGATGATTTCCACACAGTTTTCAGACAACAAAACGTTTGTCGTGCCCGTTAAATGCTGTTTGCGATGTCACAGCCTGATCCACCACTAGTGATTGAACAACCTTAAGTTAAATGTTGTTAATCTCGTTTCCTGCAGATTTCACGAGCCGTTGTCAAATCGCAGACATATCGGAGTAACTTTGCGCTAATAGGCATATGTCATCCGCATAAGCAAGATTTTCAAGGCGTTCTTGAACTCCACGCGTAATACCACGTAATTTGCGTTGTAATATAGATTTTTAATCAGGGGGTCTACTCTCTATTGCGATGCGAAGCTAAATGCAAACTTGGTAATCTCTATCACTTTCGCAAAATTTTCTGAAAATAAAGCAATGGTGGCAATAAAAATTAAAGATGGCGCGGATTTACAGTAATGAAAGGCCAAAGTGTGTAAAAATATTTGAAATTGGAAAATTTAAACAAAAAAAAAAAAAAAAAAAGTGATTATTTACGAAAAGAAAAAAAATTAAAAGATTCGAAAGACATATGCGCAAACGTATTAAAGAGTACCAATCGCTAGAGTTGCTACAATTTTCAATCGCATCGCAATAGAGAGTAGCCCCCCAGCAGAATTAGCTTTTCGTAAACGCCTTTACAGGCAAGCGCTAAAATATGAGTAGATTTATTTTAAAAGTATTGGTCATAGTTACTAATGGCCTTTTCACATCTTTCTGGAAATAAATGGCTTCGGCGCCGAAGAACTAATCAAGCCAATCGTAGATATCCATCAATCTGAACAAATGGTTGTCGGACGGGACAAGATTTAGTCTGTAAGGCGAATTAGGCAAAAAAAAAAAATTAAAAAAAAATTTCAGCACAACGTTAACAGCTTTTAATTTTTAGTTAACATCATCGACACCGTATAAATAACGCAAAGCGAGCATATGGAACACTCAGCCCTGTCTGACAATCAACACATTTTTCAAGACATACCAAGATCGCAATTTTCTAAAATCAAAAATCAACCTTGTTGTATGCATACAAAACATGGAATGCATGATCCCGCAACGTAAGCGCTCTACAAGTATTCACCAACAAATGCCTAAGAAGAACTTTGATAATCTTTTGCCCGGTGACAAAATCAAATGGGTATCTATGGACAGCGACAGGACAATCGCCCCTGACAACCGAAATCCCAATACGCAAGTAGAACTGGCTTGAACATATGTTGCGCAAATAACTAGATAATCTGACAAGATCTGCGTTTGACTGGAATCCACAGGGAAGCCGAGGAAGAGGAAGGCCTGCCCATACGGATGATAAGAACCTGAAGCGAAATAAACATATTGGCCTTTAATAGATCCGAATGACAGTTATTCGTTATGGGGCTATGCTTCACAATCTGTTCGCTTACTTTTGGCCAATGTTCGCGTTAAATAACACAATTGTGTTTGGTACAGATGCCCTGTGATTGTGTGGTCACTTTCAGAGCAACACCTTTTGCGTTGATTTGGCTGGGCTGGCCGACATTTACATACAAGTTTCTATGATTCGGAATTGCTCCATTTGTTATCGCCAGTAATAATTATTTTATGGCCTTAAGAAATCATTTCGCAAATGCAATGTCGTAATTCAACGTCGCTCGGTTTCAACTCGTGTGGTAACCAAGTTCCTGCTGCTTGCAAATGTTTTTAAATTTCTGCTTTAATGGCTCATAATTAAGCAGCATGTTCTTCTTGAGTTTCACATAAATTGTTATAGATTAATGTATCCAATTTATCATCTTCGAACTTTTTTGGCGGATAACTTCTGAAACGCACAAACCTTCTCTCGCATGTTGAACATATAGGAATAAAATTCAGGCAATCGATGTGCTTCAGTTTCAGTTTTATTCAATTTGAAAAAGTCAAGCAAAACTTCCGACAAATTATTCTTTGTTGGCCCAAAATTTTACATTTTCGAAGAAATAAACGACAGATGTATATTTAAAAAAAAACCTCATATTTGTGAAGTGAAGCGTATTTTATTGAAAACGTTCTGCATGGATGGAAAAAATTGTGGTCGGACGGGACAGAATCTGGACTAGAAGGCGGGTTAGGCTTACCCCACACCAACAAAAGACAAAACGTTTTTGTCTTTTAAGTCAAAGACACGTGTTTAATACTAACCCACACCACAAAAAAAACGTCTTATCAAGTTTTTATCTGAAAAGACAACTAGTAATCAGACAGCAATGTCATTTAATGGGTGTTAGTTGCATTATAATAAAGCACGCAATTATGTGCAACGTGGTCCGTTTTAGCCTATTTTGTCTTACTCTGCTGTCTTACTTAACGCTTTCTCGCAGTAAGTCAAAAAGACACTTTTGCGGTTGTGTTGTTTGGTGTGGGCTGTTTCATAAGAACTAATGTTTTATTGTCGTATTAGTTAAAAAGAAACTGGTATGGGTTCAGCCTTAGACAAAACTTTTCAATCACTATTTTCTAAATTGTTTTTAGCTCATCTTCCAACATTTAACCGACCGTTTTTTTTTTAAAAATGGCACAAATTCATGTCTGTTCGCATATTATGGGACTTTTTTTGGCCAAGTTCGCTTTAAACAAATTAATTGTGTTCGGTACAGGTTCCCTGTGATCGTTTGGCCAAATATAGTTATTAAAGACACAAACCATGTGTTTTGAATCCTGCATTTTAAAGTTCTGCACTGAAACATAAATTTAAAAATAAACTTATTTATTAAATCAAAAATATTTATCAAGATATGCATTTCAGTTATAATTTATTTGTTTAAAAATTCATTATGTAGTTAACTGAGCTACCTAAACAAAAGCGGCAAGCGTTTTTTTATGTCAAAACTTCTCATTTTCATACAGTTTATACGAAAAAAACTTTTAGAACGCGAAAAAAACACCACCCGGCTGGAAAATCTTATTTGACAGATCGTTATGTTGGCTTATTTTATTAAAAATGTTTTGGAAATAGAATTTTTACGTGAAGAAAACGCTTGACGCTCTTGTTTAGTTAACTCAATAAGTCTTCATAAAGTTTTGTGATTTCCACAAAATAAAGTTTTAAAATAGTTTTCATGTAAACTCAATTTCATATTAAAAGTTTTTAAACCATTCAATAAACAAACAAACAAACAAACTATATTGAACATTTTACTTTATTAACCCAGTTTGAGAAATTTTGTTCCGTTTTGTTTTCAATATACATTTCTTTTTTATTGACTTACTAGTAAAGAGTACAAACGATTTTAATTTTTTTGCATTAAAAATTTTACCACAAAATGCTCTGACAAACTGACTGGAGATAAGAGTTTCATTGTGCAGTGGCATGCATTTTTACCAGCTGGCAGAGGGCTTGCAGGGATTTTTTAGAAATGTGAACAAAAATTAGAGAAGCGAATCATCGTTTGTAAAAAACTTGATTTATTTTCATTTTAGAGCTGAGTGTTCTCTATCAGCCGGCTACTGAATAGAAGGCACTGTGGCTAAGCAAAATTTTCTCTGTTGCCTTTCATAAGTTGCAATTTTTTTGTGGTTGCTTTTTTCCAAATAAAAAATGATTGAAAACTTATTCAAACAAAAATTGCAAAGGAAAAAAATCAATAGTTTTTCTTTGTCGTTGTATTTGTAAAGTAATTCTTTTCCTCCAAGATGTAAATTGCTATGTAAATTAAAATTTTTTAAGACCTAAAAAATTTAATTTAAACTGAAAACTTAAACAAACATAAAAAGAAATCAATTTCGTTTTAGAAATATTTGTGGTTTTCGATTTATTTAAGTGAACACGAAATATTTCACTCATGTAGAAACGAAACCGCAAGTGTTTTGGGTTTCATTAATAATGTGAGAATTTTTAAGAATTTAAATTTAATTAAAAGGAACAAAATTTTGATAAAATCACGAAAATTTTTCAGATTATTATTTAAGGTAATTTAAAGGGGGTTTTTTTGTGAATAAGTGGCAGTGTTTCGAAAATGTTAATCATAATAAGTTAAGAAGTTATCATATTAAGTGAAGAAGTAATCATATTATGGTTAAGTGGTGCTGTCACAGTAAAAAAAAATAAATACAATTTTTTTAATGTACATAAATACAATTTCTTTATTTTTTTTTTTTTTTTGATTTAACTTGTTTTTTTTAATGAGTATTTTGTTTTTTTTTTTAATTGTGTTTCAACAAACGACACAACTGATTCAAAACTATTTTACAAATGGCGAAAACAAAATATTATAAGAGTAAAGATATTTTGTTTGCTTACAGTAACTATAATATTGCTGATATTAAATAAAAATAACAATAATTTGTGTACTACAACAATATATTGTTACAATAAACATAGTGTAGTTGCCGTAACCATTCCCAACAATATTTTTTCTCTGCGTGTAGAAACCCATTTTTTCAAGTTCAAAGAAAGTGATTCTTTCTGGCCTTATTTATGCGGGAAGTAATGTCTTCTTCCGTAGAAAAATCTCTTCCCGCATTGGTATTCTCTATCGAGAATAACGGCATAACCAAACCCCTCGGACCCTTGTTAGGAGTGTCAATGAGCCCTGATTGGCCTTCGGGCGTCTCAGAAATTAGGAGGACGCCTGCGACCACATTAATTCTAAAACACGACTCATAAATCGACTATTTGCGGTATAACCGCTCCATCTGTCCTTAGCCGATTATTACTAGGACACAGCATTAGTCTTACGTTCTTATGGAAGCCTTGAAGGCCACATCATAAAATATGAACAAGGCCCAATCTCCCATCTTGCTCGAAATTCATCGATTACTGAAACCATTAAAAAATAAAACAGGCTTAAGCCCCTATGACACTACATTTTTTATTTATTGAATTAATATAGAATTGATAGAAAGAAACAGTAAATGTTAGAAAGAGCAAACTATAAAAATTTTAACAAAGTTTTTTTCTTTTATTCTGGTTTCGTTTATTTTATAAAATGTTGTCAACTTTTTGTTTATGAGAAATATAAAAACAAAACAAAGAAGAAGCGGTAAATCGCGAAATTTGCCCATAAACCGCTGATTCAGCAACACTTTTAATATTTCAAGCTTGAAATGTCAATTTTAAGTTGAACAATTTTACATTTTTTTTGACATAACTTCATTTTGTATCGATAACTTAAGTAAATTTTTTGATATTTTGCCATTTATCTTAATACAGCTTAACTCTTTGCACTTGGTAAATTTTTCTATTACATTATATTTGTACTGTTCACCAAAACTTGAACAATGCATTAAAAATGTAGTGTCATAAGTGCTTTAGGAATATTTAAAAATAATTTATATTTACAACAATTTATTTTTTTTTAACATTTGTAATTTACTTTTATTTTCAGGTAATTATCAAGGAAAAATGGATAAATGTTTATTATTTACTATTGCAAAAAATGTATGTATGCCTCTTTTGTTTTGTTTTAATTATAATTTAAGAACAAAAAGCAGAAAAATTGCGATGCCTCTTCTTCTAACCAAATAAAAACTAAAATAATAAAGGTATCTTGTTTTACTATAAAGACATACAATTCTCTCTGATATGAAACCTAAAATCATATCCAACCTGACCGATTAAATTTTACTTCAGCATTATTATAACAACACTTTGATGACATTACAACAAACATTTTGGTTTAATCTGTTTTTACTGCAAACTTTTTTAGGTTTGTTTTAAAACAAAAGTTTCATAAATCACATAATTAGAACAATTTATAAAATTATTTAAAAACATAAAAATAAAACATTTTAGAGCGCATTAAATAAAACATGGCGTTAAAAATAATTTGACAAAAATTTTACTGCATTAAGAAATATTTCATTAAAATTTAACACACATTTTTATAAAATGAACTGCTGCAATTCCTACAAACATAAATAAATATAGATACATATACAAACAAACATACATTTGTATATATTTAAATGTAAATGTACAAAAATAAAGAATATTTTAATGTTCACACTCTAAAATTTACATATTTTACACATACAAAAGTTACACATACAAACATACACATAAATTCATTAAATACAAAATTAAATAAACAAAATACACTACGGTCATATAATAATGATGTTTATATGGTAATTATGACGGCGATAATGTTCATTAACATCATCATTATAATGTTGAAGTCACTTTTACTGGTGCGGCTTATTAGTCATTCCATGCAGCAAACGCACCCAATACAATACAAAATACTTGTTGGTTCTACTGACTGCTGCACCGAACAATATTTAAAGCGAACGTTCGCTAAATGACACTATACAACAAGCGCAAATACAACAAGCAATAACAAATGCCACAGCAGCACCAACATCAAAACATTTAGATTCTACATTAACAGGAATAACAAAAAGTATTAACACTGTATAGCAACACAATATTGCAGTGCAACTTCTGCTAGTCGATTGTTTTTCATAGGAAGGCATTTAATAAAAGTTTAGCGGCATAACACGCACACATTTTACATTGTTCATGCACCCACTGTGCAGTCTTATAAATAAATTTCATTTTTAAGAATACAAATACGTGTCAACGATGAATGGAAATGGTAAAGGGGACTTTAACAAAAGCTTGTTAGAAGGAAGTTAAGGACTGAATCTAAGGCCCGTTTTCACGACTTACCCGATATAGTTAACGCTACCTTTAGCACTAGTGAGGAATAAAGTTACCTTCAACTATTTTTCGTTTTCACAACTTCTGTATAAAATAAACTTAACATTTTTGAAAATGTGGCAATACTAAAGAAAATACCGATTATTTTTGCCAAAATAAAAATACAAACTGGCAAATGCGTACTTTTTTTACATTTACAAAATATGCGTATAATTGGAGTTGCCATATATAAAAAATATGTGAATATAATATGGCAATCTCAAATCTAAACCTTACGACAAAAGTTAAAGGTAGAACGTTCCTCTCTTTAGCTTATCCTTCACTTTTAGGTTAAAGAGAACTTGTGATAATTAAAAACTCATTATCTGTTCGATAACTTCCTACATTTAGCTATCGTTAAGTCGTGAAAACGGGCCTAAGAGGTTGTTAATAGTGTTTGATTCTATTGACAAACTAGTTCGTATGAGAGAACATTTTTCGAATTCTCTAAAAAAATGTGTGATAATTTATATTAAATAAATAAGCTTCAAAAGAACTAGTTAAATTAAAATCGAAACCTAGATTAGTTCTAAAAATGTTATTTACTGTTCCAGTTTCGTTAAGTTTTATTTTTCTTCTTATTTAGTTCTTTTTAATTTTTAGGTCAGTTATATTTAAGTTTAAGGTCAGTTCTAATTCAGTTCGAGTTCAGTTCTCGTTTTGTTCCAGTTCAGTTCTAGTTCAGTTCTATATTAGTTCTTATTCAAAAAAAGTTCAGTTTTATTTTAATTTTAAATCAGTTCTAGTTCAGTTCCGAGTAAGTTCTTGTTCAGTTGGAGTTCAATTCTTGTTCATTGCTAGTTCAGTTCAAGTTCAGTTCTAGTTAAGTTCTTGCTCAGTTCAAGTTCACTTCTTGTTCAGTTCAAGTTCTATTCTAGTTCAGTTCTAGTTCAGTTCTTGTTCTTGTTCAGTTCTAGTTCAGTTTTAATTCCGTTCAAGTTCTGTTTTAGCTTAGTTCTAATTCATAGTTTTATTTAGTTCAAATTTAGTCCTTGTTCAGCATTTATTCAGTTCCAAGCAAGTTTTAGTTCATTTACAGTTCCGTTCTGTTTCAGTTCTAGTTCGGTTCTAAATATATTTACCACCCGTATTCAAACCAAAAATTAGTTACTGCATATATCCTGATTAATGATTTCTTATTCAAAACACCTTTTAATAAACTGTGATTATCAAATGATTAAAGACTTTTTAATTATAAATAAATATAAATAAAGCTTTGCGCTTGTTTGCAGGAAAGAAACCAGAGTCTCTGACGGGAATCGAACCCTCAACCCCGGCACTGATAGACTAGCTCAAAGCCTACCGGGGCACTCAATTCTTAAGTAACTGCTGTCAATTTGCTATTAATGTCAATTGAATTTAACTAAAACACAGATGTACAAATTTTTCTTAAGCGGGCGGCTAAGAAGTGTTTTGAATAAACTCATTAGTAAATGGTGATTAAGCTTAATTAACATTTTCGTTGCTCACTCGATGATCGGATTATAGTCGGAGTACAAACATTTTCGTTTTAAATACGGTTGTTAATTTCAGTTTTTGTTAGTTAAAGGTATGTTTTATTAGCTTAGTTCGATTTAGAAAAAAAGGACAATTGTTTCATTTATGTTGCAATTGTACCAAAAAAGTACCATTGTGCCAACTTTTGCATTACTGAGTGCATTATTATTTAGTTTGTATGCATTTAGCGTTGGTGGTATTTATATGCATGCTAATGTTGTTGTTGTTGGTTCTATCAATGTTGTTTTTGTTGTTGTTATTATTTAAACATTTATGTAAACAAGTATGTGTGAGTATTAATGCCCTGCATTAGTGGCATCTGTTATATTGTTTTACAACTACAAACTTTAAATACATAATAGTATTTGTATGTGTGTTGTGTTTTCATGTTCTGTACGGATAACAAATGAAATGTTGGCACTCCACCGCCACCAACACCACCAGTTAACTAACACTAGTGCCACAACAGAATTAACAAAAATGTATTTTTGTTAAACAACTTTTTGCTTCAATAGAATTTATAGTTTTGTAAAAGAAAAACTAAAAAATTAACTTAAAATTCAACCAAGCATGTCTTTCGTCAGGCCAAAAAAAAAGCATTAGAAATTGTAGAGAAAAACGATTTTTTTTTTCGAAATTTACCATAATTGTAGCGGGTATGTTACACCATTTCCCATTGATTGGGGAATCTAGGTTTTTGTTTAAATTATTCATGAATGCGAATCGAATTTTTATGCTAAAATATTTTGTCAAGCTTAATTAAATGGGGTGTGGGAAAATATTGTTAATTCTTAAAATTCTAAATTATGTTCAAATAATATTTTTTTTTTATTTCAGAGCTGTATTAATAGTTAAGAATGCTTTTTATTTAATTTTCTTAGAAATTTAAGGTATGTTTTAAAGTTTTGTTTTTATATATTTTGTAAAATATAAAGGCACCATCTTGATTGTAACCTAGGCTAATTCATGCAGGTGACCGCAGAGAGAGATATGCTGGCGGTCAATTATTATACATATACATACAAACCTTCATACAAAAAAAAAAGGAACAGCTAGCATAACTCTCTCTCTTTTTCTGACCCGGTCCCCTGTGTGAATTCGCCTGTATTTTATCTATAAAAACATTTTAATTAAATTCATGTAGAAAATTCCTTTCTTCATAAAAGTAGTGTAATTAAAATTAAATTCAATGAAATTTAGCCTGATTAAAATGTCAAAATTTGGACTCAAACCCATAAACAGTTCCATGAAATAACCAGAATACTAATTATTATAAAATATTATATTATAACAGTGAAGAGGAATTTAGATTTTTTTATTAGTAAGATTTCTGTATGACGTGCTAAGTTCCCATTTTTTTTCATATTTGATAAATACACTGAGATTTATTGTTGAGGGAAAGCTAGCTTCTATGCGCATTTCACTGGTTGCTTAGGACAGCTCATAAGGAAACCTTTTCCAAAAATTTTAGAAAAGCCAAAAATATTGTACAAATAAAACCCTAAAGCGAATAAGTCTTACTTGTACCAATATCAAAGCTTTAACAAAACACCAACAATAAACAGTGAGTTTATCTTTTCTTACATTCCCCTACAATTGGTTGGCTTTTTTCCGACTCGAATTGTAGTTGTAAGTGGGTAAAAAGAAAAAACAAATTGCTTTATTTTATTGTCTTCGTAAGAAAACAACAAAAAAACCAATTTGCCAGTTCAGTTTTTTTGCACGGGCACATGCAAGTATATTATCAAAGTTATTTTTGGGAATACAAAATTCATTATTAGCAAGATTTCTGTATGACGTGCTAAGTTTCCAATTTTTTTTTTTTTCATATTTGATAAATACACTGAGATTTATTGTTGAGGGAAAGCTAGATTTTTTTGTTTTTGGTCAATTGACGATATAAAGGGCCAATAATAAAAATAAGCAAATAAATAGCACAAAAATTTTCAATACAAAATTTGAACCATTTATCAAGAATTTTTTTACCGTTATCGTTATTTGACACTACATATTTATATAATAATATATTTTAAAGAATTTTTATTTGGAGCAGGACAGATTTGCAAATTTAAGTAAAAACTTTTTCTATAAATGGACAAAATGAACAAGCGGCTTGAGAATACCACGAAGATGATTGTGCGAATATAAACAACTTTTGATCTTCGGACAAACATGTTTAATATTTTTTTCGTATCTTTGATCAAACCGTTTGTGTGGTTTAATTGGACCTAAACAAACAAAATAATATTATAAATGATAGTAGTGTGTAGCGTTTGCTGGTCATTTTTGCAGAAAAACCTTCTACACTAAATGCAATTTCTAAAAATTCACACATATTTTTTTACTACATAATCGTAGCTCTTCTGTTAAATCTAACAACAAAATACAAAGAGTTTTCGATAGATTTCTTAAAAGAGCTACGGCATACTTCAGTCGATTAAAATTGTGACAATGGTAAATTTAATGCATAGTTTTTTTTATTTTTTATATAAAACAAATTTCAACTCATTTGGTGCGGAAACTTTTTTAAAAGCATCGAAAAAGAATGATGGCGTTTGCTTATATTTTTTAAGGACATTTTGGCTATAGCATGTACATACAATTTGATATATGCAAACAAAGGGTTTGAAATATTTAGCTGAATTTTGAACTTAAAGGATTAAAATAGATTTGAAAGTACCACAGGGCCATCAAACATTCAAAAGTGCTACAAACAGCCCAATTGTGTAACATTTTGCATCACTGTATTATGAAACCTTTTGCACAAGCGCGAATGATTTTTAATTTGTATAATTTTGCTTTTGACTGTTTTCTGTTAGTGGGGCAGATATTGCTTTATTTTCTGCATTCAGATAAAAATGCATAATTATTGGAAATCTTTAAGTGAGCAGACTACTACGACATGATTCTAGTGCAGTTCTAAATTAGTTTTAAATAATTTTTTCTTCAGTTTTAATGCAGATTCTAGTTAAGATCTAGTTCAGTTAAAGTTCAGGGGCCAAATTACGGCATTCGATATCGATCGAAATTTCCATTTAAATTGTATTGTAATTTTGATCGATATCGAATGCCGTAATTTGGCCCCAGTACTAGTTCAGTTGTTAATCAAATCTATTTCAGTTCTACTTTAGTTCTGGTTCCATTCTATTCATTTCTAAATCCTGTTTATGTATAGTGTTTGTTTCTGTTTCATTTGAGTTCTTGTTCACTCATAGTTCATCCGAACTGCTGGGTAGTTTTTTTTTTATCTATTTATCAAAGTATGCAAATTTATGATTTTGTTTGCAACACTCTCTATTTGAAAAGAAACTGCAACTCTTCAATTCACTATTTAAAATTTAACTAGTTTTTTTGTAACTCGCTGATTTTTCTTTATTTCTGTTTTCAATTTGTATAATGCTGTGCTGTCAGATTAAAGGATTTATCTTTAAATTATGGATTTTATTTAGGAATGGAGATTTAGATATTGATTTTGGGATTAAGAAATTTGTTGAATGTTTTGGGTGTTTGGTGTGGAGGAAATAAGGCTGGCAAGCCAGAGGAACCTTCTCTCTAGAGCTCAGAGGTGTATTTTTATCGGCATGACAGGGGCTTTGCGAAGTACTACTTAAGAAACTATAAATGTTATTCTACACCGGTCAATCGCGGATGGAATTAATTGGCCTTGGTAGTTATTGCCTCGGCCCGTCCGGATTAACGGATTATGTGGGCACAAGGTTTGACTTTGGCCATTTTTCAAGGGTGGAATCTGCAGAAATAGTGCAACTTTTTATGTACCTGTACAAAAGTTTTGATAACCAATATTATCTGCTTACTGGGGAATTTTGGAGATAAAATATTTCGAAATTGAAAGAATACTTAGAAAAAAAAACTGGGAAACCCAGAAATAGTGCAAAACATTTTTATGATTTAAATTTTGCATATTTTCTTACATTTTTCACAAAAAAAAAAAAAACTGCCAACAACCAGTTTCGAGTTTGCAAGAGAAATAAAACATGATAAAAAATAAAATATTTACAAAAATTCAAATTGACAACATTTTGTTGTGTGTTTTGTTGAAATTTTCTTAAGTTTCGTTTTTGACTGCTCAGGGCAGAAAAAAACAACATAAACACGAACGGTCGGTCGGTCATACTTAATATACTTCACCTCTGCGACGTGATTTCTTTAAAATGCAGTTTATTTTTGTACATTTGAGAGTCTTTTATGGCGGCATTTGTAACGAAGAAAAAAAGAATCTGGTTTCTTCAACGTGTGATAAACTTTATGGCCTGTTGGGAAGATGGCAGGCAGGGCTTTTTTGTCGAAAAAATAAACCTTAAACCGAAACGAAACTAAGAGAAAGAAATAAAAAAAAGCAAATTGTAGCATCTTTAAAAAACGCCTACATAGATTCATTTCTTTTTGAACTTTAATGTGGTTCAAAAGGGTTTAAAATTTTAATGAATAAACGAATGAATGTAAGTTTGTTTTAATGTTGCATTAAAAAAAAATTAATTTTATGTTTTTCTCTCGTTTTCATTTAAGAGGACCCGCCCGGCCCCCCTGAAGTTTTTAATTCAACATTTCTGTTATCAATGTATTCAATTGGGTTACATTTAATTGTGGTCATAATGATTATGAGTTTTCGAAAAAACGCCTTCACTTTTTTGGGTTCTCTTATTTGAATACATCTAGATTTTTTGTTAAAGAGATACAAATAAATCGATTTTTTATTTTTAAAATTGTATTGGTTTATTGTTCGATTAGAAAAGTTTAATTGATTAGTTTTTAATAACCCATTTATGATATTTAAATGGCTTAAAAGTTCTTTTAAGTTTATCTCAAGAACCTGAGTTATTAACAGAAAACTCGTTTAAGTTACTAATAGAACATTAAGAAAAGTTTGTTTTAGAGTGATTTTCAAATTTTGTAAAAAATGGATTGGCAGTTTAAATAAGTCAGGCGTGACTTGCGCGTAACAAATCACGAAATTTGCACATCTCTAATATAAACACATAAAACATTGACAAAAGTTATAGCAGATGATGTGAAGCGGATTTTGTTGGTAAACTCAATGCGTGTTGCTACTTATTCGTACATAACTTCTAAAGCGCACCGATGCGCAGCATAAATTTTTCTAAAATAACGCTGATTTGTTCAACTTTTAAAATAAAGTTAAAATACCTGCTCAATTGGGCCAAATTGATAACTTTATGTCCACTTATTAAAATTACTTTCGGTAAATCGGATTTAATTAGAAAAAGTTTTTAGCTTTTTTTGCCTATTTTTTCACTTTTTTCCCACAATGTTTAATTTCAACGCGTCACTGTAAAAGCACCGTTACATATTTGACATTTATTTTTTTGTATACTGATGCAGAATTATGCGCACTTTAACAAAGTAATTTTAGTTTTCACGGTACTTGAACTCTTTTTTTTTATTAATCCGTGAAATCACCGCTTTTGGCCCCTGTGTGCAACGCCACAAATACAGCGTATTGGTACAGATCAGGAAAAATTATCTGGAAGATGAAGCAACATTTTATTACAGTGGGAGCATCCTGAATACGTCTGGCGGATCCAGTTTTGACATCCGAAACAGAATAAACAAAGGCAACAAATTTAAATTTTTGTGCAGCCCCATTTCCCAAAAACCTTCTCTTGACATGCGTTCTTACAGAGTGCTTAAACAACTCGATATTATCCACAGCCTTTCGGATAACAGGCTTTTAAATGAAACAAACGATTTGTTTATTTTTTTCAAAATATTTTGAAATTTTCTATCGCTTAGAAGTTGCCAGGTCATATGAAAACATTTAGAGATGCATTCACACAAAAGTGTTAAATTATTATATTCCCATTGAAAACCCCTTAATTTATGACTAATAAGATATTTTCCAAGTTTAAAGCAAATTTAAGTTACACACTTAATTAGATTCTTAAAAAATGATCATTAAAATATAATTTCAAATTTCACTGGAAAACCAAAATGGGTTAATTTATTAAGAATTAAACTAATTTCCAGCTTCCCCACCCAAAGCGGAATTTATATGCAACAAAGCTGACAAATATGATCTAATTTCCTCTCAATTTTCATGCATTACAACATTTTTATTTTCATTAGTGTTGTTATTGTTGTTGGTTTTCGTTTGTACGCAATCGTTCGTTGTAACAATAAACTTGAATTGTTGAGTGGAAAATTAAAAGGGGATCATTTTGACGTTTGCTTAGTTGTTTGTGAAGATAAAACTTGAATTAATTACCGTTACAAAATACTAAATATGTAGTAAAAACAACAACAACAACAAGAAAATAAGCCAACAACTAGCTTAATTATTTAACCATGATATTTACGATACTTGCAACGACGACAACGATGATGAGGATGATGAATTTGACAACTACAACGGCGATGATGATAATGCAGCAACAATTCAAGTGTTACAAAACATATTAATTTCAATGATACCGAAACAAAAGTTGAAGGGGGGGAATTAAAAAAAGGGAAAAAACTTGTACTATCTATGACATAATATTTTGTACTTAACGTTGAAAAAAATGTAGAATGAAAAATTTAAATGGAAACCACTGGCAACAGCAAAATGCAACGCTCTAGAGCAACAACTTACTTAAAAAAATTTGTATTGAAATAAAAGAATTACAAAAGTTGAAAACTTAATTAATGACAATGACATATGACAGCGGCAACGGCAACGGCAACAATGACAGAACAAAAAATAAAATTAAAAAACCAGTAGCCAAATTGTTTTCGTAGTTTTTTTTAGTTCTAGCAAAAAGTGCAGCCAAAACAAACAAGTTTGAAAGTCAAGCTGGACCCTAAAATATCCTATATTACTTGAGGGTACAAAAAGAGAAAACATACATACATATGTGGTTCGATATGCTCATAGACAGCTAATTAAGTTCGGTTTCATAATATTCTATTCGCCTCAAAAAGAAGTTCAAAGGTGTCAAATCACACGAACAAGAAGGCCATCTCACAGGTCCATTTCTTGAGATAATTTGGTCACCAAACGTTTGGTTTAACATTATGATGGTTTCACGCGCCGTCTTGTTGGAACCATTTCACCTTCAAATGATTTGCAATGACATGAGGAATAAAAACATGACGAAACATATGCCTGCAGTGTTCGCCATGGTTATCTTGGCACCGGTTTCGGATTTAAAGACAAATGGGCCTATTTCGCCTTCGGAATGTAAACCACACCAAACAGTGATTTTTTCGAAATGTAATGGAGTCTCATAAAATTGTGCTCTCTTCAAAAATTACAATTCTACTTGTTAACATACCCGTTAAGCCAGAAATGAGCCTCATCCAGTTGACTCTCAGCCAGTGTTGACAGCAGATTTTTCGAAAAAATACCTACACATGTTAAACAAAATCCGATTTTTCCCTACACGCTGAATAAATTTCCCCTACAAAAATCCCTATCATTGTTGTTATTATTGTCGTTAAAATAGCAGAAAAACATTAGTTATAAGAAATAAATTTTATTCGAATATGTATATTAAAGCTTTGACAAAAAACTAATACATATGTATGTACTTTTAATAAATTCAATTAAATCTTTTAACATAGAACAAAATCCCAGTGGTATAAGAAATAACCATTGCCATTAGTGACTAGCGAAATGGTTGGCATTTTCACTCTATACACCAATGGCGCTAACAATTGATACCCACTATTTGTTAGCTTCTTCGCTAACCCTAAGTAATGCACCACTTTGTTTTTTAAGATATCTTAGAAAAAACATATACATTAAAATTAGTGTCGCCCTTGTGACCTCAAACAACTCTGGAAATATATTTTTAAGCGATTTTAGGGATAATAAATTTTTCAACCATTTTGGACAAAATTGTCCGAGTAGTAACCGGGTATAGACCGAGTTGCTGAGAACAGCGTCGGATCGATAAATTCGAGTCTTCTGTCAGACCCTTGTCTACAGCGGCGATGGCTAAATCGATCAATAGTATTCGTATTAGCTGCTCACATGGACGAATGTGCGCTCTATATAAGCAATATAAACAAAAGCGGGAAGCCGAACGTTTTCTTCCGCTTAACTTACGCTGATGTGACATACATTAACAAGAGCGTGAACGTTATGTCACGAACAGTAGTGTTAACTATCTTGTAAATATAACCCACATAATAGAAATAACAAAATTAAACCGCTAGATTGACCTAAAAATAGCTGAATTGACATTATTTTTAAAAAATATTGGCCAACTTTACTATTAAACGCGCTTTCAATATCGGATTTTTCAATTGCAAAGCGTTGCCGTCGCGCTTTTTCGGTATGCAAAATACAAATTGTATGGGCATGAGAATTTTTGACAGCTAAACTTCGAGTTCAATGAATAGAGCGCGAATTTTGGAAATAAATTTCCACGATAAACCTTGTTGTGGTGTAATACTATGTTCACACTTGAGTTTTTAAACGCGTTTAAGCAAAATGTTGATTAAGTTAATCAAACCCGTTCACATTACATTTGAGATTATTAAGATGACAGATGATTAAGAAAAAAAAACACAACAAACAAATTTATATTTCTTTAAAGTATTAGAAATGGATAAAAACACTTTTATAAAGTTATTAGAAGATTATTTTAATCATTTTAATGATGAAATTGTGAGAATTTATGAATTATTTAAGGAAAAAAATAAAACATTAAGCAGAAATCGTGGTCGGTTGTATACGTACAGGCTGGCCGATTCTACATTATACTCAGTTTGGGGTATGTTCAGTGGATTCCATGTGATTAGTTGTTATCATGTCAATTTGAAGTGATTAACACTCGTACAAGTAACCATAGTTTTTTTTGTGATAATTATATTTATGTAATTAATAAAAATAATATGACTTTATACAAACATAATATGATTGCAGCTTTATGAGAGTAACGATCAATTATAAACTTGTCATTATACCATCTCGTTGACCTAACATGGAGATAAGGGCGGACGGACATCGTTATATCTTGGATTCAAAGAATGTTTGATCTATTATTTTTTAAGCCTTACAAACACCATAACAAACCTATTTTACTCTACCAACTTGTAGTGCTGCAAAGTGCCAATAATTTTGTATTAAAATAAACAAAGAAAACAAATAAATCCAATAAAAAAACCCCAAGAATTTTGTATACATACAAAACCAAATAATTTAACAATCATAAATACGAGAATATTCATCAACATCAACTAATTGAGGACAATCTAGAATTTCTTTCTTTTATTTTCAATTCGATTTAAAGCTGAAAAAACCATAAAATATTTCAAATTTATCACAAACCAGCCGTAATGAAAATGACTCACCACGGATTATGAAAGATTTCTCGGATAATTATGAAAACAAATCGATTTTCTTTTAGCAAATTTAATGAGGATCGATAAACTTTATTACAGTGGGGAATATAAAATATTTGTAATCGTTAAGTCAAACGAATTGCTTCAATGTGTTAGAGAAGTTGAAATGCATGTGGATTTTTTTTTTTAGATTTTAGTGCTTCATATTTAATTTTAAGTAGCAATTGTAGTCATATAAATTCATGTGGTGACCCAGATTAGATAGATTATAGATTGACAGTATCATATTCCACATTTCTTTAAAAATTAGAACGACGATTGCATTTTAACCACTTTATGCTGCCGAATGTTGGAGCTTGTGATCATAACAAAGTTGATTTCATCAAACGGGTGCTGTTTGCCATAAAGTCTGAGAAATGTTGATTGTGAATGTTTATGACAGAACATGTTCAAAGTTCTTTGTATTCTCGATTAGGAATCATGCAAAGTTGGGTGCTTTAATCGGAAAGCTTCAAACTCTCATGTAACTTAGACTGTGTTTTCATTATGACTTTTTTTGTTTGGTTAAACAGGCATGACTGTAAATTAAGGTTGGTAACCCATAACGTTATTAATATCGGCAATAATACCGATAACGAAATACATAGCAAATAGCTAAACAGCGGTACAGATACCGATATCGGAATTCCTTTCGGTTACCAAAAAACATATTTTTCAATAGTACCCGTTTCTACTCTGCAAAATTAATATTTATAAAAAAAATTTATAAATTTTGCAATGATAATATAATTTTTACAACATTTTAGAGAAAAATCCCTTTGATAATTGGCTTCGTTCTTATGACAATTCAAACGCGTGTACCAAAATTCATAGAATGCCAAGGAAAATGGTACCAAATCTAGTGATTAATTTGTCTTTTGCATACCTTTAGTTTTTACTTATCGCAAATCACTATTTTGACAGTTCATTACTGTCAATCTGCGCCATTCTTAATTTTTATTGCGAATGTTGCGTAGTTTTAAAAACTATTTTGCGAAAGTTATAGAGAGTACCAAATTGGCATTTGTCTTTCGTAACGAAATTGAATTCGCGTCGCAATAGAGAGTAGCCCCCCTGTACTTTGCGCACAATGATTACATGGACAAATAACCAGCCAGCCGGACGGATATTGTTAGAAAGACTCGGTATTAGAGTTTCTACGCGAGAAAGAATTCCCGGGAATCCCGGGACACAATTTTAAAATTAATCCCGGGAAATTTTTTTCGGGAATTTTCGGGAATTTAAAATTAAATTTTTTGAAATTTTTATTTGTTAGCTTCGTTAAATTATTAAAAAACTACCTACAAATCAGACTATTTTTCCTACGCCAATTAATCAACGGTCTCTTTAATTACTGATGAAATGTCTAAAAAGCTTTTTGAAGTAGAAAATGAAAATGTACACGATACACCATCACTAACACTAGATGAACCATTTAAAGAACATCTTAAAAAGGCTATATCAAATTCTTAAAAAATAAATGTAAAGAAAAGCCTGAAAATATTTTATAAAAGAATTTGACGTCTATGAAGTCACGGGCCAACAAATTTAAAATCTTTGTATGATGCGCTTCTTACTATAAAACCAACGTCTGTAGAAAGCGAGAATACGTTTTCGGTAGCAGGCAATATACATATCAACAAGGATTAGAAATAGAATCTCTGATGAGCTTTTAAATGCTTTAATAATACTTAAATATTTTTTTCTTAAAAGAAAATTAATTTTACCAAGTTGCTACATACATATATAATAAGGGTCCTCATGATATCGTTTATAAGTCTCGTAATCTGTGCAAACTGTGCATTTTTACGCCCTCGTAAATGAACTGTCAAAAATTGTATGAGAATTCATTTACACAAACTTGGTAAATTTGCCCAACAATTTTGACTCGTAAACTTGCGCTGTTCAATTGTGCATTTATACATACAGATTTTTTAGTGCTTTTAACGTCGTTTTCACTGAAAAATCCAAGCAAATTTGTCTTTTTGCTTTCTTTGTGCGTTTTTAAAAACAAATTTCACATATTAATCACAAATTTCAACTTTTGATTTGATATTTTTGAATTTTCTTTTTTAGTTTATTTTTTTTTATAGACATTTCTTACAAACTGACATTAATTGTTTAAAATTACACAAAAATTAAAAAAGGTTCTTCATGAAACGAGTCTCGCAAGTTTGCCCATTTGCACAAATGGCAATTTTAAGCGATATCATGAGGACCCTTAATATGTACATATGTAAATATGAATGTTACAATTTATTTGGTTTTGTTTTGGTTGTCTGTAGTTTTAATTAAGGTAATTTGTTTAGACTGTTGTATATACATATATGTATATATATATATATTTTTTTAAAAAAGTAAAATCCTGTGTCTTGAACTAATTTAATGAAATCGTTGTTTTATTCTAAAAATCCCGGGATTCCCGGGAATAAGATTTTTTTTATTTCGTTTCCCGGGAATAGAAAATGACCGGGAAATTAGAAACCCTACTCGGTATACTAAAAGTTGGTTTAGAAAAGTGGTGCCTAATTCTCAGATTCCTATATTCACGAGTGTAGGCAAAAAAATTCTACTGCAGCGACGTCGACACACGTACACTATTGTGTTATTTGTGTGAGTGCCGAACATTCGGCTGGTTTTCTGTTTACATTTCAACAAAGAGAATCGAATTATTGTTGAAATCTTTGTTTGGTCAAGTGAATTAGTTTTTGGTCACCAGCCCAGTCTACATGTGAAAGATTATCAGTTGTGCGCTTAAAACAAGACTCGAAAACGATTACCTGAAATGCTTAAGGCCAAAACATATTGTACATAAGTAAGCTTAAGCTACAGTCAAAAATTAACGAAAAGGTAAATAAAAATAGACTTTAAGGTGGCCATAACGTACACACATGTACTTTAGATCCATATAACAATCATTGTTGCATGTTTGTGCAATATTTTTTTTTCTAGTTCTTCAAATTAAATTGTACCAAAAATTACAGTCCTGTATTTGTTAAAACACAAACAGCTAATTCCTTACGGAATGTGCGTTCAGTTTGGCACTTTGCTTAAGCAAATGACATTGGGCGAAACTTTACGAAAAGTTTCCTTAAGCACATTTTAGTATCACTGAAGTGATTTCATGCATATTATGATTGAGCCTTTAGAAAGTGATTTGTTTAAAAAACAAAATTTACAGAATGTGCGCAAACATAAATTGGTCATGCCCATGATCGAAATGTGACTGTTTTAAGCATTATTTTTGAGTCATATTTAACGCAGTCTAACGATTAGAAAATTTTTTTATTTTTTTTGCTACTTTTTATAACGGCACAACTTTCTTTTTTGCAAATTTTGAAGCAACTGAAAAATGACACGAAAACGTTTCTCAATTGATTTTAAGTACTGTCTCGAAAATGAGTGGTAATTGGCAAGAAACACGAGCTAGTAAAGACTCTTTCTGATGAGTCGCGGTTAGGGTACAATTTTTTCCCAAAAGAACATTTATTTTCGACTAAAAACCGAGTGCAGAAATGATTATTTTAATCGCGCAGGGAGTCAAAATAGACTCGAATATGATCAACAATTTCATAAAATGCTGACTGGGACTGACCTAAAACCAATACTTTTATGTGTTACACATAATGCCCTCTGCACTCTTCTCTTAAATGGCTAAGTTGGCAACACTGAATAAGCTATTCAAGAATTACCGAGCCATATCGTAAAACAATGTTAAAGTGCAAAAAGTGAAACCAAGAAAGTTCTTAAAGCTTTTAATGGGTACCTCGAACTAGTCGTGCCTGCTATAGGGTTAATCTCTAAGCTAGTTAATCTAAAATTGTTCATACAATTAAATTTGCACCTAAATCATTTCATGATGGCGTAATGGTGTCACAAATAGGTTCAATTCTAATTACTAATAAGACAAAACATATTGCATTTGCTTCAATTTCTATTCATTTTCTAACAAATTAAAGATATTTATGGTTCAATTAATTGAACACAATTTTTTTCCCTGCTAAGTTTATTATTATAATTTATGTCTATTTAAATAAACGCACATAATTTAAAGTTGAATTAAAATGAAAAATTAAAAAAAGTGTATTCTTAACTTGCAATTACACTATCAAACAAAAGTATGTGCACAGACGGACACAGGCAGATGGACAGACTTAGACTTAAATGTTGCACATAAAACTACATGCGTTTTCATGCTCGTACAAAATCATTTCTGACATTGTGGTACGTGATTATAATTATTTGTTGGCTGGGCATTTCTTTTATTTTTTAATTCTTGAAAAAAAAAAAATTTATAAAAAGTGTATAAAAAGTAATCGAGTATTTGTTTCAATGGTGATTAACAGAGAACGTGTGTTTGCGTGTTTGCTGTTTTTGGGGGACAGAAAAGTGCTTAAGTGTTGACAGACGGAAATCTTGGGAAATCTGTCCTCGTTTTTTTCGATTTTTTGGAATTTCAATTTGTTTCTAATGGAAAGAAAACACATTTCAAATTGAATTGTGGTAGTAGCCAGTGTTTGAGGTGCGTTTTCTACATTTTTATTCGTGTTGTGATTTGTAAGTTTTTTTTTTTAATTTTTTCCAATAAATTATTGTTAGCATGTATTCGATTAATTACTAAGATAGATAATTTCTTATTGTTGCTGTTATTGTTGTGTTGGTTTATTAATGAATAAAAAAAAAAAAATAAAACTATTTTTCTATAAAAAAGAAAACAATTTTAAATCCATTGCTAAAGTTTAACATTGTATTTGTTCGCTTCAGTCTTGGCTTCGAATTTATTTTCATCGTTAAAATCACGTAGCAGCAATAAACGTAAAACATAAAAATTCTTTGTTAAAATTTATTTTTAACATTAATACAAATTTTATGTTTAATGCTAATAATTTAATAAAAAAATTATGTAAATTAAAGAGCAAAAAAGAAAAATCATTAAAATAATATGACTAACTTAATATGTTGAAATTTTATTGACTTTATGACTTGATTATAAACAAATTAAAAATATTAAATAGTTTTAGTTGTACTGTTGTGGAAGAATGGGTGGAGGGTGTGTAAGTGTCAAACTCTGAATGTGTCATTTTTCGTAAGAAAAGAATAATGAGAGCCATTAAAATATATATTAAGTTGTCACAGGGGGACTAGAAGATGTCATTTAGGGACAGAGGTGTAAAATATTACATGTGCTATTTGTCATGGAGGTACCAGTTTATGAATATTTTGGTATTTTAATTCCAACAAGCGTAGCAGAGTTTAATAGATTACAGTGTTAGTTTTTATTCGGTACTGACAAAGTGAGTAAAGTTTAATTATACACAAACCAAAATATTTAAGAACGCATAACGTTTGTGGTGAAGTTTGTAACACCTTAAAATAACTTTTTGAATCGATCTTACGACTGAAATTATAACAATTTTTACGAACGTTTACTTTTGAAATTCTTGAACCGGTAGTTAATTTAAAGAAGCTAAAACAAATTCGATCGGAATTGCAACTACATTAAAACCACTTCGATAGGAATCTGTGACTGGTCTGATAAAGTTGATAACACTATAATCTCTACTAACGGACACCTTTCCTCAACGGACACCTCCTTTCTACTGATGCTATTGCTTGGTCACGCCAGTGTTTTAAAAAGGCATTGAATTCTTTTCTACGGGCACATTTTTATTGTCCTTCGGTATCCGGCCATGAGAGTTAGCCCCCCCCCCCCCCGAGAGTATTAAGGAATATATCCTTAGGTTATTTCAGCCTTTGAAGTTACATCCTCTAGAATTAAGGTGCAGGCAATACCAGTTATTCGGCCGAAGCAAAATTGGCAGGTCTTCGTGTCTAAGAAGTAATTGGCTACAACTGACCAGAGACCCTTATCTGTCACTACGGGCACCAGCCTCTGGAACTGTGGTCCCAGGCTGGTTATTGGCAAGGCTCAAGAAGGGAGAACTCACTTATAAGAGTGGATTTTCCACCTTTCGTGGGGAAGTTCGCACTGCTGTTGGCACTCCCTTGGTGCTATTGGTAGTTAACAGAGAAGCTAGATAGTAGCTATTATAGAACCTATCGTAACAAACTTTTTATATTAATACAAACATCGAATATTTTAGAGCTAAATCTAATCTAAATACCAACATAAGCACAAAAAATCTATTTCGTAATAAAGTTTTCAGTTTAAAAAACAGATGGTTGCAGTTTTAAATTTTTACAAAAACAACATGAAAATTTCCTGAGTTGATTTTAGTCGTTTTTGTAATTCTATAAAAATGCTACTACCTTCAATATACTCCGTTAAAAAACAGCTCTGGTGTGATGAGAATATATAAGTTTCTAAAATGGTTTAGAAAAAAAGCATTTACCGACCGCTTGTCAGATTTTGTATTCGTATTCTCTCTTACTCAATACATTCTCATTTTACATAAATTTTTGCAATGTGGTAATACATTGTGTTACCGTGTAAACTGGCCTTTAACTATACTTTTGAAACCGAAAAATGGATAGCCTGCTTTATATCTACAAACATTTTTTTATAAAAATAATTTTAAGCTTCCATTTCAAAATTAAATAAATTAGAATCACAAACATTTTAAGGCGTGTCAATTGACAAATTAATGTGATCTTTTTATCGAATCTTTGTCATCATCAAACCTAACCATTTGTCATGGGAAACCTCAAAACAATACCCCGGCGTTCAATTATAATTATGAATGCCAAAATAATAAAATAAATAAGACAATCTTAAATGAAATAGACTAGAGCAGAGATAAAATACCACTTAACTACTGGTATTGATTTAAAATGGTACCAATGAAAACAACTAAGAAGAAAATAAAAAGAGGAGACGAGACGAATTTTGGGGTGGCAAAATTTTTTCGGATATTCCAAATGAAATGATCTCATGGGAAACAAATAAATTAACGACACTAAGTTTAAGTATTTGCCAGGGTTGTTTAGCGCTAATATACAATTGATGTTTTGGTACTTTTATAAACAAATTTATTTATATATTTTTTTTTTATTTATTTTGCACAAAAGAAGTGGTTGACAAGCCTTGTGATTATATTGATATTTGTTTAATTCCATGTTTGATTTATTTTTTGTATCTTCTTCAATATCCGTGACCAAAATTGTTGACACTTCATTAAGTTATTTCAATCATGCGAGTGGTTAAAAATTGGCTGACTTAAAAAAAACTTTTGATCTTTTTACTTCAAGTGTTTGTTTAAAGTTATTTTGATAGTTTCTCTGTGTTTTTGTGATTTCTAAAACAAATTCAACAGTAATAATTGATTTGCAAATTTAAAAAAATGAGTTGTGTGTTAAGCGTATTAAATCAAAATTAATGGAATAAAAACAATTAGAACCTGGCGAATTAACCTAGATAGACAAATTAGCCAAATAAAACCGGTTTCATAAGCAATACTTGTGACTTGATGGTGAAATGTCAGAAATAAGTGTAAAGACTTTTTAATACACTTAACTCTGTTTTTACGCGATAGATACGTTCCTCGAAATTCGAGTATCCATATAAAATAAGGGAATTGGTTCCATTTTATTCAATTTTTTTTTGCTTTTACACATATTTTATTTTATTTTAGGCATCATAAACTTTAATATTTAAAACAATAGAAAAAACCAGAATATACATTTTCTTAAATTATCTAAAATGTTCCTGACCCTTCACATAGTACACAGAAAAAATGTTCATCAAAATTTTTTCAATTAATTCAATAATGCTGTTTTTAACAATTTTTTTAATTGTTCCAATTAATTTGCCTTAATTGAAAACTAAAATTATAATGTTTGTGTGTATATTTGCAAATATGAAAACATACACACAAACTTCAAAATATTTTAAAGTCTTAAACAATTTTTTAATTTTGATTTGTGTTAACGTTTTATATAGCCTCTTTTACTGGTGGCCAAATTTCAATTAAACCTATTGATTGAAACTGAACAGCAAGAAAAGCTTAAACTTACAAATGCGTTAATTGATATGATCAATTTGTTTGCAGGCGGAAAATCAGTTAAGAATTTAATTAATAGTACAAATTTCTAACAAATACGTTAATTGAAGTTGGTTTTTCATGTTTTCTGTGTATGTAGATCTTAAAATATTAAAATTTCAATATAATAATTCCTTGATCCAGTGGCAGGGAAAACAAAATTAGACATTTGGACGCTCGAAATATGGATGACCTGGTGCCCTGTCTATAATCAAGAGAACTTTAAAATCAAGGCCTTAACAGCTCATATAGCGCCGAACTTACGGTACAACATATTTATAAAACCATTTTGGCTAAAAGGATCATTTGTTCCGCAGGCCATTTTATTAGCTGCCCATATTTCCGCTTTTCATCCACTGTTGTGGACTTAGAGCTCGATTGACGGGTAAGGGTTTTAGCATTCGATTTCCAGAAGCATAAGCATAGCTATTTATTTGCTTCCAGAAAAGTCTAATTTTATCCGCACTCCACACCTGATCGGAGTGTAGTCACCATCTTCAATTATCTTAGCCAATTTTGCGGCAAAATTTTTAAGCTTTTAATCATCAGCTCTTATTTTACGAACAAAAATCATGCCACAATTTTCGCTTTAAAAGTATTTTTGCCTGGTATAGACATTATAGGCATTTTGTATGATGGAGGCCCTACGCAGGCCAAGACAATCCTGAAAATAAAGAGGAGGCAAGCATTTGAGGACGTAGAGAACGCTTTTTCATTTTAAAGCTGCAGTGATGGTGACGAATGATTATTAAATAATAAATTAACTGCAAAGTTTTTAGAATTTATTTCTGTTTATACCTGAAATTTGGTTGCAAATTTTTACTAATTTGAGGACTCTGATTTCAAATCTAATCTCCATTCTTTTCTATCAGGTCTACTTTTCGAGATATACCGAGATATACTACATATATTCGAATAACTTGAAAACGGTTTAAATGTGCCCAGTAGTTTCAGAGAAATTGTTGAAGTTTGGAAAAAAGGAAAATTTAAAAAAAAAATTTTTTTTTGAAATTAAACTTTTGTGTTTGTTGGGAAGCAAATTCACGTAAACACTATGAAATTCTTCCTCTTTCTAACTATAAACTACAGAAACATTGTAATATTTTCGCTCTGCGTTTGCCTGGTGATTTTTTCCTAAAAGCAAGTCTTCTGCTGCTGTAAGCAGACCATACACGATTCAATTCAATTGTCAACTGATCGGTTGTTCTCCAAATCAAAGCGTGTATGGCCTTGTCAATTGATTAGTTTGACGTTTGTCGAGTTGGTTTAAAAGGAAAATTAAAAGATTTTGATTTTTTCAAGTTGACTACTCAGTCTTTCAATTCGATTGTACTGTGTGTGCTCGAGTCTCTTGAGTAGCTGTCAAAATTAATGTTTGTAGTTCTCTTTTGCAAAAAAAAAGTAAAGTATTTTAAAAATTGTATTTTATTTTATTAAATTTTAAAATTAATTTCAAATCTTTCAATTCAGTTGATGAAGTGTGTGGCCAAGCATCAATTCAGTTGAAAGACTCAGTTGACAACTGAATTAAACCGTGTATGGGGCGCATTACACATACAATCCTAAATATCATATCATAAAAGCATACATGTTCTTCCCGAGTTCGGTAGTATGAATGGAAAAACTAGCAAATACATATACAAAATAATATAAAGTTCCTACCAATTATTTATCCGTTCGCCACAATTAATTTCAAAAATAATTATGTTTATTTGAAAATGAAAATCAAACAGAAAAAACCCGCAAACAATAAATAAGTAATATGAAAATATTCAATTTTAATCACGTTCTAACGGCACTTGTGTGACTATTTTTAGATTCATTTTAATTTTGCCAAATAATTAATTTCTTTAGAGGTCTTTAACATTTCTATCCTAAAAGTTTGTTTAATGAATAATTTCAATTGGCATAAATAATCTACAAAATAATGATGTCATTTATATCAAATTATAGTGTGCAGTACTATAAAGATGACTAATTCTTTTTTTAAGGTTTTAGTTATAAAATTAAATAAAAAAAAAAATAGCAACAAAGGAAATACAAAATATTTCGGAGAACTCATAAATGCGTGCAAATAAAATTTTCTTAGACTTTTAACTTTCATGAAGGTAAACGCCAAGTAACGAGATTAAATTTTGGACTCAGTTTACTTTTTGAAAGGTCTTCCAAATCTAATGTTTTAAATAGAACTGACAAACATTTCTTTAAAAGAATTTAAATCTAGTCAACTTTTTACATGAAAAAGGTAATTCTTAGTAAAAGGTATTTTTAAAGTTAAAAGATACCTTTTATTTTTGTACTTACATACTTTTTATATAAAAAATAATAAGTCGCTTAATTATGTTAAAAGTTACTTTTTATGAGAAAAGCTCCTTTTATTAAAAAACTTAATTTTAACAGAAAAAGTTACTTTTTACAAAAAAAGTAGTACTTGTTAGAAAAAATGGTACTTTTTATAATAAAGGTACTTTTTATAATAAAGGTATTTTTTATAGTAAACTAGCTTTTTATAATAAAGGTTCTTTTTACAATAAAGGTGCTTTTTATAAAGAAGCTACTTTTTATAATAAAGGTACTTTTTATAATATAGGTACTTTTTATAATAAATGTACTTTTTATAATAAAGATATGTACTTTTTATAATAAAGGTACTCTTAATAATAAAGGTACTTTTTATAATAAAGGTACTTTTTATAATAAAGGTACTTTTTATAATAAAGGTACTTTTTATAATAAAGGTACTTTTTATAATAAAGGTACTTTTTATAATAAAGGTACTATTTATAATAAAGGTACTTTTTATAATAAAGGTACTTTTTATAATAAAGGTACTATTTATAATAAAGGTAGTTTGTATAAAAAAGGGACTTTGTTATAAAAAAGAGCTTTGTTATAAAAAATGTAATTTTTATAAATCATGTTGGCAAATTTGATTAAAAGCGGTCCATATATGTATGATCTGAGCTCCCTTACAAATACTACTCCCAAAAAAGCTCTTAATGTCCATCACCTCATAAATGTTGGTATTAACATAAAAATTGACGACAATGACTTTTACGATGGCTGCTTTGTCATATATTGTACTAGTAGGCGCAAAATTAACCATAAGCCCCTTTCTTAAAATGCCTTAAAGGCAACCAAATCTCATATAGATGAAGGTCTCTAAATAATATTCCCCTCAAAGAAAATTCACACTTTATATCATAATTTTGTAATTTCGGGTCCATAATTGCCCATGAGTCCCAAATTGGATACACTCTCAAAAGTTTGTTTTTAAATATTATGGTGTAGGGTTTTATATATTCGGGCTTGACCGATTAAACTTTCTTACTTGATAACTTTTAGAAAAATTATACAGAATTTTTCCCATGTTTTTTTTTGCTAAATTATGAAAAAAATATCATTTGAAACAAGAACTAATTTTATCCCATTTTCAAGATTTTTGTATCTTACAAAGGCAAAACAATTATAATTTTAGTTTAAAAATCGTTGTTTTAATTTTATTATTAATTTTATTTGAATTCATAAATAAACGTAACGCAACTATCTTAACATTTTGTTAAAAAGGGGCGTAAATTTTCGGCGTTTCTAGTGTTAATTAAAATTTTCCTTGTCAGGAATTTTTCAAAAGAGATTTTGTCAGCTCATAATTGGCTTGGCGCATATGCGAAAAAATCGTAGTGGAGAAAAATGACAATGAAGGTTTCTAAAAATATACGCAATAATTTTTTTTTGTATTTTCACCAGTGCATCTGGCATATGTTTTGAAGAAAAATGCAAATTTTTGAAAACGTTCATGAACGAACTTGGAAGTTAATAGTATTTTATTGAAAGTGAAAATTATGGTTTTGTGCCGCATACGCCACTTTTCTAAATTAATTTCTTTAAAGTAGCTTTTTGTGTTGCATACGTATACTTACTGCTGTGTATTGAGTTTTTGACAATTCATTTTGCTTTTACAGCTTTTTTTCTTACGGCAATGAAGCGAAGCAAGAGCAAAATTTATTTTCTTGCTTGTCATTTTATTTTGATTTCGCTTTAACTATTTTTGTTTCTTACTGCAATGAAGCAAAGCAATAATAAAATTTATTATGTACGTTTTTGCAAAAGGAATTTGCAGCATTCGCGAAACAGTGGCGTGTAGAGCAAAACAATACTTAATTTACTTTAAAATAGTTTATATGGACCAAAATAATGCTTAATATCTCAGAAACGATAACAAATTTCGTGAAACAGGTTTTGGATTAAGAAAGCGGGTTTTCAAAACATATATACCCCATACCTAACTCAAATTTTTTTTTAAATGGTCGCTAGGTCAAATCAATAATGAGCTGACGATTTATTTTTTAAATAATTGAAAAAAATGAATTTTGTACGTATCGAAAATTTAAAAAAGTTTCCAAAATGTTTTTAATATTTTTTTTTTTGTAAAGGGAAAGTTGTTGATTTTAAGGCTAACTATAAAAACATGTATTCAGCTATTTGATAAAACCTAACATTTATTCAACTTTCTAATTTCAATATTTATGTTTGAGATTTTTATTTCAATTTCCTTAAATAAATATTTAATTTTTTGAAAAACAACAGCTTGACAGAAATATAAAAGTACATACATATTTTGTTAAAATTAGATTTATAACTGCCAACTCATCTCGTAAACAATTTTTCATAACCACATTTATGCAGACGCTTGTTTTTACATTCATTCATCATTCATCCGTGTTACACGTGTCCAGTGGTCAACTGCAGACCTTTAAATGTTTGTACACCTACAAATACGCTCATAAAACCCTGGCAGCTGCCAGTCGAACTCTTAAAAACAGTTGCTTTTTTGTTGTTGAAACTTTAGAAGTGCTAAACAAAAATTAAAAAGGGATAAAATCTAAAGAAAAAATATTTTGATGATTGTTTACACACACACAACACATACATTAGTTGAGGGGGTTTTCGGTTACATGGAGATAAATATCTATAATTTCGGATCATTGGTCATTTTTGACCACTAAAACCACATTTTATACCCAGGCACAAAACAAATTTTTTTCCATACGGCAAATGTAGGTCATCGGATGAAGAAAATTTTCAAAATTGTTCAAATGCGAGAATCTCTAGTAGATACCCGTAGTTGTATCGTGCGGATACTTGGTGGCTTATAGGTTTTATGTACGTGTAAAATAACGATTGTGTATTAGAATTTGTGCACAAATGTGTATAATTTTATTGAAATGGCAAATTGCTTTATTTGCAACTGTCAATTTCGAAATAATCGATAATGAAGCGTTGAAACAATGACAGGGGATGAATTATGAATACGGAGATACGTTTTTAGAGTAGTTAAAAGATGTTTCTACTGTAGCAAATTAAAAGAGGCTTTATTTTTTTTAAAGGTGAAACCTTTTTCCAAAGAGTCATAAAAATATTCAAGGTCCATTGTTTTGTTATTAAAGTTAAGAGTTAAAAATTGGCTTCAATTTTTAGAAAAATGTTAAAATAAAATTTACTAAAGGTCATGTTTGTTTTGTGTCTGTTATAATTACATGTTTAAATAATATTTTTTGTCTAACATTAATATGGCACTACTTCTTTCCCTCTACTTTGCTGCAATTAAATTTATAATGCTTCCATTTTCAACATATTTTATTTCGAAAAAGGAATGTTTAATTTAACCAACCACACCTGGTTTACTAAAAACTAATCCGGTGTGTTGAAATGTGTGGTTACACGTTTGTAGATACTGACTGCCTGCCTGCCTCAACCGTCGAGCTGACTGCATTTACAATTTACTAAATATAATTGTGTGTTGGTGTGTGTGAGTGTTTCTTAAAGTCTGGCAATTTATTTCGTATACAAGAATGCACGTCAACACAGGAATTCTTTTTAGTTTTTTTTTCGGTATGTATATATTTTACAGGATTAAAATTTACGTTTCCTTTCTTTCCGCTTAATTTATATTATCCTACACAATTCCCTACCGAAACCCTATACAATGGCATTCGTTTTAACCATTTGATCATCAATATCGAATCCCTTGTATCTTGGCGAAAATAACAAACGAACAATCTTTAGGGTAATGACTTTTTAACGAAATACGAAAAAAACATGTTAAGAATAAAAAAAAACTGAAGAAAAATAAAAAAATATGATTGCGTGTGGCCTTTTTCTCAACAAATTCATTCCTTCCACTGCATTTTTATTCAAAAAAAAAAATGTTTGTATAAAAAATGCATCAACAAAAGTCTGAAACAAAATAAACAAATACTTTTGGCATTTGTAAGTTGCATTATTACACTCACAAAATAAACTGCAGTTTTTCTAATTGGATTTCTCAAAAAAAAAAAAAAAAAAAAAGCAGAACCCTTTTTTGAGAGTATACTTTAGTGTATTTAAAAATTTTGTGCACATAGAAAAATGTTGCTAAGAAGTACCATTTAAGTAAACACGGTTATGCTTAAAAGTAAAACACTACATTTTTATGAAAATTGGAAGTTGTTAGGTAAAAGAGTACTTTTGTTTTGTAAAAAGGTACTTTTTAAGTACAATGGTACTTTTTATATGAAATGGTATTTTTTATCTAAAATGGTATTTTTTATGTAAAATGATACTTTTGATATAAAATGGTACTTTTTATATAAAATGGTACTTTTTATATAAAATGATACTTTTTTTATAAAATGGTACTTTTTATATAAAATGGTACTTTTTATATAAAATGGTTTTTTTTTATATAAAATGGTACTTTTTATATAAAATGGTACTTTTTATATGAAATTGCACCTTGCTTGCAAAAGCCAAAGATTTAAAATTAGGTACAAGCATCTTGATTATCAACACACAACCTTTTAAAAAAATGGTTGGGATTGGATTAATGGGAGTGGCCCTCCCATCCAAATAAACAATAGTTTTATGTATATCTGGATAGTTGTAGCAGTAAATGTTTATAAATTTGGTACTAATAGATGGACTGTTAATGCACAAAATCCATCAAAAAGTAAGTGTTATTTTATAAGTGGTCATGGCACATCCCGTACAAGTAAAAATAGATCATTAACAGTAAAAGTTACAAAATTTGGTACAAATAGCTTCGTTATTAAATTATATCTGTGCCATTTTCACAAAACATCTTAAGTCGAGATAAGATAGCAAAAAAGTTTTAAAAAAATCTCGGTAAAAAATCATTTTTATTAAATAATAATATAAATCAAAATGAAAGAAAAATTTTGTTTAAAATACAAAATTTTAAAAACGAAAACAAAAATATTTTTGAACAAAAATTCGTATGATTAACAACATTTTTTTCAACTTTTTAAATTTGACTTAAGATATTTTGTCAAAATGCCACAGATATTATTTATATATTGCACCATGGTGAAGGGTATATAATTTTCGCCATAGTCGAATACAGAACTCTTATTTGTTTTGCTCTTTTGTTATTTAATTGTGTAGTAAAAAACTGACAAATTAAGTCAAAACGAAAAAGAAACAACAGGGTTCAACAAACGTTCTAAATTAAGCAATGTAAAAGCAAAGTAAGACGTTCTCGATTTAATAACAGTGCAAGTTTGATTTGACATTAATTTTTTTATATTTTCATTATCGACTTCAAAACATATCGTTCTTATCGTTTCAACAACGTATGATCTTTTTTTTAATCTTCGTTCTAAAAATTTGTCAAAAATAGTTGGCGAATACTCGACAACGAGGTATTGTCATGTTGATACTATCAGTTATCAATTTAAGAATGTATTATGTATTTTGCTTTGTATAGATTAAGAAGAAAAGATAAAAAATTTCTGTGGCATGTACTATAACAAGAATTTCCAATTGGGTTTAATTGCAAAAAATTTTTTTATGTTAAAGTTCTCGCATATTCGTTATGAATTTGCATGAGCGTACACAATTCAAGCGATGTTTGCATTGAAAATCTCATCATATTCGTGCTAATCGAGTGCTAATTTAAATTTATTTAAGAAAATCAACTGAAAAATCATGATCTTTGCAAAATAGCAACTTTTTTAAGACTATAAAATGCTGAAATTTATTTTAGGTGTTTTTTTTTATTTAATTTGTTTTCGAAAGTAGTGCACTGCCACCATATTGCAGTTAAGATTGTATTTAATCATTCATACACGTTCAGTGGTTTGCTGCCATTCAGGGGCAACGAAAATTTTTATTTTCTCATGGTTAATTTGTTTGTACTAAAAAAAAAAAATTATTTTACGAAGCGAACTTCTTCAAGAGGTTTGTTACCTCTGAAATGGATCGAGAGAGAAAGAGAGAGATCTTGAAATTCGCCCGCTCATTTGGTTAATTATACAAATTAAACAATTAAAATGAAATCAAATCTATCGAATCTAAAACAAAATTGGGTTGTTAGGGAAAAGAGTTCAGTGAACCTGATTGTATATTTACTTTAAAAAAATTGTTTTTCTTGTATATCTGTTGGGATTGGTGTTGTTTCTGCAGTTGTTTGGTAATTACATCATGTTAAGAAAAACAACAACATGTATTTAACATAAAAAAACAAGCAAGGGAAAATTTATATTTTTTATAATAAATATTAAAAAAGTATTTATTTTATAGTGGCGCTTTGTGAAATCAAATTTTATTATTCGTTCGTTCATGTTCGTGGAAGCCCCTTTTTTCACCAAGTCAAAGTGATCAACAAACGATTGATCATTTATTTAGTCAGTTAGTCAGTCCGCTGCTGCCTCTGACACTGCTGCTGCTGCTAGTTCTTATGTTTCTTTTTTTAATTTTCTTTATAAGACTGAGTGTAAATGAATGTGTGTAGTCGTATTTGGGTTCTTGTATTTGCATCCGTGTTGCCATATTTTTTTTGAACAAAAAAAACTGCAAATTCAGAAAAAAAATATTTGTATTCAAGAAACTGCACAAAAAAAAAGAAAAAATTTAATTATATTTTTATTGCAGGTGTTTTGTTTAAGCTTTGATACTGTTACAAGTAGGACTTTGAGTGCTTAAAATTCTTATTCGCTTTAAAGTTTAATTTTTATAATATTTTTATTTTTATGTACTGCACTATTGTGATTCGTTTTGTTCCTAATTTTAAACAAAATTTATTTTAGTGTGAACGCAAATTTTTTATGTGTCAAGTGTATATATATTGGGTCCTTTGGAGCATAGGGACACATGCCAAGTGTACATACATGAATAATTGCTAAATTAACAATTTCACAAATGCAACTTAAAAAAAACAAAAAAGGGACATAATTACATTTTCAAAAGTAAAAGCCAAACAAGCTACACAAACGGCTTGGCAAACATTTCAGAATTGTGCGTTTGTTCAAACGGATTGCGTTGTTAATTGCCTTGTTTGACGAACGATTAAAGCATGTTTGTACAAAAATCAAAAACTTTCTTGAATTCTCTTTTGCAACTGCATTCATTTCCATAGAATGAAACATGTGTTTTGCAGCATTTAAGTATTTGGTATGCCTTCTCTCTTTTTTCTTCTTCCTCTCAATAAGAAACTCACCAAAACTGCTTGTATACAAAACAAAATACACTTTTTCATTCTTCTTTCCCCTTTCATCATCAAACTCAAATTTATTGCAGCAAAAGCCGTTTTTGTAGTTTATTTGGCTCTTAAAACTTGACACAGTTATACGAGTATTTTTTGAGAAAATGGGATAAAAATATGGATTTAGAAAAATGTAACGAAATGGTTAGTTAATAAAATTTTAATGTAAAAATTGCAAAAATCTGCACAATTTACAAAAAAAACTTATTTTTTAAACAAAAATCTTTCAAACTTTCAATGCTTAGAAAATTTGCAAAATGCAGATTTGGCAACGCTGATTTGGATTTTAATGATTTTTCATTTAAGGGTGTGTTTGTATAAATTTATTGTTGTTCTTGTTTTTGTTCATATTTATTATTTATTTTATTTTTTTTATCAAAATTTTTAGTTGTGGACGTTTAATTGAATATACACTCTTGCAGCAGTCAGCACGTGCTGTTTAACTTGAAACGGGAAGAAATCAATAAGAATCGGGAAAAAACCGAAGCACAAATAAATATATATATAAAAAAAAAATCAAAATAATTAAGAAAAAAAAGAAGAAAAAAAAATCGTAAAATTAATATTATTTTCCGTTTAACGAATGTTCAGATTTAAACGCATTTTCAAACCATAAACACAATTTCAGTCCGGCAAACGATTGTTAATGAAATTTAATAAAATTAAACGAAAGTTGAAGTGGATATAATATTTTTTAATTAACAATATTTTTTTTTTTATTTATTGAAAATTGAAAATTATTGTGTGAAAATATAAAAATGAAATGCTGGCTTAAAGTGAGTTAATTAAAACACAGTGATTTATATATGAATAAAATGCAAATTTTTTAAAATAAGAGAAGAAATAAAAGTTAAAAAAATAAGTAAACAAAAATGAAATAAATTTTTGTAAAATAAAAATATGTAAAGTGTTTTATTAAAAAAAAGTAAATTTGTTTATAGAGTTTTATAAAAAAAGTATATTTAAAAACCATTAAATTATAATTAAAAATTAAACAAAATTTAAAAAAACACCTAAACAACTCAATCAGTAAAAGGATTATTAAAAATTGAATATGGATTTTTTAAATAAATAATCAAAAATTAATAATAATTCAAATAAACCAAAATAAAGTTTAATTAAAAAATATGCTTAAATTATTGAAAAAACGGTAAAAAAAAAACTAAATTACATTATTAAAAAGGTTTTTCTTTTATAAACCCAATAGAAAATTTGATGCTAACAAATTACAAAAAAAAAATTGATTTAAATAAGAAATCTTAAGTGAAATAAATTTTTTAAATCTCAATGAGAATACCTTATTAATTATATGACGTTAGGCAAAAGGTATTCAGTAAAAAAAAAAAAAAAAAAAAAAAAAAAAAAAAAAAAAAATGCGTTTTCAGATTTTGATTGGGTTGCACTTAAAATTTTTTTTTTCCATTTTGTTTCAATAACATAACACTTACAGAACTGCTTTTAATTGTAATTATTTGATTTTTAGGAAATAAGTCAATTAAATAATTTTCAATTAAACATTATGAAAAACTACAGATTCTGACTTAAGACCTTTTTGCCTAACTACAGAAAAATTTAAAGATCTGAAATTGCAAAAAACAAATTGAAGTTTCGTCGAAAAGTCAAAATTTTAAATAAATATTTCTTTTTTCTAACACGTAAGCAAGTATGGTCGGGACCAATTGATAACATACACTGCAGTCTTTAAAAACCAATTTTTAAGACTGCACCCTATTTGGGACCCATGGGAAATCATGGACCCGCCAGAACAAAATCATAAGATAAATGAGACTGACATCTAAATACCAACATAATGAGATAGTTAATGGGCAAATACTCTGTTTCGTAAAGAAGCTTGTATGGGGAGAAGGCAATTATAGACCGGTTTTCACCATTTTCAATAGGCATAGTTTATGTATCAATCTGAGCCTATGTACAAAATTTTATCTCCAAAATTACAACCTGTACTTTGTCCCCTAGGTTTACATGAAGAGTCAGTCAACTAGCTGGACGGACGGACATCGTTCGGCGGACTCAGAAAGTAATTCTGAGTCGATCGGTTTTAGAGAGTTCAATTAATCGCGTTTTATTTTTGTTCAATTAAACGTTTATTCGATATTTGGCATTTTTAACTTTTACGATTAATCGAATACAATTGTAAAATTTATCGATTAATCGAATAATCCTCAATCCAGAATTTTTATAAATTAAAATATTTTTTTCGATAATTTTAAAAAAAATTTGTACTAGAGTAAATAAATATTATTTTTTAAATAAAACTTGTCAATGTAGCTCCAAATTGTTGTTGAGGTATTATTTGGTTAGCTCCAAATTGTTGCTTCACTTTCGGGCACTTAGATTTAAAAAGAGTCAATATAAGATCTTCTACTATGCTTCTGCAAATAATTTTAAAATATTTATTCATTGGACTACTTGTAGCCCCCTTCGATTTTGTTAGTGGAACATCTTCTTTAAGTTTTATGTTAAAGTCACTGTTTAATACCCCTGACAGACATAGGATTTGTATACTATACTATCATGGTATACTACATGTGTGTCAACCTAAACTACAATTAAATAATGAAACAAAGTGGTATATTGATGGTTTATATACTGCTGTAGTATGCATACCATGGTATTGAAACTGTGTGTCTGTCAGGGGTATAAGTGATAAATTAGTAAAGTTGTTGATCCTTCGTACAATATTTTTAAACCAAACTCATTCTAAAGAGAAAAACATATGAACTATTTTGTTAAGAAATACTGGCGTGAACTAGAAATCGAAATGAAATGGATTTAAAATCGAGCAAATTTTAAAAACGACCCTGTAATGAAAATTCATAAACATATTCCATTTTATCTACTTCATTATTAAAGTATATATTATTTTTGCAAGACGAAAAACAACGGTCATTTTGTAAATAGTAATTGAATTTAA
This sequence comes from Pollenia griseotomentosa, assembly GCA_963931875.1. Taxonomy (NCBI): domain Eukaryota; kingdom Metazoa; phylum Arthropoda; class Insecta; order Diptera; family Polleniidae; genus Pollenia; species Pollenia griseotomentosa. Next base: position 16,845,811 of record OZ007564.1, read on the forward strand.
ATGATCGCTAAATTTCGATTTCACTTCATTTCGATTTCTAGAACATGCATTATAAATTAATATATTTATTGAGTTTACATAACTTTGTCGTTTTTTCTTTTGTGAAAGGAATAATCAAATTGTGTTTAAAAAAAATGTAACAAAAGTTTAAGCTAAATTACCCACTAAAGGCCGATATACAGTATCCCTTTTAAGTTCTCCTAAGCACGACTGGTTTAGTAGGGAACTTCTCTAAATTTTCTTATTTAATATATGCTTATGATGAGTCCTTCACTATATCTACTCCTTTAGCGAGTGCCGCCACTATCCTTAAAAATACTTCGAGCTATTGGATTTTGGTGAAACTCATGGTAGAATAAGTACAAGGTATAGTCATTAGAAATGTTGTTCTCAATTATAAAATCCATATAACGTCAAACAAAAGAAAATATGAAAAAAATTAAAACAAGCGTAAAAAATTAAATAAATTAATTTAACATTACATGGGTAAATAATGAAAACTCTCCCTAATGAACATACCTGGTACTTATTATACTATGGTGAAACTCAATTATTTTTCAATATTTTACTGCATATTTCGTTGTCATAGTTTTTACTAATGGCACATTGAGATCCTTTTGAAATTTAAGTTTTTAACATACCTGGGGGCGGCTGTAGCACCAGATTGGCTTTAAGGTGAAGTTGCAAAATAAAAGTTTACCATGGAGACAAAGAACAGAATTTCTTTCAATATTTTAGCCAATTAATTCGAATTGCTTTTAGTTTAATTTGAGTTAAATTTGCCTCTATATGGCATTTTCACGGTAAACCTCGATCAGAATGTATCCAGGCAGGCTATTTTACATGAAAGTGTTGAAGTATAATTTGGTTAGTGATTTAAATAGAGGGTCAGGATTCCTTTTGTGATCATTGACCCTGATGTTTCATTGTTTAACCATATTTCCAATTGAAATATATGGTCCTGTAAGTATCATGATGTCTTATGTCGGTTTTCGTAAGAATTTTAGTTTTCTAGGTTATTGTTGAGCCCCAGATTTTGCTAGCGCTGCCGAATGCCGACCTAGCTTTTTTAAATCTGTTGCATATGTCTTTATCGACTCCTTTTTTGGCTGACATTATGACTCCAAGGCAGCAGAAATTTTGAACATAATTAATTGCATTGTTGTGAATTGTAAATGCATTTCTAAATATATTTCTAAGCCAACATACTTTGCAAGTATTGTAAATTCATCCAGTTTGCTTTGCATTTGATCCGCAAAGTCTAAGTCTTCAAGACATTTGTTAAAACTCCGCTTCTGCCTTGACATAATCTCGCCGAATACAACAGCGAAAAGCTAAGGTGAAAGAGGCAACTTTATTTGACCTCTGCGTTGGAAAAAAAATGTTTGCTTTTCCTGCCTCTATTACGAACGTGAATCACGGTATTGTGTACATCCCCTCTGCAAATTTCAGGGACTCATTTCTTTCTACTTCTCTATTTCTTATTTTACTAAATGACCCCCTACGTAAAATTTCCAACCAGGGTTTAAAAAACGAAACGAAAACAAAAACTGTAAAAAAAAGGAAAACTTGTGTACAACTTTTCGCTTTTTGAGCTGGTTTGACATTGACTGTTTACATTTAATCAATTAGAAGTAAAAGCAACCGTTTTTTATTGGCCAATGACAAATGAAGAAGTGGAAGAAATTGCAGTTTTTCTACTTTGACTGTACTTAGTCGAGATCTTGATAAAATCTCGCAATGGGGTCGTGCGAATGGGGTCGAATTTAATGCCCGAAAGACCGACCCAATGTTGCATGCTGACTCATAGACGCGTGACGGATCAATGTGTATCATCTGTATATATGGATGGTATAATTATTGAGGGATCAGAATCTCTTGACGATTTAGGCACGATAGTACCATGTGATGTCCGATGGACAAAACATATACTCAAGTTGTCAAAAGCAGCATTCAAGTGCCTCGGCTTTTAAAAACGATGTAAGAGATACTTCAATCTGATATGATGTCCTTACCTTTTATACCACCTGTATCAGACAGTGAATGGATTACAAATCTCATGTGTGGGCTCCAAAGTCTATTTGGAAGCTTCTCCACCGCGTGCAGGACACGGCGAAGGTTCTTATTGGTGACAATAGGGTATCCAGTTTTGTTGACTTCTTGAGCACCGACGCAATGTGGGTTGTATTTGCCTGTTTTATCGTTACTACAATGGGACGTGTACGCTTGTTCTTAGAACACGTTTTTCCTCTAGCTCCCATCCTTTTGCGGTTGATTGGCCGGTTCATTGAACAACGCATTGCAGGGAAAACTCTTTTTTTTACGGACTGTTCATATGTGGAATAACCTTCCTGCTAAAGTCTTTCTTCTCACTTTAAACATGAATAAGTTCAAGTCGAATGTCCCCAAGTACTCCCACTATCCTCTTTCCGCCAACCTATTTTCCTAGTTTTAACACAATGCAACGCATTAGCAGGGGTCATCCCCTGAGTGCTGCTCCTAACAAAAAAAAATTTATTATCTTCATTGGTACCCCTTTGGCTCTAAGTGCGTGCCATAAAGCCCTTCTTTTTAGAAACGATTACTATAATAATAAAAAATGTTGCTGGGAAATAAATATTTAAAAACATTGACCCATATAACACTTAAGTAAATAAAAATATTTTTGATAAGATTTTTTTTTTTAACTAAAAAACCCTAAAGTTTAGATAAAAATATTCTTAATAATTAAGTGAATTTTACCTTCTTCAAACTTTCATTAGATAAGAAAACTTAAACTTAAGCTCACTAATTTGTAATGAGTTATTATAAAGTAACTTGAAAAAGCTAAACAGGGCGCTTATCATATATTTAAAATCTAATTAAAAGACGCCTTTTCAATTGATGGCAAGAAGTTGTAAACACTTTTGACATGAAAAAAAAACTTTATAAATTCAACCCAAAAAGTTTTATGGTCTTTAGACATAAAAGAAATCAGTCATATTATTTATTACAACTTGAATTATTCATAATTTCTGTTAATTATATTTAACTTCTATTTCTCTTAGTTTTTTTTATTGTCTGCCTCTAAAATTAACTTGTTTTGTAACTAGTTTTTTTTTTTTGTTTTCATTAATACTTTTTTATGTTGTTGTATTTTTGTTAATATTAATATAATATTTTCTTTTAACTTGTCTCTTTACAGATGAAGTAACTTTTGGAATTTTTAATTATTTAATCATCGTTCAACAGCGCATATTTAGCCAGCCGTGTTGGCTGTGTCTAGCAGTAGCATCTACAAAATTACGACGAATTGAAAATTAATTTCTTATTTTTTTTGTATCTCTAAATATTCTCCACGTCTTGAGAAGAAAAAAAATTTGCATTTTTTTGTATAAAAATTTTTTACGAACGAAAACAATTAGTTTTTTTAAGCCAAAGTTATAAAAACTCTTTGAAAAAAATTCAAATTGAAAATTATTAAAACACACACAAAAAAAAGAAGCATCTTCAAGATGTTGCCAAAATTTTTAACACAATTAAACAAAACGAAGACGCAGGCGACAACAACGACGAGACGTTGGTGTTGCACATTTCCTTTAGTGCTATTGGGGTTTCTCTTGGTTCTACACTCTGGCAGCAGTAAGGCAGAAAAAGATTTTAATTTCAATGATTCACAGGTGAGTGAAAACAGAACTATAATGTTTAGTTATAGTTTAAATTTTCAAATATGTGCTAAAAGAAGTAATTAGCAAGTGTTTGAAACAAAAAAACCGGCTTAGCATGACATTTCAGCAGTTTGAAGAGTAAAAGCCACAACTTGTATGCCAGGAAAATAACAAGCAAAATCGTTTTAAAATCGGTTCTCTTTATTTATTTAGAATTTGTAATGCATTAGAAAACAAAAACAAGTTAGAATGCTAGATTCGGCTGTGACGAATATTTTATACCCTTCACCACACCACTCGCCGGTGATGGAAAATTCAGTACTATGGTACTATTTCCCGCACTTTTTCTTTTCATAAACAACGACAGTACCCCACGTCAGTTCTGGTATTTTTTTCTTGTTATGCTTTCTTGTTAAGAAATTTAGCTTTGCTAATTTTTTTTTTAAACATGGACAACATTTCTTACGTGACAATAACATAGTCCCAATTTACACTATGAACATTTTTTGCCGGACAGACGAAGTTTGATGGAGAGGAGTCGAAAAAGTAGAGTGTGTAGTATATGACTATCTGTACTGGATTTTTTTTGTGTAAGATAGATTACTTTTCGCAGTTTTAATCTTGCCGCTTTATATCGTTCTTCTCAATCCGTCGTCATTTTGGCTTGTTACGTACAAGAACAAGACGCGAAATTCTGTCTGACTTCTAATTTTTCATATGCAAAAGCTTCTGGCAAGATTAAAAGGGAATTCAAAAAATGTCCGGCAAGAAATGTGCCTTCTAATAATTGGGACAAACAGGGTACACATCTAATTTATTGCTTGTTTTTGTTAGAACCAATGCCATGTTAAATGCATTTTAACTACGTGGTTTCGATGACAGTTAATACATTTCCAGAAAGTATATGTTCATGTGTATATATATTTGCATATTTTTTATATTTTTGTTTTTTTTTTTGTAAGGTATAATTTTCAATCAAAAAAGCTTTCATAAAAAGTACCAAAATGTTAAATAAAGTACTTTTTTGCTTGGTGGTCAGTACCATCTTAATTTTTCAACTTTCCATCACTGCCACTCGCCAATAACGCATATTATCCAATAGAATTAAAAAAAAAATTAATAAGAGTACATTTTTCCTCTAAAACACATTTCTCTACTCAATCGACAAATCATGTATGTATTTGTTAAGTGTAAAATAAATTAAAAAAAAATAACCATGTTGCGAAAAGAACCAAAATTTATATAAATACGGTTTAATAGATATAAAAATCTATTTTGTGCAACCCCCATTTCTCCAACCCTGCCCATTTTAGAGAGGATGTGTATTGATAACAGTATGCGACAAATGAAGACTTTTGGAAAAACACACGGGACTAGACAGTATAGATTCGATTATCAATATTACCTACAGGTAGTAAAACCCTATTATCAGATTGGCGATTTTGGTGACAAATTTTTTTATGGGCCTCCAAAAATTTTAAAAATCGGTAGGCCTTCAAAAAAAAGTGCCATCAGCTTAAGTATTATTAAATTTGTGGGTTGGCTCTTAAAAGGACAATCTCAATATTTTGCTGTGTTAGTTAATCGTTGCATTATGTCTCTTTTTTACTCTCTTTTATTTTGCCGAATCAGCCAATTTTTAATTTAACCCAAAACAGCTTCATACGGGTTTTTCTAGCCTATTCCACTAAGAACTCTTCTAAAAATTTATCAAGAACAAAAATTGGGAATTAAGCACGCCACACAAAATCTTATTAATTAAAAATTTTGTATTCCCATAAATTACTTTGATAATAAATTTGCAAGAGTACGGCATAAAAAACTGTACTGGCATGTTGCTTTATTTTGATTTTTTTGTGGAAACAATAAAGCAATAGGACTCTTTGAGTGTTTGCAATTATCATTCACTCTGCAGTTTTATTTGATAATATCTTTGGCTTTTCAAAATTTTTTTGGAGAATGTTTCCTGATGATCTGGCCTAAGCAACCAGTGAAATGCGCAAAGGAACTAGCTTATCCTCCAACAACGAGCACGCCAGTCAAAATCTTATTAATTCAAAATTTTGTATTCCCATAAATTACTTTGATAAAAAAAAATTCAATTTAAATTTTCTTAAAAGGGAATATTTTGACATTGGCTCTTTCAGCACCAAGCCACTGAAATCCTTCATTACACAGTCGAACAATTTTCAATATAACAAATTGTTGCTCTGGAAAGCATTTAAGAAAGCGCGGTTAATATCGACATTTTCTAAAATTTTGTATGGATAGAAAAAGGGTTTCATATAAATCTAACACAACTACTCCATACTGGAGCCACTTTCTCAAAAATTTAAATCTATAAGTAAAATATGTTAAAAAAAGTAAAATAGTTTTTTTTTTAATTTTTTTCACTTGTAAATCTGCAACTAAAAGTTCTTGGAAAAGGGCCATTGGAAGCAGCCTATTTTAAATCCAAGCTAAGGCTTAGTCATTAAAGGCCTAAGGCACCCCTTAATCAAAATGCTTTGTTTGTCATATTTTCTCTAATTCCAATCATACTTAGTTTGATAGGTTTTTCTAAAGTCCAGCCCTTAGGCTTTTTAGACTACACACTTTTGTTATCATCGCTAAGACTTTCTTCATAACGTTATAAAATTAAAAAAAAATTCTCCGAATTTTTTTTTTTATTTTCTTATTTTTCTTTAAATACTTGATTGCGCATAAACAAGAGTTTTACCTTTGTTTTCTTTTTATTTTCTTAATGAAACTATCCCGCCAAAGATCTTTAAGCTGGAATGGTGTTTGTTTTGTTGAAAAATTTCTCTTTTGTTCGGATCTGTATTTGTTGTAATTCTTTCTAAGCTTATCTTTTTTTTTTTGTTGTCGTAAAGAATCGTTTTATCTTTTATTACAGCATACCGCAAAAGATACAGATTATTTTTTGGGCTTAGTTCGCTTTTTATTTTCTTTTTGTTTTAGTTGGTTTAGAATGGACGGACTGACTGACATACTAGCAGCACTCTTTTCTTAGGAATTTGTTTTTAGTCATGCTAGAATTTGAACATGATCACAATGATGATTAATTTAACCCTCGGATGTTAATGGGGGTTAAAGGTTTATTTTTTTTTTTATTGATTTTTGGTACACAATTTTTAAGTGAATTAGAGTTGGTTATAATTTTTATAATTTTTTTATAGGAAAAAGCTTTAAAAAAGACTTTTTTGTAAAAATATATTATTTTAAAGTTTTAAAAAAACTATTTCTATATTCTTGGAAACTAATTTGTTTTATTCTATTAAACCGTTTTTCACTTACTGTTTGAGGTAAATGGTAAAGTGTTTCTAGAGCTTTTATAAGGATTTTATCATTCTTTCATGCAAAGCTTTTATTTAAAGCTTATAAAAAGTTTTTGAGATGCCTTTTCAAAAAGCTTTTTGAAAAGCTTTTTAAGAAGGTTTTTATAAAATCTTTCTGTTAAGCTTTTTAAGAAGGCTTTTAAAAAAGCTTTTTGAGAAAGTTAATAAGAAGGCTTTAATAAAAGCCATAATTAGCATTAAGGCCCAAATACACTTGTCAAATGCTTGTCCAGCCGGCGAATCCAACGTGTACGTGTGCTGGACGTAATATTCGCAGTCATATCTAAATTTTTTGATTTTGCATCAAGCGTTGTCGGTATCACACATACAAACACATTTTCACTAATACTACCACAATGCTTGATGAGTATTTTGATCAATGTATTTGTGCCTTTAAGATTGTTTTAAAATGGGCTTCCACAATAGTTTTGTAAAATGAAAAGCTTTTTTAAAATCTTAAAAGCTTATTCTAAAAAAACTACTCGAAACAAATTCATTTAAGAAACCATTGTAATTTTCATTCAAAGCGTTTTTAACTTTCTCAAAATAATATTTTATGTATAAAAAACTATTTAAAACACTTTTTAAAGGCTTTTGCATAAAAAAAATTAAAAAAATAAGTGAAATTTTGTTTTTTGTGTTAAATTTATTTTAAAACAAAAAATTTTTGTAAATAATTATTTAAAAAAGTTTCAGGAACCAAGAAACGAAAAACATGGGAAGAAAATAATTTTTTAAAGCTTTTCATAATGGAAGTTTTTTTAATTATTCCCATTTTCGAAAAGAGGACTTTATATAATTTTTATTTGATTTAAAATGATTTTTAAAGAACTGCTTTTAAGGAATTTTTTTCAAAAACTTTTGAATAAAAGATAATTTTTTTAAAGACTTTTTTAATTTTGGAATTAAAGGTTTAAAGCTGCTTTTATATGAAACTATAAAACATTTAAATTCAGATTTTAATTTAAAACTTTTAAAATCTATTTTGTAAGACACTAGCATTTAATGCGCTACTTTGTAAACGTATCCCTTTATTACAAGGAAAAGTACCAACACTTTTATTTTAGAGGTTCTTAATCACGCATAACCCTCCCTGCACATGCATAACGAAAAAGTAAAAAAAAGAAGTAAAATTTCCCCATTAATTATAATATTGTAGTAGGAGCCCTTAATTTAATACGTAAATGTGTGTCATTAACTAAAGAAACATGTTTAAAATAAGATTAAACATATGTACGATTTTCATCACTTAAACGTTAAAATTTCGAAGAAGTACCAAATATATAATTGTATTTTTTAGATAAGTAACGAAACTGATATAATTTGTATTGGTTGTAAAGATAGATGGGGTGACACAAAAGTACCAAAATACAGGTTTTAGCTATTTACTTCACAAATGGGCAAATTTCAAAAAAGTACCAGACACCTGTCCGCTTATTTTTTTAACGAACAGCAATAAGTATTAAATTTGTTGTGTATATCTTTTAGTTTAAGGGAAATGAGGATAGCGAATTTACAAGTTAGTACCCTCTACCTACTCCCTGAACATTAGAATTTCCAAAAATCCCGTTTTAGTGGAACGTTTTGGCGAGAGACCAAATTTTAACTTTTTTTTGGTGAATTAGTCAGTAACGTTACAAAAAAATTTTGTTTCACGTTTTCACTAATACGTTCATAATTTTGAAATTTTATGCGAATTTGCTTAGAAATTCTCTTTCCAATTGTGTGTTTTAACTTTAATGAACAAATTTTTCGTTTGCTTCTTTTCATAAGTTGTTTTCTTGATGACATCTTGAAAAATAAATTGCTTTAAAATTGTGTGCAGCCTACGTCACAGTTGTAAATTTTGACAAGCAGCTATTGCAAAAAACTTGAAAGTACAACAAGCAAAAATTTTTTAAGAAGCAAATATTGTTTGCTCTAAAAATTTTATGTCAAATCTTTATAAATTTACTGCAAAAGCTTTTCTAGGATTTTTTAAATGTTTTATACGTTAAAGCTTTCTCTTTATATAGACTTTATAACCCTAACTTTTAAGTTTTTTTAAGGCTCGATTTTTAATAATGGATTTTTGGTTTTGTAAAGAAATGAAACGGTTACTTTAAACATTTTGTTAAAAATACTTTTTTAATAGAAATTATTTATAGTCTTTGTCTATTTCCCAAAGATTGTGTCCCTTAATAAAAACTTTGGTCTAAAAATTAGTTACATTTTAACCCCCGCTTCGATAAGGGTTAATCTTCAAAACTAATTTGATGTTACTGGTTACATTTGTAGGCTTCTGATGTTCTATTTTTATACTTTTATTGTTGATTATGCTGCTCGCGTTTGCCTTTTAAATGGTTTTTTACAAAAAAAATCCATTTAATTTGTAGTAAAGATCATCAAGTTTTTTCTAAATTTCAGTATGCAACTGTGACATGATGATGTAAATGATTTTGTTAGAAATAAATTCTAAAAAAAAAATAAGAACAACAACCAGCACGCATCATCAATCATCTAAATTCACGCAACATGATGAAAATAAGAAAAAGTCAGGCAGATTATTTTTCTTGTTTTATAATGCACTCACTATTTCCAAAAAGGAACGCTCGATCTTAGACAAAATGCCTGCTTAAGAAAATAAAATTGTAATAAAAGGGAAATTTATACGACTTGTAGTTGTTGTTGTTGTTGTTATATTTTTTTAACTATTTTGCCACAATTTACAACCATCTTTCTAAAGACTTTTCTTAAAATGCACCTTGTGTTGACTTTTCTAAAAAAAAACACACACACACACACAGATACACGAAATTAAATAAAAACAAGTACAAATAATTAATTCGGCGATGCCGAATCTTATATACCCTTCACCATGGTGCGATAAGAATAAAAAGTTATAAATATAAATATAAATACATATGCAAAAATATATATTTGAACTTAGAACCAGTGGAAAGTGTGACTATTGCAGCACCCTTAGGCCATCCAGCCACTAACGAACATTGCCAAAAAAAAAGCATTAAAATAAAATAAATTGCGTTCACCCGGAGTAGGTCTAGTAATGTCGAAAGTTTTTTTTTTTCAATATGGAACAATATTAATTTAAAGTTGCCTTGTTTTGATTATTTTACTATGGAAACTATATAAAAATAATATTTAAACAATATACATAGAAAAAATATTTTTTGGCATTGAATTCAAAATGGAATTCTTATAGAACAATATTGTTCATATTGCTCAATAATGGATACTGTTCAATAAAATTGGCGTTGTGTCATATTAGTAAGTGGTACAATATATTGGATAAAATCAAAATTCTTTTGATTTATTTTGCCTAAAGGAATTGTGTGTTGGAATTGTTTACTTTTTTATGTATTTAGTAAAAAATTTAACCATATATTTCCAATAACAACAATTACAACAGCAATAAAGTACTCAATAATAATGCATATGTATGGGTAACTTTACATATTATGTAATTTAAAATGTTGCCATATAGATTTCAAAATGTTTCTTATTAATTCAATATTTTGCCATTTAAATTTACGCGTTGTTATTTTTAAGTTGCAGTGTATGACTGTTCGTTTAATAAACATTTCTCTATTTAAGCAGCAAATCATGTAGTTGTTATTTCTTGAAAAAAAAAAATTCAACACAAAAAATAGAAAATATGTATAAAAACAACAAGGGATTTTATTGGTAGAAATTAAAGAAATTTAGATCGATCTGTGTAGATTTCAATAGCAAACTTTAATAAGGTACATATGACATAGATATATAACAACCTTTTTCCCATCATTTCTGGGGTCTTAGGAAAACCTATTTCAACATACACACAGTCAGACGGACAGACGGACATCATTAAATCAACTTCGCTACTCATAAGGATCCAGAATATTAATACTTTATAGGGTCTAACATTAATATTGTAGAAATTACAAACTGAATGACAAACTTACATATATATACCTGTAGTGAAGGGTATAACAAAAACATTTAGCAGTCAAATAGATAAAGAAAAAAAAAAAGAAATCAACATTGAAGAAGACACAGTCAGTCAGTTACATGAAAACGTTGCATCTTGGCTGCATCCACAAGATACATTTGTGGATTTTTTACGAATATGTTTGTAAAACTACCGCCCCGTACTCCTTGTAAGAAAACTTTTTCATTCCTCTGCCTTTAACTCAGTGTGTGTGTGTGTAACAATGAGTTACGATTATTTGGGTTTATACTCAGAGAACAAATTTCTGTTTAAATTGTTGTTTTTTTTTCTTGTTTGTTTAATATAAACAATACGATTCTTTGTTGTTGTAAGTTGGATATAATTCCCCTATTTCAAAATTCATAAATTTATATTTGTATATGCTACACATGTATAAATGTATGTTGTGCTTACAAATAAAAGGTATGTAAGCCTGTCCATGTCTATAAAAAGTTTCCTTAAGAGCTGTTGTCAAAAATCGGAGTATTTCCGAACTATTTCATTAAACTTATTAAATGGAAATCTTAATTACCGTCTAATCAAAAATACATTATACTAATCAAAGATATACAAGGTGGCGCAAATGTTGTTACCCGTTGTTCTTTGATCGAAATTTTTTTAATAAATGAAAAACTTTTGTTTTGCTTTTGGATTGTGTTTATTTGGGCACTACAAACTAAGTCCCCAATGAACTAGGTCCAAAAAAAAAAAAAAAAAAAAAAAAATAAGGAACTAATTAACTAGATTTTTATACAGAGAATTGTAACAATGAATTTTTGGGCGTTTGTTCATTTATTATGAAATATTTTTTTATTTTCTGATGGGTGATTGTTCCATAATTAAATAAGTAGTGGCCAACTTTTCCAAATTAAATAAATCCCAATTTATATTTTTAGGGACTTATTTCATGTATCATTCATAATGCATTTAACATTTCAAATATTGATATATGAAAATTTTTAAGGGTTGGGGTCACATTATAAAAACTTAAAATTCCTTCTCTCCTTTATTAAGTTTTAAGATTTGCTTCATTTTCAAAATTGGGGTTTTAATTCATAATGAACAAATTCCCTAATTTTAAGGACTTAGGTCATTTTTGTTTTCGGGGCTTAGTTCATTAGGAACTTAGTTCGTAGCGCCGTTTATTTGATGCGAAAGATTTTTTTCCATTAGTTAGAAAAAATTATATCGGCAAGTTGCCGCCGCCAGAATTGATTACTATGCGGTCCTGATGTATGGCATTTTCCATCACTCTTGCCATAACGTTCGGCGTTACGTTCCCGTTTTACTAACTGATATTATCCTGGAGGACTTCAAGTCTTATTGACTTAGACTCGTGGCCTTAAGAAACCTCACAAAATAAAGTCTTAAACGGTTAAATCGGACGATCTTGCCGGCCAGTGCAAAGCACCAAAACGAGAGGTAAGGCGACTCAGAAATGAAATCCGTCAGTAGTTTGGTTGTAGGTCGTGCAGTACGCGCCGTTGCTGTTAAAACCAAATGTTCTTTAGCTTCAATTCGTTTAGTTAAGAAGGTTGTTGAGCATGGCTTTGCAGAGTTCGCCGTTCACATAGTGGCTTAGCCCGCGGTGTTTTCGAAAAAAAAGCCCGATGACGCATCCGGCGTAAGCACCTCACCATACAGAAACTTCGAGCGGGTGTAATGGCTCTTTGTGTGTTATAAGCGGGTTTTTGGAAGCGATAATTGCGCTTTTCAATCTCTTTGGATACGTGAATAATCCACAGAAATTGAAATGGACCTCGTCGTCTTGAGTTTAGTGCTTCGTTTCTTGTTGAGGTGTATTTTATGAAAATGTTTGCATTACAAACTGACACTTTCCGCCATTTTCAAAAATTAATTTATTTCAAAAATCTTCATATAGGGGGATGACTTTTGCGCCACCTTGTTTTATCCTCAAAGCAAAACAACCTTACAAAATCAACAATAATAATATTAAAGTATTCTAGCTTTTGAATTTGTTATACCCTGCTATCATTTGGAAGATTGTTTTTCAAAAATCATCGGTATGAGTCTTTTTTGAATACTTTTGTTGATTAAAAACTGATTAATCACCTACACGCTTAAAAACCGACACAAAAATGACTCGCGCTAATGATTTAAAAGTGTTTGATTTAAAATTTAATAGTAGATAAAAATTATTAAAAAAGTGTCGAAAATGTCTCTAAGCTAAAAAAAAACGAATCATAAATGACTCTTCAAGAAGAGCCCCGGATAGGGTACCATTTGCTCCCGACAAAAGTATCATTTATGATCAGAAAATGAGCGCATATTCTGGTATTTATATCGCGCAGAAGAGTCAAAAAAGACTCCAATATGATTGAAAATTAAAAAAATGCTACCTGGGATAAAGTCTTTGTTTTTACTTTTTCATACACTCTCACTCTTAAAAATCTTCAATTAAATTTAAAAAGAGCGGAGAAGTTTAAGTTACTGTTTTCTTATTACATTCTCATTTTACCAATACCCGATCAATTATTGAGTTTTTATTTGCTTTTAAGTCGGTTAAAATGTTTTCTGTTGTTTTGGTCTTTGTTTTTTCCTTTTTCTTTTTTTTGCAATTTTGTTCTTCCATCTGTTTTGTTGTCATTTTCCTTATTTGTTGCCGGCTTTTTAACATTTTCTTTGCCTTTTAAAGGCATTTAAAACCGTGCGAGTTGCTTGTTGAGGCCACTACCGTTGCATGCTGGTCTTTTGTTTCCATAAACATTTTTAATGCTTTATTTTCATGCCATTCAACCAGCCAGGCAGCCAGTCATTGATGGAGAAACGTTTACATTGATCATTAGCATCTTCGTTAGCGCTAATGATAATTATGTTTGGTTTTTAATAAACATTTGTTGTGTCTCGTAGCCAGGCAGAACCGGGAGAACGTGATTCTGTTGTTTTATTCAAAGACAATTAAGTTGAAAACTGTCCGTTTTAAAACTTCATCAGTTTGTTAAATATTAAGTTTTTTGCATTTTGTTGATTTTTTTCTTTTTATTTATTAAATTCAATATTAGTTGCAAGTATTATAGCAGCAATATACTAAATGAATTTTAATTGCATTCAATTGTTTTGTTTCACGCTGTTTAAAGTTGTTTTCTAAAAAAAAAACATATAACATTTTTACTTTGAAAAATTCTTCGATTAGAGGGGAAGTAATTTCTTTATGTTTGTTTACCAAAAAAAAAAAAGAAAATTTGCTTAAATAAATTTCCATTAATTAATACATCACTAGAGGCGAATTCATTTATCCCCTGAAAAGTGAATTTTCCTTGATATTTTTTTAATATTTTATTCGTTCTGTCAATAAAATTTGTTAAGATTTTCTAACTATATGGAAATTCATTTCATTCTTCAGAAAATGAAAATCGATCATAATATACAGTTATGTAAAATTTTTTCAGCCAATTCCTTTTTCTGCTATACAATTATTAATTATTGTTAAAATATCAAATAAAATCTCATATGTTGAATTAATTTAAATATATTATTTTTAAACAAATATTTAACGGAATAAACTTTGCTAAACAAACCCGTTTTACACGAAGTCAAACGTTTGATATAACATTACTTTATTATTTGATATCAAGCAGAATTCTCAAACCTTTTTAATGGTTTTATATTAACACTTGAATTAAAATTGATAATAATTTAAATATCAGCATTTGACAGACAATGTTTTTTCAATTTGCTAATTAATGCTATCCTTAAAATAAATATTAACTTCGTGACACTAAAGCGAAAAATTAATGTTAACATTTTATCATGGAGATGAAAGTCAAATGTCTTTTACTTGTGTAAAAATAAGTAGAAATGGCCATCAATATCAATCTGACGTCCTTAGACCAAATGATCCATTATGATACCATGGAGTTAAACTTAACAGAACCCCAACCATAGAACAAACCCGAACTTCAAACGAAGTTTAAAATGCACTCCAGTTCAACGCCACAGATATAATACAATTTGCCAAAGGTAGCAGAACTTATTTCAGCCAGTCGCCTTCTTGCAAGTGCAGGGCAGTGACAAAGACTTTGTTCTTCGTTCTACTCCTAATTTTCGTCATCACTGCTGCGGTAGTAATAATAATGTAATAAAAATATTCGACTCCCAGACTCTTTGCATAAGGCAGTGTTCCGTGAAAAGTGATACGTCTCTCTTGGTCATCGATATTGAAGACATGGTTCATCCGTGATCCATATCTGCCTTTAACAATATCGATGGTCAATAGCATAAGTTTGAGTTAGAAGGAGAGCAGAAGCTCCTTAACGCCTTCCAAATCCAGTGAAGCATGTAAGGTAGTGCCAAGTCTAGCAAGCTTATGTTTCCGAATGTTAACCAGTATATTCCTGTGCCGCAAGACCTAATATCAACCGGCTTAGCCATCTCGTTTAGAAATGAGCGGCAACAAAGGGATGCTTTCGTTCTAAGGGGGAAGGAAACGAAGGCCATAACGGCGGCACGGTTATCACTGTTGATATCTGCAATAAATAGTCTGAATCAGTCTAGAGCTTCATTGCTCAAAAGTATCTCTGCTTGGAAAATGCTTCACCTGAAAATTGCAACAGTAATCCGAAAGTCTTCGCGATAAATTGAGGCTGAGCTCTCTTGAGAGTACTCTAAAGCCCAATAGTGATCTTATTCTGCCTAAGACACCGTTTCTCTAAGCATTCCGGCTTGGTGTCAGCGTTCTGATACGAATATCGTGAACCAAAACAGGGGTGCGATGATTAACCCTCCAATTCAAGATTATCGTGTTGTTAACCCTGCATTGTCCTATTTCCACTCCACTATTAGCTACATTTGATGCGAATTGCGGAGTTTGTCGCCATCTAAGGAAAGTCATATAAAAAAATTTGTTATAGGATTGAGCTGTTACGCAGAGCCAAGTCAATACTGCAAATAAAGAGGAGCCAAGGACTTAAGTGGAGAGAGAGGGAGTACACTTGTTTTATATCTATCTCGCTGGCAGATTATTTAAGCAAATATAAAGTTAAATTATCATTAAAAAAAAAAAAATTAAAAGAAATATGAATTAAAAAACAAAAATTATTTTTCATTTATGCTCCACATTGTTCCAATCCACATTTGAAAAACCTTTGAGAATATTGTTTAAAGGAAAGTTGAGGCTAAATGAATTTCTCAATTTAAAAATAATTTTTCCTTATTATCGATCCAATCCAAATTTGAAAACCCTTTGAGAATAGCGTTCGAAGGCAATTTAAAAAAAAAATCAGGTATGTGATGAAAAACGATCGTTTTTGTGTGATGAATTCGACCGATTTTAAAATCCATTTCTGAAGTAAATTAATTTTTTGTTCAAAATACAGTTCAATTAACATATACATATAATAAAGAATTTTAAGGAATATACCATTAAAAAAAAATTTCGGGTTTTTGAAGAGCTTGAAAAAAGCGCATAATCAAGCGTTTGAATAAGAAAGCTTTTATACAGCAGTAAATGATAAAGAATAAACTATACAAAAGAGCTGCTATTTTAGTGCTGACGAAGAAGGTTTCAAAGCAAAAAAATAAAAATATATTATGGTTTGCGAAAATGATTGAAAAAGGGCATTTTAACAAGTAAAAGCAAAACATTAAAGAATATGTTAATATAGTTAGCACTTAAAAAAACACTTTAGGAGTGCTTTTTTTGCAAGTTAAAAGAAGCGCTTATTGTCATCAGAAAATAGTCCTCCAAATCGGGATCACCCCATACAAACATCAGGCGTCCCATCAAAAGGTTTAAAACGATTGGAGGTATGAATTCATACATAAAACCTGCTCTTTTTGGAGCACATTTTTGACTGGGTATACAGGAAAACAGACGGAAATGTATTAGAAATCAATTTTTAAAGATAATAAAAACGAAGTAATCGTTTTCAAATCGTTTTGTTTTCAAAATCGCTTTCCATCACATATGTACACAGAAAAAATTCTCCCACATTTGTCACCAATTGAAGCATTAATCAAAAATATAATCAGTTTAAATTAAATTTTTAATCAATTAAATTAAGTGAATTAAACGTTTAATTAATACTATTAATTGGTTTAATTGATACTATTAATTTGTTTACTGGTGCAAATTTAATTAATTTTTTAATTAATATCACAAATTTTTTAATTGAAATCAATTTTTATTTTTTTCTGTGTACCTGAATTTCTACTTTTTATCGAGAATGCTGTATTTTCAAATCATTTTCGAACGTTTGTCCTTTGAGAAAATTTTTTATTGCAAATCATCTTTAATTTTAAACCAAACCTACATACATTTTGCTGGGAAATGACACTAACAAGCAGAGTAACAACAGCAACAACAAGCTATTAACAATATTCATTAGCAAACATTTATAACGAATATTTCGTTTCATGTACAAATTAGACATTATGCCAATCAACAAATAGTAAATAACTTATAATTTTTTTTTTTTTCAAATAAAACAAATAAATTGTGACAGCTCAGGCAAACAAATTGAAAATAATACAATATTGAACATTTTGCATAATTTAACAGGCGCCTAAACTTCTAAATACGAGAACAATTAAAAATATTTTTTTTTTGTGTTTTTTGGAACCACCAACAAGAAAACATGTCAAGTAAATTAACAAAAAGGTTAAATAGATATTTGGACAATTATTACTTGCAATAAAAAAACTATAAATTTGAATAAAAAACTGATTCTTTATTTTACCTGTTTAAATATTTCTAAACGTAAATGTCGAAAATATTGATTATCAAGCCGTTTAAATTGGATTTGAAGAAATACAATTTGAAAAAAAAGCCGTTTAACTATAGAGCGCCCACCTGGGACGGAAGTCATGTACAAATATAGTAGCAAATGCTTAGCAGTTATAAATCCCTTAAATTCTTTAACCATTTATTTTGTTTAAATTGGTATTCAATTTGAATTCACTCACTGTACATACACGTGTACATTCAACCAAAGTTATAAAAATACTATAAAGTATTAGCTACCTATTCAGATAATTCTAATACTCATTACACATGTCCATTAGAAAAACAATTATTATTGTTGTTTTGTTTTCTTTTACATATTACTCGTACGCATTCCAAGTTATTTTGTATTTCCTTTAGGACCAATTAAGGGCATCATTTTATTTTATTCATTTTCCAATTATAAAGTTGAAAATTATTTCCAATAAAAAACTAATTGTATAATGTAAAATTCAAGGTTATCAATTGTAATGTTAAGTAATTTAAAAAAATTACTAATTTTAATTGTTTACTTAGACCTGCAGCCAAACAAAAACAACTAATAAGTAATATTTTAGTTTTATTATACTTTGTTTTGAGCTTTAGCTCCATAAAAAGTACCTTAAAACCTAGTAATTTAGTACTTTCTTGCATGGTCAATGTTAATTAAGCTGTTTAATTTATAACTGAATTTTATAATATAAAATGAATTTAGTATTGAACTTTAGACCTTCCCTTTTGGGTTGAAACTTGCTAACTGAGATTAATTGTTTCCGTTAAAAAAAATAAACAAGCCATATTTACCCAAATTTTACCTATCACGCTTTAATTCCATGAAGGCAACTAATCAAAATTTCATTAATAAAATGCATGTGTCTACATGGTCACAGCCAACCATAATTAATAATAGGATGATAATAAATATTACAATACTTTTGTAATTTTTATGATCACCAAATCAAATTATGATTGAGTTTGCATTTTACATATGATTAGTATTAATGTTAAACTTGAAAGTAATAATACGTTGTAAAGGGGTAATTAAATCATTATATGGTTATAGCAAATATATAAATGATAAAACTAAGGGTTCTATTAGATGTGACATAGCCATAGCCGTAAATTTAACCATAGAAACCAAACGTTATGGTAAACACCTTAGACGTGATATAAAAATAATGCTATAGCCGTAACCGTGGCAATAGAAACCGAAATTCAATGGGTTTGCATGGTTATGGTTGTGGCGTTTTGGTATGTCACCTATAATAAAATACAGTGTTGCCCATGGTCACGTCACGCCTAATTTATAACTTAACCTGAGAGTGAATTCGCCGTAGAGGCTCTGTTAAAGTTAACATTTTTAAACGACCCAGTTTAGCTGTCAGTAACAGTAACAGTAACGTTATAAATCAGCTACTTCATTTTGTTGTAAGTAAAGTAATTAGAACGATTATAGTAAGCAGTAATATGCAACATAACCGTAACGTGTACATCTGTAAAAAATTGATTTTTCTTATTTTCACTGTACGGTTACATAACTGTTACTGTCAGCTAACTGGGGCTTTAGTCTGTCGTTATTTTGTATTGGCAAACGGACCGACTTTGTTTGTCTGCTTTTCGTGCGCTTTATAACTGTACCGAGTAACAGGTAACATGGTTTTCAACCTGTGATGCCGTTTGGTTACATTTGTAAAATTTTTCGTAACTTCTGAAGGCCCGACGTAACGTGTTTAATTTTGTTATATTTTGTTATAATTTTGTATTGCTATAAAGTGGGAACTAGGGATGCCAATCCCAAAATCCCGAATACCGAAATTACGGGATTATTTTAAAAATTCAAGTCCCGAATCCCGGAATTTTTACATAAAAATCCCATCTGCATTACATAGAAGTGGTTTAGTAATGACTGACATATAATCTGATTCATAAGTACTTGTGTATGAGTCAATTAACGAAATTAACAATTAATTCATTATAAAATGCATCTAAGGTTTAATTTTTTTCAAACCTTATACAAATTGATTTTAAATATTTGTCTTACAATTTGTTTTTTTTTTTTTTTTGTTATAAATAAAAAAAAATTTGTAATAAATTGGAATATGAAAAATGTACAGGGGTGTGCTGGAAATCGGAAGTACATATTTTAATAAGATTTCTGTAATATAAGAGTTTTATGACAAATATTATAGAAATATTTCTCTATCAAACAGTATTTTATAACAAAAATTAGATTAGGAGTGTTAAAACCAACTTCAAAATTCTTGCATTTTCGTTTTCGATTTCCAGAACACCCCTGCATATCATTTTTGCAATCATATCGTTCTCTATGTTATTGGGTATGAATATGTTCTTAATGTAGGGTTATCATTATTATTTACTTTTTTAATTTTTGTTATGTTTTTAAACATATTATTTCTATTTTTACGTTATAAATGAAATAAAAATTTTTTGTTTTTCTGAATTATTATGTAAGGCAGCACTGAAAGCTAGAAATATCTAATTATTTAGGTTTTAATAACAACGACTTTTGTAAACCACTTCAATCAATGAATTTTTATAGTCATAACATGTTAGTAGTAATTTTGGTGACATCGAAGTAATAAGTTATTTAAGTCCCTATTTGTAAGTGAATGTGGTAATGACTTATTAAACTCCCTATTTGTAAAAGAATGTTTTAATGACTTATTTAACTCGCTTTTTGTAAGCGAATGCTGTAATGACTTATTTAACTCCCTATTTGTAAGCGAGGGTGGTAAGTACTTGCCTCCAATGACATCACCGTGTTAAATTAATGAGTTAAAATGCCAATGTTTAAGTAGTGAAGAGTAGTTCTATTAGCTTTTTAACGCATTACTTTGCAATGCAACTTTTTGCCTATTGAAGCCCAATCTTTCAATCAAAAAGATTTAACTGATTTATTTAACAGATTTTCTAATTTAAATAATTTTGTTGGCGAGCTTGCCTTACACAAAGAATGGCATGAACACGCACTTCCCAACCATGAAACATTGGGGCTAAGTTCCGATGTAAACGCTCATGAGTATTGGGAAAAAGCTCTAAATCTTTGAAAAACTGCAAATGATCCATTGTTTCAAAAGTTAATTAAGCAACATGTTTAATTTTTTACTTGAAATATTTTTAAGTTTGGCTTAAGCTCATCAAATTTAATTTCCATCAAATTATTTTAATAAAGGAAGGAAATTTTACAACATGAAATGAATTAAAATTTTTTTGATAATTTTTATTCTAGACTGAACGGGGGTTTGAAGTCGGTTCGAATTTACATGTTTCGAGAATAACAATATTCCCATCATCAGAACTCTTTACAGTTCTACCGGTTGCCAGTCTATAATAAAACATCAATCTTTTACCAATGGTATTGCTGGATCAAAATTTGCTCTAATTAACACCGCCGAAATTCGACCACTTGATATTTACTTTCGAGAGAGCCTGTGCTTTATACAAAAACGTACACATTTTAAGAGAACGGCAAAATGCACTATTCACTCATCTTTGTACGTGTGTCTGCAAGATAGATTAAAACGCTTTTCAAACACTTTAATTCCAAAAATTTAGAAAAAAAAATTATGCATATCTACATGCAAATACCTTTAAAACGATATATGTTTCATTATAATCGGTGGACGATAAGATACATAAAAATCAACGACAAGAAAATTGTGCCCGTATTTATATTTATCTATCTATATGTTTTCCTAATTACACAGAAAAAAATATGCCAAGACAATTGTCAACAACACAGTTTGCTAAAAATAAAATTTTAGGTCAACAAATTATTTATTTGATTTAATGAAAAAATTAATCAAAATTACACTTTGCAAAATAGCACTCAATAAAACATATTCAAAAATGAAATAATGAAATATTTCTTCATTTTCAATAAAAAAATTATTTGAATCAAAGTAAAGACAGTATTTTTACAACTTTTGTCCACTTTTTTAGCTAATAATTCCCATTCGCTTTACAGTTTCAGTTGAATAATATCTTTAGTTTTTCCAAAGGCTTTGAAAAAAGGTTTCCTGATGATCTGGCCTAAGCAACCAGCGAAATGCGAATAGGAACTAGTTTATTTTCCCACAATAAATGTTACTATATTTATCAAAGGATAAAAATTAGGAATTTAGCACATCATAATTAATTAATTAATAAATAAAATTCGATAAACATTTTGTTTGATTTATTCAATATTTCCAACAATTTATTTGAACAAATCACGTAAACATTTTGTTGAAAAAATTATTTTAGGCAACAACTATTTTTATTGACTCAACAAACTTGGTTGTTGACTAAAAATTCAACAATTATACCTACAAACTTTTATATCCATACCGCAGAAATCGTCATCGCAGGAAATTCAAAAATTTTTGTAATCAAATATGCGATTTTCGTATTCAAACATGTATGTTTTTCTTTAATAAAAGAATTTGTTGTCATGTTATTATCATTGAAATATGGAATAAAAATATGTATTTTAATTATATTTACTACTTTTTAAAGGAATATTTATTTTAAAGTTTAACTTTTGACGAAAACGAATCTGGCAACACTGTTTTTGACATTTATCGTTGAATTTTTAATCTCAATTTTGAAACGTGTTTGTCTTGTGGAGAACTACAAATAACTCGATATGAACCATATAAAACTCAGACGTTTACGTTGTAAGCTCTCGCCTTTGAATACGAAGGTTTAGGTCGACATAAGACTTGTGGTTGAGGCTTCAAAATTGTGCGACATGCTGGCGCTATAACTTCGAATAGTTGGCAAAAATCTCTTAGCCATAAGTTGGAATAAACATTAAAAAAACGGCAACTCAACATTTTATATTTTCACAGATATTTTTTTGAGATAAATTTGATTTTTTTTTAGAGTTTCTTTACAGTTTAAGCGATATTGATATATGCTTGTTTAAAAGGAACAAAACTTCGATATACAGAGTTATAATTTTTTTATTTGTATTTCTTCTTTAAATTTTTGTTTAAATATTTTTAAGCATTTCTTTTATTTTTTAATAATTTAAAATATTTTTTGAAATTTATTAATAAATACTTACTGTTCTCTACTTAACAGATGTTGTACTATAAATTCCCATGTTTGTTTGCCAATTAAACAAAATATCTAAACACAAATATTAAAATTACGTTAATGTAAAACAAGAACATACATTTTATAAATATTTTATTAATGTTTAACTTTGTGCTAAAATCAAATAATAAATTATGCATAACAGGCGATAAATTCATAGAAATTTTCACAAAATACGAGTTCCATCATTCCTTTTGCTTTAAATCTGTTAATATTTAATGGAATTTAGTAGAAATTTACATAACAGAAAGAACACGACAATAACAACTAAAACTGCAGAGAGAAAATATGAAATAAGGACTTTCATGTATTAGACATTTTAGTATTCAAAACGTTACTGTAAAACCAAACAAAATAAAAACAGAGTTGTAAAATAATGAGATTTATAAAAATGTTTTATTAAAGCTTGAAACTATAAAAAAGTTTTGACATTTTCTATAATTTTCTTAATAAAAATTTCAGTTTTAAAAAGTTTGAGAATTTAAATAGAAATGTTTTTTGTTTTTTTATCGAAAAAGTAGATTTTTGCGAAATGTTGGTTTGCGGTAAAACAAATGTTGATTTTCGGTAAAAATTTTTATATTCTGTTAAAATTTTAATTTTCGCTAAAAATTTTAGTTTTTAGTGTCAATTTTCAATTAACATGAGGATTTTTAATGGATTTGACAATTTTCAATAAAAAACGATATTTTTTAAATGTAGATTTTTGGTTTAAATGTAGTTTTTCATTTAAAAAATTTCGATAAAATTGTCGAGTTAAAATGGACAGTGCAACCTCGATTTATACAACCAAAAGAAATTTGGGCTGTTGCATTAACTGAGGTTGTTGAGTTAACCGAGACAAAAATTTCTATGGCTATTTTTCGATTAAATTTTCGATGACTCTGAGACATATTTGAGGTTCAATGTCGGTAATGTGCCAAATTATCTCATTTTTTAGCTCTTAAATTGTTTTTGGCTGATTGACGTATACTTTTTCGTTAAAATATCCCCAAAAGAAAGAAGTCCAACGGTAACTGCTTGGTTGACCTCATTTTCGAAAAAGTACGGCCCGATGACGCCGCCTGCCTATAAACCGCGAATGAACTGTTAGCCTAATTGACATTTTCACATATTCCTGCAGACCCGGTTTGCTGAAATTTGCGCACAATTCCTCCGATTGTGGACTCATTTGGTCTATTATGGTGATCAAAAAAATCACGAAGTGCACGAAATGCATTTTGATATGAACGCCCATTTTCGTAAAAGGCTTCAACAATCTTAACGCGCTGCTCAATTGTGTACCTCTCCATGGTTGAATTTGTTAAACACTAAAACAAAGAAATGTCACATTAAGTTGGGCAAAAAACTTGACGTTAAGGTGTGACTCACAATCAATATCGTTCATTATAGTTGGATGACTCTTTATGTAAAATTGTGAAATTTTCTATCGTGTTTTTTACATGAAATATTTTTTTGATTTGCACACACAGAAAACAAATTGGTTGGGAAACGGTTGCAGTAATAAAATATTGATCAAGTAACATGATTTATTATTGCAACTA
This sequence comes from Pollenia griseotomentosa, assembly GCA_963931875.1. NCBI lineage: Eukaryota > Metazoa > Arthropoda > Insecta > Diptera > Polleniidae > Pollenia > Pollenia griseotomentosa. The sequence goes on from OZ007564.1 coordinate 16,870,134, forward strand.
TTAAAAATGTATAGTTCTAACTGCTTTCAATTCTCTTGATTATTTAAACGATGTTCCAACTGAAATATGATTCCTTCAATTCTTTTATTAGTTATGATAACTAATTTAATTTAGTTCTAAAAATTAGTACAAATGGTAAGAATCACAACCGAATTTAATACAGGGCAATACTGAATATTGGTCATTGCAATCTATAATTTGCTTTCGTCAATAAATTTTGTAATATAAATGTTAATTCATTTGTTGCAGCTAATTATTGATTGTTGGAATAGTTTCAATTCGAGTACAACAAATAAAAATATAATTATTCGGAATTCACAACCAAAAAATAGTTAAAAGCCCCAATTGCTTATTTTTTTATGTCAAAACATTTGATAGATTAAAATAATTTTTAATTTTATATTTAAAAAATATCTTTGCGGTAAAAAATGGAAAATGTGCAAAAACTTAATAAACAGGTGTAAGTAATTTACGTAATCTTATAGGTATGAACATATACACGTACATATGTATGTATGTATGTATTATTTTTTTTATACCCTGCAAATTATATTGGACTACTTGATCCATTTTTAATCTGGGTTGGACCAATGTAATGCGAGTATGGACCATGTCATTATTAAAAAGAGTTTGCAGTGAAACGACATGTCTTCGTTTTTTAACGACATGTTTTCGTTTTGAAACGATTTCAAAGCTAATCCTCTGGAGTATACCATGGAGTAGTTTTAAGACTTCTCCTTTGTAATGCAAGCTCGGTTACATGGTCCTGCCCTAGGACATCGTTCCTTTTTTAAGTGCACTTTCTATACCTGCACATTTGAGATAAATGCCCAACATTTTTGGCATTTTAAAATTATTTTCATACAAAAAATCAAAGTTAGCTGCACTTTGACTTAACTGCCCAAAATACATATTTTCTGTAATTATTCTTCAAAATCCTTCCTTACGTGCCTTTTGTATACCTGCATATTTATCATATTTTTTGGCAGTTTTAAAATATTTTCATATAAAACATCAAAGTTAGCTGGACACATAAAAAATATGGTGTCCACTTTTTCACATAAATTTAATTTAAGCTGTTTATTAAAACAAAAACCGCAGACAAGTCAAATTGGCATCATTATAATTAATTTATTTTGTTTGCATGTACCTACATTTATGCATATGGTTTGTGGTTACAGCAACTTTACCACGATTGTATGAAAGGAACAGCAAATCTTAGTACTGGAACAGAATAAAGTAGTTGTAGTAGTATTTGAAGGTAATAAATGCTCTGTAGCGCAACAAAGTTCCAAATTTCGATTTTTGCGCTTCAACTTCAAGGGCTACTACAACTACGTTCTGTTGACACTACTTTGAAACTGACGTTTTTAACTTTTGACAGCTTGCAGCGCTATTCTTACTCTTCTGTTCCCCACTTTATTGTTACCAATTTGACTACCTCTTTCATTATAAAAATGCATAAGAAATGAATACAGGGGCCTAATTCTGGCAGTCGTAATCGTGTACTTTCTCGATTCGAAAGCAATTTTATTTCTAATTCTTTTAGCCGATACTGAACGAATCGAAATTTTTTTTTCAGTATTGTGAAACTCAAATTAATGCTTTACAACACTGAAAAATAATTCCGATTCGTTCAGTATCGACTGAAAGGATTAGAAATAGAATTGCTTTCGAATCGAGAAAGTACTCGATCACGACTGCCAGAATCAGGCCCCAGGTTGTTTGAATGTCATTGTTATTATCAATTTATTATTAAAAATATTGTTACTCCTTTTTCCAACACTTTACTTTAGCTGCACTTTTATGCATGTAACCACAATTGCGTACCTGCACATTAAGGCAGCTAAATACATTTAAGATAGCTGCATTTTTGATTTATCTGCACAAAAAATCGTGCAAAGGAGATTGTGCAGCTAAGTCAAAATTACTGTAACAATATCTGTTGTTATGACTGAAAGTGAACTAAAATTCAAATGTTGCTATCAAAACTATTATGCTAAGCAACGAAATTTTCAGTAATTGGAACCGAATTGTGTGATAGTACATGCAACCGACGAAATTCGATTGGCGCCAAATTCGGTTGTGATCACGAATCTGTTTTCTCTGTTTAGTTTTTCGAAGCTTTTTCACGACCAACATAATGGTCCAAAGAGCTAATATTCTCATCCACTCATTGCAGACAAACGTTTAAGCTTTCGATAGCATTCTTATACACAACTTTTTAAGGCATTGGACTTAAAATAATATTTTACTGCATGTAAAAATAAATAAAAGCACAAAATGCCTGTTGTTTTTGTGTTGTGGTATGTTTTTATGGTTATATCGAAGCCACCTTGGCAAGTTAATACACCATGTGCACGTACGTTCGTAGTTTTGAATTCATTCATAAAAAAATAAAGTAAAATTAAACCGAAAGAGAGAAAAAACCAAACTCTGTTTATGGAGGTTTTGTTTTTGAAAAAGTTGCGTTAACAGAGTCACCAATGTAAAGAATTTGGATGTTGCAATTATCGAGGAGTTACGTTTATCAAGGGTTGCCTTAGCCATGGTTACACTATATTTTCAATGAAAATATCAATATTAAATATAAAATGATTACAATTACTAACCTGCAGAGAGAATTTAGAATTTCGATAAAAATTACGATAAAACAGATAAAATAGATAAAACAGTAAAAATTATTATTTTTGGTAAAAATGGCAAATTTCGGAATTTTGTTAAAAAAAATACGGTTTTACTAAAAATAAAAAAAAATATTTATTAATTTTCGGAAAAAATTTGGATTGTTGGTTAAAAGAACAATTTTTATTTTTGAAAGCCAAGAAAATAAACAAAATGTCAACATTCTATTAAAGCCCTGCATTATTTTAAAACTAGATATAATATATGTTTGTATTTACGTAGATAAGAAAAACTTAGTGCAGGTGACTTTATTTGAAATTCCATATAAAAATCATTATGCAAATGTCGTGTTCCATATGAGTGCCTATCCGTGAGCCAAATGCAGGATGAATGAATATGAATGGATGATGATCCCAGCGGGAAAAAGAAGGAATAGGTAGGCCTTCTAGAAGGCCTCTGTACCCCTTCTTTTGGATGTACAAGGCCTTCTTGCTCTATTCCATGCTCATATCTTTTTTATACACGTTGTCATTTTAGAGAAGGCCTTCCGATTCTCGCTTCTCGCAGGTAGATAAGAAGGGTAACGGGACCAAAAAAAAATTGATTTTGCTTTTGCTTCTGCAAAAAAACAATACAAAAAATGTTACTCCTTCTCTACTCCCTTCTCATAGAAGCAAGTGTGGAAGGTGTTTCTTATCTTTTATACGAAAGAGCCGAGGCCTTCTATGAGGCCTTCTTTAGCAGTTAGATAAGAATAGTAATTGAATCAAAAAATCTTTTAAGCAGGCCTTTAAAAAGGCCTGAAGTAAGAAGGTCTTATGAGTTTTCCCGCTGGGATGTTTCAAAAAACACATACATACATACAAATAGATAAACAAATTCAAATTCTTTCTCCAGCACTTGAAAACTATTAATCATTTTATTAAAGTCTTCGAATGCTAGAAAAAGGGGTTGATTTCATTCGTATTCGATGTAGAGACAAAATGGAAAAAAACATTAAAACATATTTAATTTTTCTGCTATTTTTCATTAATGATTTGTAAGTTTTAAAAATATGTATTCTTTAAAACAAAAGCCAACCCAGTCAGTCTTTGAGAGTGGCAGGCAGTCAGGCACACTTTATGTTTCATTAAGTATTTTTGTGTTCCCTACAATTATTCGAACAATTAAACAGCAAAAAATTCTAAAAAAAAACAAAGACGGAAAACATTAATCATTAAATTATGCAGCGGAATTTTACTTTGTAACATTTTAATGAGTTTATCAAATGTTTTTAAGGTTTCTCCCCCAAAATGGAAAAATTATAATAATTATAAATTATTTTTAGGTTCCTTTACTTGAGCCCAAGGATGAGCCCATATTAATTGATCATCACAGTGGCAGCAGCGGCAGTAGTTCACAGCAACACAAAGAACATTTTCATCATCATGGTCATCATAAGGATGAGCAGGACCCGTATGCTGTGGAATTGTCCCATTGTCGTTATAACGATAATGAAATTGTTTTGTCACTTGTATTAAAAAATTACAATTGGCATGATTTCAATGACAGTCGCAAGGCCAAAGTTCTGGAAAAATTGTCACAATTCTTTGCCATACCAAAGGTAAGCCGTTTTGTGTATGCGCTTGTGTGTTTCATCATCCACCTCCACTTTCAAACAGATGTTTCAATTATTTGTCTGTCTTTTGTTTAATTTTCACAGGAATTCATTGCAATGGAAAGTGTAACAAAGCATGAATTGCTGGAAATGCAAAAGGAGTCATTGAAAAAAGGAAATAATAAGTGCCATAATAATAATAATCGTAAATTGGGACGTGTTAACTTAATAGTAAGTTTTATAAAAATATTACATTCATTTTTAAAAAAATCACACATGCACTCACACTCTTTAAATGTTTTTATAATTTACGCACATGCACGCACACACATCTGCAGATATCCTGGCACAAAGGTGCCGGTCTGTTTGCTTTTTTGTTTTTTTGAAATGGCTTAAAAACGGATGTTTTATTAAGTGGTTTTTCGACGTAAATTGAAAAGGAAGTTATTAATCAAATAAAGAGGATGTAAAAGGTTTTGTTGTTAGAAATTGATTTGAAAATTGAAAAAGGAAATGGCAGCATTAAAAAAGGGATATAAAACAAATACGACCGTAATATGAGTGTAAAAATCGATTTTTTCAAAAACAAGTTAATTTAGAAAATCACGCAAATATTTTAAGAAAATACAATGTTGTCGTTAAAATTAGATCTATTCGGTAAAAGGTGTTGGTTAAAAAAAGAATGTTTCAAAAGAAAAAAAGAACTAGATTGATGCTTTTAGGCTAAAAGTGCTAAAAGGTCTCAGTATCCCTTTTATCTGTTATTCGTTAAGACTTATTTACAACAAATATTTTTGGTTTATAAAACGTTTATTAAATATATTTTGATAGAAAATTCGTTATATAAACCTTCATTATTAATTTTTTTTAATATTATTTGTTCATTGAATCTACATTCATATTTATTTTAATAAGTCGAAATCCTGGGACTCTAGTCACTAAAGTATACTTATCTACGGGTTGAGTTGCGCTGAATACCAATTCCATATTTTAGACGTTATAACTGCGCGAATACATCTATTGTTCTACTAATTACCCTGCAAATAAATCCTTAACCTTTGTAAAAACTTGTTCCTTCTCTGAGATACCTTAACCTGAAATTTGAATAGTCCGGGTTTTCGCTATACTCATGGTATTTTCACAATTTTTCTTTTTCTTTTATTATATTTTTTTGTGATTTTGAAAAATTCTGATTTCAAATTCAGACTCAGCGCAATTCAAACCCATAGAAAAGTATACTCTGGTCTATGGGTTGGAAATTTGATGGCTTGTGTAATCAAATCAATTCTTATTCTAATTTCTCATGCTAAAGCTAAAGGGGTTTTTAACAAGAACTTTGTTTTCTAAAACAAAATAAAACAAAAAATTTAGATGAAGATGATTCAAATTTTTATTGTGTTACAAAGAGAAAAGTTCGGCAATTATGAATGAAAAATGATATCTGGCAAATGTTCACCACGTGCACGCTGACAGATTTCGATTCTTTCATCAAAGTTTTTAATTACTTTTAAGCAAAATGGCGGGTCTATTTCGTTAATCACATCACGGATTTTGAGTTTTAAGGCTGCAATAGAATCGATTGGCTCCGTATAGATTCTGGCCTTAACATTGCCCCACAAAAAATAGTCCAGTAGTGTTAAATAACACGATCTGGCTGGCCACAAAACAGCTGATGTTCGTGAAATCAGGGATCGTTTCATTGGCTGTGTGACATGTGGCACCGTCCTGTTGGTGTTAGCATATTTTGTATCGAGCCTGCCGACTCAAATTTAACGACCAAATTCTTAATAGCGGTCTAAGAAGGACTATTATGTTGTCCGAAAATATCACGAATTTTACGAAATGTAACTTTAACAGAACTACCATATTCGTGGTGGATTTTAATGCGATTTTCGAGGGAAATTGAGTTCATTGTAACAATTACCAATGCATCTACTGCGAATACGTCAAAAAACTAAATTTCAAAACTATCATGTTGTTGGTGTTGCCACAATTAAAAAACAAAGTTCTTGTTAGATACTATTAAACCCTTCAACGAAGTAAAAAGGGCATACATATATAACCTTGCTATTCCGCTTATAATTTTTTGCAATATTGATCCTAGACCCTAAATTCACTATGTCCGTCTGTTTGTGTGTCCGTTGAAATGCGCTTTCCGAAGACAACATATATGATAGGGACTCGGTAGTTATATATTTATGTCACCCATAGTCCTGAATGGTTTTATATTGAAATTCAGCCTGATGAGTAAGCCAATGGCTGAGATATGAGAAAAAAACCACGAATTGCCCTAACTTTACCCATAATCCCTTGTTTTTTTTTTGCGTACCTTATATCTTGAAAACGGCTAAAGCCAAAGTTTTCAAGTTAGGTACAAGCACCTTGGTTATCAAAACACAAAATCCTAAAAAATGTGGGCGGGATTATAGAATTCTGTATAGCTAGAGAACGGCAAGAGCCAAAGTTTCCATATAAGGTACAAGCATGTGGGTTATCAATACAAAATATCCGACAAATTGCAGGCGGAGGTAGAGAAGGGGGCGTGGCGCCTCCCGTACAAACAAATTATAGATTTCTGTATATCGGGAGAACGGGTAGAGCCAAAGTTTAAAATTAGGTACAAGCATTTTTGTTACCATTAGACAACATCCGAAAAATGTGTGCGGGAAATGGAGAAGTGGGCGTTATACAAAAAAGATTTTTTATATATAGAAAGAACGGAAATTGTTCAAATTTGGTACACATAGCTGGGTTTTAAACACACAACCTCTATAAAAAGTGGGCGGGACTAGAGAAGTGGGCATGGTGCCTACCGTACAAATACATTATAGATTTCTGTATATCTGGAGAACGGCAAGAGCCAACGCTTTAAAATTAGGTTCAAACATCTTGGTTATCATTAGAAAACATCCGACAAAATGAGCGCGGGAGTGGTGAAGTGGGCGTGGAACAAAGTAGATTTTTTTTGTATCTAAAGAACAGTATTTATATAACTCTGTTACTATCGCATGTTACTTGTTTTTATTAAACATTTGCTTTATTTTGAACAACGTTTACTCGATCAAAAACGTTGACCAACTTATTAGTTATATTCTAGGACGATTTTTACCACAAATAAAGTTAAGTAAATAAACAAAAAATTAAAGATTTTTTTTTGTCAAATATTTGTTGCATGTAAACATACCAATGTCGGACGAACAATGTCCCCAAATTTATTTAAATTACAATTATATTGTTAACCTAAAATATATATTTTTTTTAACATTGTATTAAATATTTCTTTTTTCGCTATTTTTTTCAGATCGGCTGTGGTTCTACTTATTTCACGGTAACCGAGCCAATTTCCAAACAAATCGCCCAACAAGTTAAAGACGGTGCTTTAGACAGTATAACAGGCGAGAAGTTCGGTTGGTGGGTTATCTGGCGTAAACAATACAAATCCAGATCGGTGCGTAACCGTAGACAAGTTGAAGGATCTGGTGACGACGATGAAGAAGATGATTACTATGATTATGATGAAGATACTGAAGATATGTAAGAAGCTTTTTTTTGTTAAACATTTTGAAATATTTTCAAACTAAATATTTGTTTTTGCAGTGATGCCACTACCAGCACTACCCACGCTCATCGTCATCATCATGGTGATGATACGGTAAGTTTTTATTTAAATTCCCTTAAATTTACTGGTTACTTTTATTATAATTTTATTTTAACTAAAATGGTAAAACAATCTAAATGTTAATATGGGTTTTGAAAATTACAAAAAAGAGAATATCCTTTGTTATTAAATTGATGATTGGTTTTAAATATTTTGAAATTTTTTTCAAATTTTCTAAACAATTTGCACTTGTATTTATTAATTAATCTCATTTGTTATTAATCATTATTTATTACAAAAAGAAAATTTGGGGAAAAAAATACTTATATAAAAATCCTTGTTAAATAATTGTGTATTAATTAAATAAAAAACAAAAAACTGTGTTGTTTCTTTCTTTTCTTTCTCTCTCTTATTTTATTTTTTGTAACAATTTTCTTCCTTTTTTCTAACATTTGACCAAAAAATAAATCATAAAATCGGATTTCTAATTCTGTTACTAATTTGTAATATTGGTTTTTAATGTTATTTTTAATATTAATTTTTTAAAAAAATTAACAAAATCATAACAAACATTATACATAATTACAATAATCCATTAAATTTTGCACATTTTATATCACTTATTCTTCTATATATTTATTTCTGTCGAATAAAACAAAAATCACCATCATGTAAATTATCAAAAAAAATCACCAAAAACACGTTGTAATAATGTTGGTTATAAAATAAAAAAATAAAAAAATATTGAAAAAAATATTTACCTGGGGAAAAAACAATAAAATATGTATGGGTTTTTATAAAGTCTGAAATCACTTCAAACATGTTGGAGGTTGAAAACACTAAAAATGACAACAATATGAATCACAATGACTTACAAAATATTGGCAATAACAAGATTAATGATGATATAACGGCTTTAAAACAAACCGATCCCAATATCAACGAGGCCGAAGAGGAAGAAGTTGAGAAACCAGATTCAAATCTTTTGCTCTTGAATAAAAAGGGTACCATAGATGAGGAAATCGTGGAAAGTGTTAGCCAATTGGAATCGGTTATAACAAAAACTATAGAAAATACCAAGAATTTAGAAGACATACCTGATATTGTAGTGGACCAACCAGAGGATGACCTATTGTCGGAAGTTTTACAACCCTTAAATCCCATTGACGAAGTAGTAGAATCTACGTCTAAAAATTCGGACAATCTAAATTTAAATACTATTTATGAAAATCCCAATGAACTGAACTCGGAAGACACTTTAAGCCGTAACAATAATGATTTTAATCTAGCAGAGGTTATAGACCCCTTAACACCCCCCTCTACCACAGCCAGCTCCATTATTAGTTTGACAACAGCAGCAACAACAACAACAAATTCAAAGGGCAATAATGAAGCCTCTATAACCTTCGCGGGGGTAAATGTACAAGAAAATGTAGAAAGTTTTTCAGACAGCACCACACCTTTTAGCTTGACCAGCCACAAAGACAATCATTTAGATTCATCATTATCATCATCAGCAACATCTAAAACTCACGGTCACTCTCATCTTAATTCGCATAGTAGTGAATCACATCATTCTGTTACTGAAATCACTACTTCCACCACCAATTCACATTTTACACCTGCAATTTTAACCGATTCAACTACGACTACAACTACAACAAATACACCAACACCACTTGATTCCTCTTCTAACACCCCGTCTTCAATTTTTACATCTTTGTCGTCGTCTTCGTCCTCCTCCACAATGTTGTCGTCAACTGTCTTGAAAAAGGTAATGTGTGTCTTGTTTTTTAAAGAGAAAAAAACCTTTTTAGTAAAAAATATTTGTATACATAAATTTCTTGAAAAGAAATCGCAAAACTAAATCGCCAATAAAAAGCGTTGTTGTTTCTTCTTCTTAACTGATTTCTTTGTTTAATTAAATTACAATAACAATAAATCAGTTTTCTTGTTTTTTGCCTTTTTCGTAATTGTGTTATATTTTTCCTATTTGTTGTCAATTTATGTTCTACATACGTACTTTTCCTTTAAAACCTTGTTCATATTTATTTACGTTTCTTAATTTTTCCCTTCCTCTATCTTAACAAAAAAAAATTGGTGTTTATGTATCTTTTCCGTTTTTTTTAATGCCTTTTTAATATTTATCCTTTTTCGCCTACAAAATTTGTTGTTTGTATTATTTTCCTATATATTGGTTTGCGGTTTTTTTCTTTTCTTGTAATTGTCCGTTAATTTTGTACAAAAAATTAAAAAAAAAAAATATTTACTTGTGTGACTTCAATTTTTTAAATTAAAACTTTTTCCAAATAATGTATAGAGTGTAATGTATAATTTTTAAATTATAACACAATGTATAACAATTTCTTTTTAATAATATAATAATACACAAAAAAAAACATTTAAATTTAAAGTAAAAACTGTGTGAATTAAAACACGTAATAGGTACTTTGTATAACAATATGTTGATATATAACAGTTAATAGATAATTTGTATAACAATATATTGGTATATAACAGTTAATAGATATTTTGTATAACAAAAAATTGGTGTTAATAGATACTTTGTATAACAATATATTGGTGTATTTAATTAACTCCAACACTTTTTCTTATAACTTTTGTTTTTTTTTTATATTAAAATTTATTAGAACAGAAAAACCTAAGCAGGTATACCCATCAGCCCAGCTGTTAATTTTTTATATAGGGGGCGCATTAGTAATGTTATGATTCGCTCAGGAAAGCCATAGTTGGACAAGCTATAGCTCTATTTTATTGATACTTCAATTCTGTATTGTTTTGTTCTTCGGGTCTTTAAATTTTTCAATCATTGCCCAGTTTTAAATGCTATTCACTAGAGTTGTCAATTGTTCGCCTTTTAGCTTTATTCGAATAATTCAAATAATTGTTTTTGTTCGTTCGATCAAATGATTAAATCTGAAAAACTATTCGATTAATCGATGAGAACAACGAATAAAAAAATAATTTAAAAAAATACATATTTTAAATAAGATACATTTTATTTTTTCTCAAATCAACTATGACTTCTTCTTTTTTTGATGCGTACAACTTTTCATCTTAACACCATATCGTTGTATTACTTAAAGGAATCGTAAAATCCTAAATTCTTAAATAATCCGATACAACTTTGGATTTTTGAAAGGCGTTTGCAGACCTTCCATCTTCAGTAAAACTTCTGCGTACAATTTCCTCTATAAAACAACCGCTGTCTCTCTTTATGTATTTTTCCATTGGGACAAGTTCGACATTTTTTGATATCGTTGGATTATCTTCTGCTACATCGTTTTCAATGGTAATATTGTGACACCTTTACTATGTTTACACTTGGGTTCTTAAACGCGTTTAAGCAACTCGAACGTGATTAAGCTCTAACCATATCAAAATCGAGATGATTACCTATACATTGAAGTGATTTGTTAATCACTTCAAATTGACATGATGACAACTAAATCACTTCATTTATCACATCGAATCCTCTGAACATACCTCAAACTGAGTATAATCGGTCACTTCACGTGTACAACCGCCAACGATTTCTAATTAATGTTTAATTTTTCCATAAATAATTCATAAATTTTCACAATTTCATAATTTATATGTTTAAAATAATCTTCTGATAACTTTATTAAAGTATTTTTAATTTTAATTATCTCAAATGTAATGTGAACGCTTCTGAAAAACATAATCAACATTTTGCTTAAACGCGTTTAAAAACCCAAGTGTGAACATAGCATTACGCAAATGGCAAATATAAAGGGTGTTTTTTTAAGCCCGATAGAACTTGAAATTGTAAAAAATAACACAAAAAATTAAATTGTAATCAAAATTTTTTTTTTATTCGAAAGATCAATACGTGACATTAACATTTGAAAATGATTTCGGGCATATGGGCACCGCGGCTGTTCTTGACGAAGCGCATTCTGGACGTACAATTTTGGGCCACTTTTTCGAGCACTGCTGGCCGTATGTCACGAATAACACGAACAATGCTGGCCTCCAAGGCGTCAATTGTTGCTGGTTTATCAGCATAAACCAGTGACTTCACGTAGCCCCACAGGAAATAATCGAGGGGTGTCAAATCGCACGACCTTGGAGGCCAATTGACAGGTCCATTTCTCGAAATCAACTTATCGCCAAATTTTGATTTCAATAAGTCGATGGTTGCGTTCGCCGTATGGCACGTAGCGCCATCCTGTTGAAACCACATCTCCTCCGGATCAATGTCATCCATATTTTCAAACAAAAAATCATTGATCATGGTGCGGTAACGATCTCCATTGACCGTAACGCGAGCTCCGGCCTCATTTTTGAAGAAATAAGGTCCGATGATGCCACCAGCGTGAAAACCGCACCAAACGGTGCATTTTTCTGGATGTAATGGAGTCTGTAGGGTCTCTTGTGGATTGGTCTCGCTCCATATGCGGCAATTTTGCTTAATAACAAACCCGTTAAGCCAAAAATGCGCCTCATCGCTGAACACAATTTTGCGATATAAGTTGCGCGAATCGACGACTGATTTTCAAAGTAAATTTGGATAATTTCGTAGCGTTGTTCAAGCGTGAGTCTATTCATGATGATTTGTCAGAGTATACTAAAACGATAAAAAAAAATATTTCATCAAAATTTAATTTTTTGTGTAACTTTTTACAATTTAAAGTTCTATCTAGCTTAAAAAAACACCCTTTATATATAATTTAAAAAAATATATATATATGTAATATAATACCAATAAGTTCTACTTTCATGATATGATTTCTATAAATCAATGCTTTATTTTTTTAATTTTTGTTTATTTCTAAGTTTTTGACCGGATAGTGAAAGATCCCATTTTTTGAAAATTGTTTAACGTTTGATTTAAAAAGAAAACAGCTGGTACAATTGTTTGTCAAAGATTTGTTTTATAAGAACATAAAATACATTGTTTTTGCTTACTTAACATTGAGATTAATTATAATCAGGGCTAAATAGTGTAGCTACTATTTTTTACCTTTCTTACATTTTGTATAAAATCGCTAAAAACTAGACAAAATTAAAACAATTCGATTGACCGAATAATATTAAATGGTTCGATTATTTTTCAATTTAATTTTTACCTCGAATAATTATTCGACTAATACAAAAAACAACGATTAATTAAATACCCTACATAATACCCTCTACATTATTGTGGTGTAGCAATCATTAACGAGAAATCATGTGATTGCAATTAAATCGATTGCAATATTTTACAGCTCTTCTAGTTGCAATATATACATTTTAAGAAATTCACATTCACAAAATTATAGGAAATAAAACCAGTACGAAACAAAAGTAAACTTTGGGAATTGTCATTACGGTTGAGAATTAATTTTTTTTTTATATCGACCCCTTTGCGCGAAATTATCGTATATGCCAATTTTTTTGAAATTGAGTTTTTGATGCAATCTTGTTCTACATTCAAAGAGACGTCACCTGACAAAATATTGTAGGCGAATTCCACTTCGTTGCTCCAAAAATTGATTGTTTATTTTCATTTTGATATTGCAAGCGAATGCAGAGAAAAGTAGAAAAATGGCTGTCCTTTAAATTTTGGTTTTTGTAACATACGATAATTTCGCGCATATGTTGAGTACATATCGCACTGGTTTCTCTAAAGAGAGTCAATTCGAAAATTTTCAATTTTCACTTTTTGCAAGACATCGATGAACAGTGTTCATTAGCGTGGCCGTTAGTTGTATGGAGAACTTTTTTTTTTTGATTTCTTATACTCTCCCCCTCCAAATCGGTTCAGTTTTATGTAAAAAAAAAATACAAAAAAATTTCGTAGCGATAAGTTGTGTTTTAGGGAGGGCGTCCGCCCCTCAAAGTTTGCCATCAAGCCATTTATTCAAATAGAATTTGTTTGCGTATGACTATCTTCTAAAAACAACATTTTACAAGAATATGATATATGGCAATATTTTAGCTCTTCTAGTCAACAACATAAGCCTCCAAGAAAGTTTTTTGCTAAGACTAATATCTTAGAAAATAATTAAGAAAATAACAACAAAATACCAAACATTTTATATACGTTTTATATATATAAAAAGGCGATTTAATGTCAAGTGACACAATTTTGAAATCGATGTCTTCCGATTTGGATGAAATTTACACCAAGGTTAGTCCTATTAGATAGTAGTTTACACACAAATTTTTAACAAGATCGGTCAAAATGTTTCTGAGGTAGAGGGGGTCAAAGTTTGCCATACAGGTGTTCTTTCTCATCCACGTAATTTATTACCTATTGGTGTTAGTAAAATTTGTCACAAGTAGCTTAGATAGCTATTTAATCAATCTTTTTAAAAAATATTTTTTTGTTTTTTTTTAAAAATTTTTTATTTATTTTTTTTTTTTAATTTAAAACTTTTTTTTTTATTTTTTTTAGCCAAGTGTTAAATTTAAAAAAAAAATTTAAAAAATTTTTTAAAAAAACAAAAAAAAATTTTTTAAAAAGTTTGATCAAAAAGCTATCTAAGCTACTTGGGACAAATTTTGCTTACACCAATAGGTAATAAGTTACATGGATGAGAAAGAACACCTGTATGGCCAAAATGTCAAACTTTGACCCCCTCTAACTCAGAAACTTTTTGACCTATCTTGTTGAAAATTTGTGTCTAAGCTACTATCTAACATTACTAAAATTGGTGTAAATTTCATTTAAATCGAAAGACATCTATTTCAAAATTGGGTCACTTGACATTAAATCCCCCTTTTATATATGGGGGATTTCATGTCAAGTGACCCAATTTTGAAATCGATGTCTTCCGATTTGGATGAAATTTGCACCAAGGTTAGTCCTATTGGATAGTAGTTTAGACACAAATTTTCAACAAGATCGGTCTAAAAGTTTCTGAGTTAGTGGGGGTCAAAATTTGACATTTTGGCCATACAGGTGTTCTTTCTTATCCATGTAACTTATTACCTATTGGTGTTAGCAAAATTTGTCCCAAGTAGCTTCGATAGCTATTTGATCCATCTTTTGAAAAAAAATTTTTTTGTTTTTTTTAAAAATTTTTTTTATTTTTTTTTTTTAAATTTAAAACTTTTTTTTATTTTTTTTTTAGCGGGTATGTTTTTTTTTTTTTTTTTTTTGTTCAAAAGAAAGCTTATGTCTTTTCCTTTAAGGTAGTTTTGGTCCCTTTTTGGGATGCGAGCGGCTTATGTATAAAAAAAAATAATTTCTAACTCTAGACAAGGGTTTTTCAATTTTTAGCATATGCAGTGTTCTTTCTCATCCATTTAACTTATTACCTATTAGTGTTAGCAGAATTTGTCCCAAGTAGCTTCGATAGCTATTTGATCAATATTCTGAAAAATTTTTTTTTTGTTTTTTTAAAACTTTTTTTTTTAAATTTTAAATTTTTTTTTTAAATGTAAAATTTTTTTTTTATATTTTTTTTTATCCGGAATGTTTTTTTTTTTTTTTTTTTTTGTTCAAAAGAAAGCTTATGTCTTACCCTTTAAGGTTGTTTTGGTCGCTTTTTGGGATGCGAGTGGCTTATGTATAAAAAAAATTATTTCTAACTCTAGACGAGGGTTTTTAAATTTTTAGCATATGCACTATTTTGAATTTTTTCCTATTTGTGTTTAAGTGTTTCTAAAGCCTTAAAAATAAAACGTTTGCAAAGAAACTAGACAAATTAACCTTGCCGACGGTATGTTACAAACCCAATTACTATTTTATACCTTCGATACTATAATGCCCACAATATGTTAATCCCATGAATAAAATCACTTTTTTTCTGTAGAAATGTTGACAAATTAAATTCTTTTTATTAATTTGTAATAATAATTAAATTAATATATAATTATAATAATAATAATTTCTAATAATAATAATAAAAAGATAAAGATAAATAATTTAATAAAATTTATGTAGGAAAAATTAAAAAAAGAATTATTTGTCAACATTTCGCATCCCAAAAAGCGACCAAAACTACCTTAAAGGGTAAGACATAAGCTTTCTTTTGAACAAAAAAAAAAAAAAAAAAAAAACATTCCGGATAAAAAAAAATATAAAAAAAAAATTTTACATTTAAAAAAAAAATTTAAAATTTAAAAAAAAAAGTTTTAAAAAAACAAAAAAAAAATTTTTCAGAATATTGATCAAATAGCTATCGAAGCTACTTGGGACAAATTCTGCTAACACTAATAGGTAATAAGTTAAATGGATGAGAAAGAACACTGCATATGCTAAAATTTGAAAAACCCTTGTCTAGAGTTAGAAATTATTTTTTTTTATACATAAGCCGCTCGCATCCCAAAAAGGGACCAAAACTACCTTAAAGGAAAAGACATAAGCTTTCTTTTGAACAAAAAAAAAAAAAAAAAAAACATTCCGGATAAAAAAAAATATAAAAAAAAAAATTTTACATTTAAAAAAAAATTTAAAATTTAAAAAAATAAAGTTTTAAAAAAACAAAAGAAAAATTTTTCAGAATATTGATCAAATAGCTATCGAAGCTACTTGGGACAAATTCTGCTAACACTAATAGGTAATAAGTTAAATGGATGAGAAAGAACACTGCATATGCTAAAAATTGAAAAACCCTTGTCTAGAGTTAGAAATTATTTTTTTTTATACATAAGCCGCTCGCATCCCAAAAAGGGACCAAAACTACCTTAAAGGAAAAGACATAAGCTTTCTTTTGAACAAAAAAAAAAAAAAAGAAAAACATTCCGGATAAAAAAAAATATAAAAAAAAAAATTTTACATTTAAAAAAAAATTTAAAATTTAAAAAAATAAAGTTTTAAAAAAACAAAAAAAAAATTTTTCAGAATATTGATCAAATAGCTATCGAAGCTACTTGGGACAAATTCTGCTAACACTAATAGGTAATAAGTTAAATGGATGAGAAAGAACACTGCATATGCTAAAAATTGAAAAACCCTTGTCTAGAGTTAGAAATTATTTTTTTTTATACATAAGCCGCTCGCATCCCAAAAAGGGACCAAAACTACCTTAAAGGAAAAGACATAAGCTTTCTTTTGAACAAAAAAAAAAAAAAAAAAACATACCCGCTAAAAAAAAAATAAAAAAAAGTTTTAAATTTAAAAAAAAAAAATAAAAAAAATTTTTAAAAAAAACAAAAAAAATTTTTTTCAAAAGATGGATCAAATAGCTATCGAAGCTACTTGGGACAAATTTTGCTAACACCAATAGGTAATAAGTTACATGGATAAGAAAGAACACCTGTATGGCCAAAATGTCAAATTTTGACCCCCACTAACTCAGAAACTTTTAGACCGATCTTGTTGAAAATTTGTGTCTAAACTACTATCCAATAGGACTAACCTTGGTGCAAATTTCATCCAAATCGGAAGACATCGATTTCAAAATTGGGTCACTTGACATTAAATCGCCTTTTTATATATATAAAACGTATATAAAATGTTTGGTATTTTGTTTTTATTTTCTTAATTATTTTCTAAAATATTGATTTTAGCAAAAAACTTTCTTAGAGGCTTATGTTGTTGACTAGAAGAGCTAAAATATTGCCATATATCATATTCTTGTAAAATGTTGTTTTTAGAAGATAGTCATACACAAACAAATTACATTTGAATAAATGGCTTGATGGCAAACTTTGAGGGACGGACGCCCCCCCTAAAACACAACCTATCGCTACGAAATTTTTTTGTATTTTTTTTTACATAAAACTGAACCGATTTAGGGGGGGAGAATATAAGAAATCAAAATAAAAAAAATAACGGCCACCCTAGTGTCCACTGTAAAAATCTAACATAATTATCTCTACTCTTTCGCCAAAAAATTCATTTGTATTCCTCTTTTTTATATAAAATTAGCTTCTCCAGAGTCACCTTAAACAAATATTTTGAGTTGTCCTGAAATGCAAGCTGAATTCTTATCAGGTTTGTTTCAACTGATGAGAAATATTTTAAGTTATACGTGCTTACGTCACAACGGTGTACTTTGATGATGTTCTATTTTGAGTTGTCTCTTTTTAGTTGTTATAGTTAATTTATTGTGCTGTTATATATTTCGTTTTGTTTCTATATTTATGAAACGACATTATTATATAAATGAAAAAATTTCACATAAAGGGGAACAACACAAAAAACTTGTTATATTTAGATAATCCCTGAAAAAAATTAAAAAAAAAAACAACAACCGTGGTATACTTCTTACTTGTATTTCTTTACAATGCCATAATTATCTTAAACGTAAAAAAATAGTTTTTTGCCTCTACTGAAAATTTGTAAATTTTGAGTTGACTCTCTTTAGAGAAAATTTTGTAAAAGAAATAAGCAAACAGCTTTAGCCAATATTAATGAAATAAACTCCTACCTTCCATCCTCTAAGTGACCTTACTTTGACCATCATTCCTTATTCTCCCTTGTTTACATACATGTGTAGCTATTTTGCACATGTATCTATGTAAATACATATGTATGTACATAATAATACTTGCAAAAACCTTTCCACATACAACTTATAAATGTATAAGATTCATTTCCATGTGCCTATAGATACTTTTCAGTACTTTCTTTTGTGTCATTATTTCTTTTCGATTGTTTTTCTTTTTCGTTTAATGGTTTTCAATTTAACAAACCAAACTCATTATCGATTGCTATTACAAAAAAAAAAAAAAAAAAAACACAACACAAACAAACCTGAAATTGAATGAATGAAACTTCATGAATGATGTATTGTTAATACATCATCAATAGAATGATATGACTGCCAATTCGACGCCTCTTGATAATAATAATCATCGTAATAACATTGATGATGTTGTGGAAGAAGCTGAAGTTGAGGAAGAACAAAAACAGGATTTAATAAATGCACACAATAATGATGAGTTGGAGAATGTTTTAACAACAATAATGACAATGCCAACAGTAGCAACAATGGCCACTAAAAGTCAACAAATGATAACAATTACAGCCGAACAACAAGAATTCCAGCATCAACAACATCATCATGAATATTATCCCAATAACAATGGCAATTCCATGGAAACATTTAAAACAAAAGCAACAACATTATTAACCACCTCAACTAACTTGCCAACATCATTAGCAACACAAGCATCATCATCATCCACATCGCTTGATACTCGTCTGTTGGCCCCGGCAACAACAACCAACTCGCCATTACCGTTAACAACAACTTCTTCATTGTTATTACCATCATCTTTGGAAATACTAACAGCATCAACGCTTGAGTTACCCATTGAAAATGTTTTCGAAATCAATATTAATGGCAAAAAGGTGAAAATTTCTATTTAACACCCCAACAAAATGCATTTGGCACACATTTACCTTTTTGTATGTGTCAGAAATTACATTTGTATCTGAAAAAAATACCTAAAAAATACAAAAAATTAATAAAAAAAGAAAATATCTCCAAATACTTTTTTTTTAATATGTTAAATGACTTTCAAACAGCTTTCGACATGATTAAAGAAAAGCATGCCTCAGCATGTTTTATTTTAAAAGAATACCGAACTCAAAACCAAAAAAAACTTTTTTAGCAAATATTTTAGACACAGATAAAAATATGAGTACCTTTTAATTTTTTTGGGCCTAAACCTTTGCTGCTACATGATTTTTTTCATTCTTTGTTTTTTTTTATTTATAATTACCAAAAAGTAATAATTTTGTATATTTTTTCAATATTTTTTTCCGAATTAATTTTTGCACCTTACACTTGTTATTTTTACAAAATATATTTAATATTTTATATAAATACCATATCCATAAAATTATAATATTTGTATTATTTGTTCAATAAATGTTGGCTTTTAGTGGGCGCATGCTTAACCTAAAATCACTCTCTACTTTTTCTCCATAACCTATAAAATTTAAGTATTTATTTAATTCATTCTTAAGCTCGTTTAAAAAATTTCTTTTAGCAAAAAAAAAAATTATTTATTTGTAAGCATGATTTTATTAAAAACATACATAAAAATTAATATAAAAAAGAAAATTTATTAAATTTTTTTCTTCTCATTTCTCCCTATAAAAAAAAAAACAGGATGAGACCACAGTTGAGCCCGAAGCAAATCCAGAAACAAGCAAATCGGTAAGTCCAAACAAGTCCAAACCAGAATTAAAAACTCCTAACTTTAAATTTCAATTTTAGTCTACAACTACCCATCAATCTGTGGAGGATGCTTCCACAGTACCCCAAACAACAAGTACAACAACTCAGGCTACCACTACACCTGCACCTCCAACACCCGAAGTTAGTTCCACCACAGCTATGCCTGATTATATTGAACCAAAGATGGAAAATACTCCTCCAATGATCAAGACACGTTTACCAAAATTGCCCGTTACCTCTGGTAAATCGTTTAAACTGTCGGTGCCCGAAGATACTTTTTACGATAATGAAGACTTGACAAATTTGCGTTTGGAATTGACTGACAAGGAGGGGCGAGAATTAAAATCGAATTCATGGTTGCAGTTCAATGCTGAGACTAAGGAAATCTATGGATTGTAAGTAACAAAATAATTTGAAAATTAAATATTTAAATTTATAAAAGAAATTAAAAAATTTTCTTTTAATTTTTTTTTTTTATATATTTAAATTAAGCTTAAGTTCATTCTATTTATGCTTGACTGAACACGGAATTGAATTCGGGTCGAATTTACATGTTTCGAGAATTCCCATTATCAGAATTCTTTGCCGTTCTATCGTTTGCGCAACTGCGTCGCCTGTCATTCTATATGCCAATCTATAACCAATGAAACTGGTGGAACGAAATTTGCTGTTTAGATTAATACGATTGCGCATTAATTTATTTTTAATTTAAATATTTAAATATTCCAATTTCAAATTTTTTACATATTTTGACATTTCATTACTGTCAATCTGCGCCATCTTAAATTTGTATTGCCAATATGGCTTCATTTTGAAAAAATTTTGCGATTTTGATTTTGTCAAGACCTTGTCGGTAGAACGGCAAAGACTTCTGATGATGAGAATGTGGTTATTCTCGAAACATGTAAATTCGACCCGAGTTCAATTCCGTGTTCAGCCAAGAATAAAATTTTCAAACATTTTTTATTTGTGTTATGTTTATATTGTTCGGCTTGAGGTCTGTTTCATAAAATATAATAAAAATAAAAACTCTTGTTTTGTTTTAATTTTTATTATTTATTTGTTCCAATATTTCGACCAACTTTGTTGGTCATCCTCAGGGAAATAGTTATGATCTAAAATATTATAAATTTAAACATGTTTCTTAATTTTAATAACAAACAATTAATTTACTTAATATTTAATGCAGTGTTGTCCGATGTTGTCATTTTTTATTTGTTTTATTTTGTAAATTCCTTCTTTCACTTAAAATAATTTTATGAAATTTTAATTTGATGAACTTAAGCCTAATTTAAATATCAAAAATTTCTTTTAAAAAACTAACAGTTCAATAAAAACAAGTAAGAAAGTATAGTCGGTCAAGCCCGACCATATGATACCCTACACCACAGTATTTAAAAACACATCATGCTTATGTGTCCATATTAATATGGATTAATCTATGTTTACAAACTTCATTAAAATCGGCTTGAAAGTTTGTGAGAGGCAGAAATTGCCCCCTAAATCCCCTTGTGGTCCTATTTTTGAAAAACTGCATAGCTTAGGTGTCCATATCAATATATTTCTATCTATGATTTAAATTTCATTAAAATCGGTTTGATAGTTTTTGAGAGGCAGAAATTTCCTCCTATCTTCCCTCGTGGCCCTACGTGCCAAAAGGAACATATGTCCCAAATTTTATCAAATTATCTCCAAAATTGCGACCTGTGCTTTGCGCACAAGGTTACAAGGACAGCCAGCCAGCCAGCCACTATTGTGGTGTGGGTATAAAAATCACAATTGCTTCAAGCAGATATTTAATAATTTTGGCAATAAATTTAAATTTAAAAAAAACAGAAAAAAATATTTAATATAAAATATTCAAAAAAAAAAAAATTTTTCGAATTTCCAAAACGTGCCTTTTATTAAAAACATTTGTTTATTAAATATCGTGTAAAGTTTGAAAAAAGAAAATTGTTTTTAATTTTAGGCCTTTAGATGACGCGGTATCGAAATGGCAATATCGCTTGACAGCCACTGATTCGGGTAATGCATCAGTTACAGAAACTTTGGAGATATCAGTGCAACAACATCGTGGTGTTAGAACTGTAAATCATGAAATCAATATTTCAGTCAAGATCAATGAAAAGAATATGCACTACATCGACTGGCAATTGAACTTGATAAACGGTAAGTTTAACAAATATTTTTTAATTAAAATTTAAACAAAATCCTTAAATTTATTTTTTTTATTACAGCCATTGCTACAACACTCGGTGACGACAACACCAACTCAATTGTGGTACGAGAGATACGTGCTAATCCTCAAGATCCCAACACTGCCACTTTAGTGTACTTCAATGAAACTCTGCCTACGTCTGAGTGTCCCGAACGTGAACTGAACAATTTGGTGAAACGTTTAGATGTCAGCCGTCTCAGTGATTTGGTGCAACCCAGTTTGGGTATAAAATCTTTGACTGGTCAATTGATTGGTCCTTGTCAGAAAACCGCCGCTGCTAAACCCAAAACTCCTACTTTAAACGCAAAGAATGCTCCTCCCGTACCACGCAACCAAGTAGATCGTGTTGTTGCTACTGTAGGCCATTTATTGGTCTACAAGGTGCCCAGCGATACCTTCTTTGATCCCAACGACAATGCATTAACTTTAAGTTTGAAAACCAAAGATCACAAAGAACTTAGTCCGCGTCACTGGTTGCAATTCGATTCAAAGAACGATGAATTCTATGGCATACCCAAGAGTGGTGATACCGGTTCTGAGGAGTACATGTTGGTAGCTGAAGATACTGGCGGCTTAACAGCGACAGATGCTTTAGTGGTGCAAGTAAACCATGCGCCCAAAAGAGATTTTAGTGCGTATTTCAAAATTTATTTGGCCATTAGACATGAACAATTCAACGCCGACTTGCAGCGTAAATTCGTTGAGCGTATAGCTAATTTGTTTGGTGATGCCTCCACACAAAACATACAAATACGTTCGATGACAACACATCATGATTCAGATGGTACTATTGTTAATTTCTATAATACTACACTATTCAAATCGCACAATCGTTGTCCGGAAGAAGAAATTGAAGCACTACGTAATGTCTACCTAAAAGATTATACAGTGCGTGAACGTGTTAAGAAGGCGTTGGGTCCAGAATTGAATGTAACAAATGTACAAGTTATTACCTTGGGAACCTGCAATGGTAAGTTGTTAATTAAGGAATGGGAAAGGGAAATAAGTTTATATATGTATTTTAGCCCCAACAGATGTTACGCATCGTGAATTTGTACCCAACAAAGCAGAAGAGCCTTTGCTTAAGTCTACTTTCTCGGATGACTATATGTACACAATCATTCTGCCTGCCATTATAATTGTTTCCATGATTTTAATTGCTTCACTAATCGCTTGCTGTTTACATCGCAGAAGACGCAAGAGCGGTAAAATGGAATTGGGTAAGATTAAATTATGTATGTATGTAAATGCGTCTCAACTTGTAAGTTTTTGTTTTAATTAAGTTACACACATTTCTTTAAATATTTCAAATAATTTTCAATTTTCGATTACAATTTAAAACAATTTAAAGGAATTCCATATTTTTTTTTTTTAAATATAAACATAATATCGCTTTTGACCAAAAAAAGGTTATTAACTTGAAATTTAAAAAATTTCAGTAGAAACAAGACAATTTAATATTAAAGGCATATGAAAAAGAATTGTTTAACCAACCATTTCTTTATCAAAAAGTGGACAAAATAGCGCGATATTTCTAATGTGAAAAAATAAAACTTTTGAATTAATACCATCTAGTTATTTCAGAGATATTTTTTTAAGTCTATAATCGGGTATGTGATTAAAAACGATTTTGAAAACAAAACGATAATATCGTTTGCAGTATCTTAAAAAATTGATTTCTAATACATTTTCCTCTGTTTTCCTGTGTATGTTTCTTTAAATTTTCTATTATTCATTACACCTACTTAAAACGATAGTTTCGAGTTTTATCGATTTTCATCACATGCCAAAATATTTTTAAAAATATCTCTGAAATAATTAAAAAATACGTAGCGCCGAATATGAAACGTCTTACATCAATACGTTCACGTTTTTATTTAAAGACGACTTAATTAAAAATAATTGCACTCTAAATATCTCAGTTTTTCAATTTTTATCACGGCACGCAAAATTTGTAAAAATTTTTTGACTTTGACCGCTCACTGCCAATAAAGTAAGTTACTTAAAGCAGTAATTTTAGCAGTTGGTGATGTAGAATTTTATCTTCTTTCACCCAATACCAAACACGACTATGATGGATAAAGTTCAGCTTTTTAATTAATCCTCACTTTTAGTCAATTTCAACCCTCTTTACGAAGTCTTGTTAAAACCACTTGTCGTTAGTAGCTGCGTTCGAGAACACAAAAGTTTTTATTATTTTTTACTGAACTTTACTGCATTTTACGAAATTGCGTTCGAGTACACAAAATGCAGTAAATGAGAACACAAATTGAGAGCAAAAAGTGACAGTTCTTATCTGAGTATTTACAAATTTTTACTGCAGAAATTTTTGCAGTAAAATTTAGTAAAACAAAAAAACATATGTTTCAAAAGGTAAACCAACAAAAGTAACAAACAAAATGCTTACAAATTGTGAAAAAATTGGTCAATAAAAGAAAAGTTGAAATAAAGATTAAACAAAAACAAAAATTGAATACATATTAATTCATTAAACTTGTTTGTGAAGCATTTATTTGGCTAAATACCAACATTTGAAACTTTTTTTGTTATGTTAATTTTTTAGAGTTGTATAAGTGTTAAGTACTTGGGTACTTAAGTTATCAATAGGAAAAAATTATTCATGTTCTTTTGAATAAATTAACCCGCCACAAATTAGTAAAATCAAATAAAATAAAAAACAAACAAATATGAAAGATAACATAAAATATTTTTTTTGTATTTTAAAAAAATTTTTGTGTTATAAAAAGTATTTAATCGAGTACCAATAAAAAAACGAGTTAAGTAGTCAAAAGTGTAAACATTTTTCAACACTTCAAGTATTTGTCATCAGCTGTTGCCTTTATTTAAAGAAATTTTATAAAATTTGCGTTCGCGTACTTTTTTGGACAACAGCTTTTTGTGAGAGAAAATTTTTCAATTTGCTCATTTACTGCATTTACTGTAAAAGTACTCAAACGCACCTAGTGTCTATATTATCAAATACGGATCAAAATAAGTTGGTCATCACTTACCTACTGCGCTTACAGTGAAGGCCTGGTTAACGTCGTTCACAAAGAAATATGGACCGACGACGCCGGCAGCCCAAAATCCACACCAAACAGTGACTTCTTCGGATGCATTTGATCAACAAAATTTTTGAAGACTTTGAGTAAAAACTCCTTCTCGTGAGGAATTTCTCGAAATACTTAGTCATTTTTGTAAATTTTGTTGCTGCAATTTTCAAATTTCTGCTTTGAAATTGCATTAGTGTCCAGATTATGAAATCATAGTTTTGCAATGTTTGTATTTTTATCTTGCTTTTCTCTTCTTCTTTTTATACTTTATATATAAATACAAATCTATATATAAATCGGCTAAGGCAAACCAGTTAAGAACACTTTTCTCCTCTGTATATTCAAATCTGTTTAATAATTTCAGAGTTAAAGGTGTTTAAATTTGCTACTAACACATATGCAGAACACATAAATAAAAAATTTGTTTTTAATAATTAAAAATAGGGTGGTCGATTATTCGACATTTTTCAGAAACCGGTTTTCGACTATATAAATCTAATGTATAAATTGGCACAGGCAAAACAATTAAGAACGCTTTCTTCCGTTGTTTGTCAACCGAACCTATATGGGGAGAAAAACGTATCAAAAAGGGGAAATACGGAAAAGAAAGTTTCTTTTTTTTTACTTTTCCGTGCTGCATGTAATAATTTTTAAATTTCTATAATGTTGAAATTAGAAATATAGTATAAGATAAAAAATGTTGGTACTTTTGTTTTTAATCTGGAACTTTTTGAATTTTCGTTAATATTCGGCCTATAAAGATAAAATTTACATTAACCCTAGATACACTTTCTTATTTTTAATACACTACACACTTTCTTCGTCGAATTGACGAAGTCCGTTTATGATCTGGACCCAAACCCACCCAATATAAGGAAACAGAAAAATTTTTGTTTAGTTTATAAAATACTTAAGTTTTTATTCATTCTAACTAGTTTATTATAGGTAATTTCAAAACATCACCAAAAACACATAAAAATCGAACAAAGTTTTTTTTTTGGTTTTATAATGGTATTTCAGGTACCATATTATTTTAAAAAATTAATTAAATCATAAAGTAAATGCATTAAATCAAGAGTCTGTATTTTCATCACACAGAGCAAGAAATTTTTCAATTTCTGCGGCGTTAAGTCTTACGTCTCTATTCATTTTCTTTATGTAAACTGCAAAAAATTAAATTGCAAAATATACACAACACACTTTCTTCGTCACTTCGACGAACACAATCAACAAAAAATCAAACTTATAGACAACTTATAAGCACGTACTTTTCCACACACCTCAGCAGATCAGCAATAACTGAAGTTACGTAAAACTTGAGAAACTGAGAAGATAAATAAGTATTATTTAACGGTATTCGTCGAAACGACGAAGAAAGTGTATCTAGGGTTAAACTGAGTGAATAAGAGGAGCTTTTTGGTTGGTACTTTTTCGTTCAACATTTGGTACTTTGATTAATTTTCGTTAATATTAGACATAGAAACATAAAATTAAAGATGCAATGTCCTGAGTGGATGACAATCCAAAAAGGAGACTTTTTAATACTTTTTTATTTTTCAATTGATATTTTTAATAAGATTTATGTATGACGTGCTAAATTCCCAATCCCCCACACTTGACAAATACACTGAATGCATAAATCTTATTAATAATAAATTTTGTATTCCCGAAAATAACTTTGATGATATTTTTATATTGAATTACAAAATTAAATTAACTCACGTAGAAGATAAACTATGAATCGAAGGTTGGTCCCTCGCCAAATCGATCCACTAAGACGGAAAAAATTAATGCTCAAAATATGTAAATTCATATATACTTAGATGTGCTATGTTTACTTCATATGTATGTACATACATAAAAATTGATGGTCGAATTTTGACCATTAGGCGAACACTAGTACACCTAAATACATCAAATTTCAAGTTAAAAAGTGTAAGAATAACAAAACAGAATTGCAGAGTACATGAAACCGAGTACCCCTCGACAGTCTTCTTACCTCCTCTAACTCATAAACTCAAAAATTGCTGCAACAAAAATTGCAAGTCTGGACGATGGCTAATAAAAACATATTTAAATTTTGCAATTGTTATTTAAAATGAACTTTCAAAACTGTTTTTAATATCAAAATTGAAAAAAAAACAAACTTTTTAATGACGTTTAAAAAAATTGCGTTTTTTGCAAACATTTTCTAAATCTTTTACACACATTTTATTGATTTTTTTTTTTTAATTTTGCAGTCTTTATAAAAATTTTTTGTTTTTTTTTTTCTTTAAATAAAAGGTGACGAAGAAGAACGTAAATCTTTCCGTACCAAAGGTATACCTGTCATCTTCCAGGATGAATTAGATGAAAAACCTGAAATTGGTAATAAGAGTCCTATTATTTTAAAAGATGAGAAGCCGCCATTATTACCACCCTCATACAATACCTCAAACATGAATGGTGAGTTATTACTTTCTATCACTTTTCCTACAACTTAATAAACTAAATCTTTTTGTAGAAGTAGTTAATTTTAAAATCATTAAAGTAATAAAGTTTAATTTTAGGTGATAATGATGTCGATGAATATGTTCCACCGCCAGCCGTTGTAGTAGGTGGTCGCGAAGCAAGAGGGAAATCACCGGCCACGCCATCATATCGTAAACCCCCACCATATGTATCACCTTAAATTTGCCGAAAGAGAAATTAATACATTAACTATAATGAATCTAAAAGAAAACAAAAGAGAAAATTGTGTTGGAAAGGTGAACAATATCAACAACAACAAATACAATAAATACTTAATAATCTATACATGGAAAACAAAAAATATTATTATATTTATATGGAATTAAGTGTCAAACAAAAAACAATTTAAAAATACTTATAATAATAATAATGACGATGATGATACTGTACTATACTTATATATTTATAACTTATTGAAAAACAAAACAAAAGAAAAAAATAATTAATTTAAACACCAACCATAAAAATCTACTTTTATAAAAAAACAAAACGTTCAACTACTTAATTTAACTTTCACAAGAAGAGTAATTTTTTGTATACAATCAAACATAAATAACTTTTTTATGTTTTTTTTTTTAATATTTTCAAAAAACAAATGACAGGAAATTTAATACTTTAAAAAACAAAATAAATATATATTAATAATAATTTGTATAATAATAATTTAAGTTATAAACTAAGTTTATAAAATTTTATATATTTTTTTAAAGAAATAGTTTTTTAAACATTTAGAAAACAAAAACAATTTTTGTCTGATATAAGAAATATTTTGTTGATTATTTAAATTTCTTTCAAAACCAAATTTGTTGTTATAATTAAAGGCAGTTTCACAATATAATACAAGTCTTAAGTGTTTTGAGAAAAATACAACCCTGACACATGATAAGTTGTTTTTGTTTTTTAAAAATTTTCAAAGAATATTTAAATCAGGGAAGCATTTTCATTAAAATACTTAAGACTGGTTTTTTAGTGTAAAACGGCCTAAAGGGGCATATTAAAACTGATTGTAAAGGTAGTTTTTGTTAAAAAAAAATAAAGGAAATTAAAATTGAGATTTTATATACCAAAAACATAAATTATTTTAAGTTTAAAAATGAGATTTGAAAGGTTCATTAAACTGCCAATAATAGAAAAGATCTTTGTGTTGTATTTCTTTCTAAATATTTAAGACATAAATATTATGATACTCTAAAGTTTCAACGCTTGTTTTAAAGTTTCTTACGAATTTTTTAAACATACAAGTTAGATTCAGTTAAATTTTAAAATAGTAGAAACTTAGTATTAACATTTTTTTTAGAATTATTTCGAAATTCAAAAATAATTATTTCGATCCCCTTCAAAACTTCTTCAATTCATAATCAGAAACTTGTGCTGAACTATAACACAGGATAACTAAAAGTTAAAAAATTTTCTTGTAACTAAGTTTGAAATTAAAAGCAAAAAACCCACAAATTACATTATTCGATATCGATCGAAATTTCCATTTAAATTGAATTGTAATTTATTAAGATAGCGATTGTCGTAATTTGGCCTCTGTTCAAAAATCTTTTATCGCTATGAATTTATAAGATCGTTTTTAATTTTGTAGAAAGTTGATTTTATGTCTGTCTAGAAATGGTAGTCTAATCACCGCATACGATATCGAGCAAATTTTAATCGAAATTTTTTATTTTGTTATCATGACACTCGATTAAGGATGAAATGTATCGTAACTTAAGATGATAGCATTCGGTATCGAATAACCAAAGACATTACATCTCTCGAGTTTTCGGTCGATACCTTAGTGTCTATTGTATGCAAAAAAATACGATAGTCTAATCGATACGATAGTTAACTCAATATCGAATGCGGTGATTAGACTCCAGATTCCTTGAATAACTAACTGCCTGTTCCACGATTTCAAACGAAAATTTCGTTCGCTTGACTTGCGCTTAAACAAAAACAATATTTCAAAATTTAATTCGTAAGCGAACGAAGTTTTCGTTTGAAGTCGTCGGATAGGAAGTAAAAGCTAGAAACTTTTATCTAAACTATTTTTGAAATTTAAAAAAAAATTTTTTTTTATATATCAATATAATTATAAAATCACTTTAAATTTTCTAGAAATTCGGTTTTACTATTCATAAGTGAACATTATTTTCAGATTCGAAACCTAAAATCATAGAAAGGCACAAAGTTTTCTCCAAACTTATTCCAAAATACGAAAAAAATGTCTTAAAATTCTTTGAATTATGAACACAGTTAAATTTTATTTTTTAATTTTGTAGGAAGTTGATTTTATGTCTCGAAATTTTAGTAACAAGTTTTCACAAAATCTAGTGAGAATTTGTAATCGAAAACTTTTGCCAAACAGAAACCTTGACTAACTAAAAGTTTAAAAACTTTTCTTAAAACTGATTTCGAAATATCGACAATAACGAACTAAAAATATTTTTAATTTCGTCAAAAGTGGATGGCTTTTTTATTTTATATAGGTTTCGAACTTATTGTTACAAGTTTAAATTAATTCTAGTTGTGTTATAATGGAAGACACAATATTGCTTTAATTTATAAAGATTTTTTGTTTCTTAAACTTTGTTTTAAAATTTTAAAATCAAGTTACTTTCCCAATGAAACAATCATTCTTATAACAAGAGTCGTTGTCGAAATCGTAATCTTTTTAGATTTTTGTCGATATTTGAATTTCAATACAACGGCAATGTAAAACAGATGGAAAGCTTTTCGTATTTACAGATGTCGTTTACGACAATCATAATACCAATTTCTAAAAACGACTTGTCGCCGACAACGACGACACTTGTAATAAGGCCGATTGTGTTACCAAATGTTTTGCAAAGTTTCCTCACGTTACAACAAAGTGAACAAGCTACTTTGAAATTTACTGCCTATCAAATTGAAATTCGAAAACTTGATAGATTTGTTTAAAAGTTTATCAGTTAAAAGTTCCCTGGAGAAGGAATGAATTCCAAAACGTTATTTGCAATACAATCGAACAAAGTCATGCATTCCTTAACGGAACCAATTAAACATAAAAATGTCATACGTTATCGAGGCGCAAACAAACGCAAGCTGTGCTTCAATAGTTTTGTTGATGCGTTAAAATTTTTTCTTACAAAGTATACAACATAGTACTTTTCGATGTTTTGGAACTCACCCAAGATCAACTAACCCATCAATCGGTGCTTTTGTGTGACTTCCGTGTGATTGAAGCTTTTAAGCAGACGTAAAAATAACCACGGCAATCGACATTTCGTCTGCTCAGAATTGACTTCGTAGAGTTCTATTAAACTGGCAAGATTTTGTAATTTTAAATTAAACGCAGTATGAACTTTTGTTTTTCCGCGCGTTTATAATTTTTTTTCATCCGTGCATGTCATCATGGCGGAAAGCACAAAGCAAATTAATTTTTTTTGTCAAGCACAACAGGAGACGATCAAAAACTGAGCCGTCAAATAACAAAATTAAAACTTTTTCATTTTCATCACCCATTGCCGATAACGCGACACGCCAGAGCAACTCTGAGTTTATCGAACAGCGACCAAGAATTGTTAACTCAGCAAAATTTGTTCCTCAGGTCTCGCTGCTACAGCAACAACAAAAACGCGTACGTGCAGCCGACATGAAACGACTGCATGCACATAACTTTGTGATTGATGTGTTTTTTGAAAGTCTCCAAGGCCTTTATAGGGTCAGACACTTGAAATGCAGGCGAATTCACTCGTGTACGTGTGCTAGCCGTAATGTAATATTCACCGTAACTTCGAATTTTTTTTTAATTTCCATCCAGCATCGTCGGTGTCACGGAAAACATTTTCACTTATACTACCACAGCGCTTGATGAGTAATTTAATCAATGTATTTTTCCCTTACGAACATGAAAACGAGATTTCATGTTGGCGATGCTCATGGATATAAGCAGATGATTGTTTGCTGCGCGCTTTTGTTATATTTTTGAACACAATTGCCATCAGCCATTTTTGCGCTGCGTGTCTAAGATTTGTTTGTGCATCATCTAAACTATTCAATAATTGAATTCATCTTTACATTTTAAAATTTTTAACATGCCCCTTTTTTTAACAACTTGTTTAAATTTGTATTAAATATTTTTCAAAAACCAAAACAAAAAAGTCTTATCATTTTATATATTGTGAAAGAAAATAAATGGAACAAATTGATAAAGAAGTGAAAGATTTACTTAGAACTCTAAAGGTTTTGTAATTGAGAAACAATCATATGAATTAATCAACAACTAACGCCACCAACCAACCATTTTAAGGGAAAAACGAAACGAAACTCGTATTATAATTAAGAAATTATTGTTTTGTTTGAATTTAAAAATGTTGCATCAGTTGCATGAAACAGCAAAAAATTGCTTAATAATTATGAAAGATAATTAAGTTTTTTTTATTTTTTATTTTCTTACAAAATATTATGATGAATTGAAGAAACAAAAATTGTTAATAGAAAGCAAAAAACTAAAGAAAACTACATATTTGAATTAGAACAAAAAAAAAAAAATTTTTCCAAAAGATTTTTTTTTAAACTACACATGTGTTAATAATTTCCATTTAATTTAATTTAAGCTTAGAAAAAAAAACAACTCGATTAAAATTTTGGTAACCGCCCACTTACGAATTATTCATTTATTTCGACTTGAAAAAAATTGATTATAATAACAATAATAAAAAAAAAGAATTAATAAAATTTATACATTAAAATAATCATAAGAGTAGTTTGTATATGAAATCGAAAAGGAAAATCATACAACCTAAAGTTTAGCTATTTTAGTAATTAAAACATTTTCTTTTTTTTATTTTGAAGTTTAAAAGCTTAAGTTAAAAAAAAACCCCTCCATCAAACAAAAATCATTTTATATACAAAAAGAAAATAAAAAAAAAATGTTTAAAAAGTATTGGCATTAGATTATTAAGTATAAATAATTTGAAATACATAAAAGTTTTTAAAACACGAAGAAATTAAGAAAAAAAATTTTTTTTATTTAAATTTTAAAATTTTAATATATAAAAAAAAATTTTTTTGTAAATTTATTATTTCTATTATTTACCCACTAAAACTTTAATTTAAAATTAAAAAAAAACTGCTAGAAGTAGTTTAGTTTTTTCTTTTTCATTTAAGAAACCCGTATAAAACCACAAATTTTGTAAACCAAACTCACAAATTTACTTTTTTGAAAAACAATAAATTAAAATATATATTTAAAATTTTAAAAAAATTTTCTTATTGTTTTTAAACTTTTAAAAAAGAATTTAGCTTTTTTTACTTTTCTCTCCCTTTTTGAATTATTAGACTTTTTTTTATTTAATAATTCATTTTTCCCTTTTAAGTCATATCAATTTTGCATTTAATGAACGAAAAAAATATTTATATTTACATTTTATTTTCGCTGTAGCCATTTAATATAATCTGTTTTGTTTAATTAATTTTATTATTATATATTTTATTTTTTGAATTTCTTTTTCACAATTTAACCATAAACAATCATAGTTAATCATATTTTTTAAGTTTATTATTGATATACAATTTTTTTTAAAAAATAATGATAATATAATAATAATAAAAAATTATGAATATTAAACAAAAAAAAAAAAAAATAATAAAAAAATGCCAAAGATATATTTTATTATTTTGTTTTTATTTAAAATTGAATATAATAGACCACAAACTTAAAAAAATACAGTTTTTAAAATTTGTATTCAGGTCTGTTCTGAAAATCACTTTAACTCAAATCTCGTGATTTAAAATCACATGTGCCTTTTAAAATCACACGTGTGGTATTTTGGTGTTCCGTTTTTGGGTGTTTCGGTGTGATTTTCAATTGCCGAAAACACACCGAGAAACACAAAAACGGCATGACTTATAGAGCACCACAAAATCACACGTGTGACTTTAAAAGCACGTGATTTGATTCTCTAAACAGACCAATTTATTTTCAAAATCTTTCAAAATATGTTACAGATTAGGGCCCATATTATGAGTTACATTTAATAAACATTTAATTTTCGCTGGCTATCGAACATCGACCATCGAATGTTAATTTGGTATTATGAGTTGGCAGCACTGTCGAAAATTTTGTTGTGCATCGAATTTTGCAAATAAATGTAAAAAACTTGTTGAAAATATAACTATTTGTAATTTTTTTTGTCTTCGTATACCAAATACCATATTCTTTATCAGTTTTGTTCATTTTATGCAAGTCTAACGTCGTAAACAGCAATTGGAAACGCTCATATTCCTTATGGAACAAAATTCTTTTTTGGCCAAATAATTCCGCCGTGGTCACGTTTAACTTTAATTTTATTTTTTAAATTTGTAAACAAAAATTTTTTTATTTTAAGTGACAGCTGATCGAAAATGTACTACTGTGAATTAACAAAATCACAATAGTAAATTTTTATCGAATGCGCGCCATAATACCAAATAAAAATTCGTTCGATCAGCTAATTCGACTGCTGTCTAAAATCGAATTTAGTTTATAATAGGCATTTAGATCAGGGGGGGGGGGGGGGGGGTACCGCTTAATTCGATGCGAAAGAAATAATTTACAAGTTCGAACAATTTATACAGTGCACCACGATTTTCGTATTCGTTCGAAACAATGGTATGTACGCTTGTATCTATAAACAAATGGAAATTGTGATGAAACGTTATTGTTCGTAATCGAGAGTTGCGGGTTTAAAAGTAATTTTTTGTTTTCGATAAAGTATAAAAAACTTTCGTTTATTTGAAACAAATACAATAAAAATTGTTCGAACATGTAAATTATTTCTTTTGAATCGAATTTCAAGGTAATCCCCATGCTTCGCACAATGCTACACAACAATATTTCATGTAACAGAAGATTGTTACGAAGGGGGTAGAGACGCTGGGCGGGTACGTAATGTAAAACCAAAAAAAAATTTGATGTATCTCTTTAAAATGTTTCGTATTTATTTCCGAAATTTAATATTCCAAATTGAATTTAATTGTTAAACGTCAAATTGTAGCTTGTGACTTGAAAAAAAAAAAAATAATAAAAATCTTAACGTCTAAACGTGCACGAGTTTTCTTTCCAACAGCAACAACGAATATTGTTTTGTATAGTCGGAAACAGGTACATATTAACAAGTTGTTTTATACAGCCTGGGCCAAATTACGCATTCGATATCGATCGAAATTACAATACAATTTAAATGGGAATTTCGATCGATATCGAATGCCGTAATTTGGCCCCTGTTCTGAAAATCACTTTAATTAAAATCACGTGATTTTAAATCAGCCTTTTAAAATCACACGTGTGAAGTTTTGGTGTTCTGTTTTTTGTATGTTTCGGTGCGATTTTAAATTAAAATCTAATAAAGCACACCGAGAAACACAAAAACTGTATTATTTTCAGAACACCACAAAATCGCAAATATACAGTTGCGGACAATAAAATAGGGTCACTGGTAGCACGTAAAAATTATCGAGATTTCCTTACATTTTATTTACAAGGATATTCAAGTTTTACGGGCCCGTCACACATTCCGATCGAAATGGTTTAAATTCCGTAGTCGAAATACCGATCGAATTTGTTTAAGCTTACCCATCGGTAAATATTGGAAGGACCGCAAGTGGCAGGCCTTTTTGAAGGTCTCTACTCCTTTCTAAAAGATTCGCTTCGAATGATATCCTGCCTTCAGAAGTATGCCTTCTAGAAGGTATAAATTTCTTTCTGAAAGACCTCCAAAAATATTCAGTACACATTCGCTACTCCATTCTTTAAGAAAGGAAGTTGTTTAGTTTTTTTTTCTAGTGACCTTCCTTACTCCCTTCTTTGGGAAGGAAACGAAGTTGGTATTAAAGGGAGTGTGGAAGGACATGATCCCAATGACAACCTCTGTAAAAAAATAAATAAGTATGGAATGCGGGGAGGAGGGCTTGTATCTGCTAAATAAGGTTCTATTAACTCCCTTTACTCATTCTTGTTAACGCTGGATATTTATTTTTTTTTTATTAAATTTTCGTTTTTTGTAGAATCACTTTCGAACGGAATTGATTTGTGTGGCAGGCTGAATAAGCTTACATCTGGCAACGCTATTGAGAATAGAAGTAATAACTATTCAGGACTGTGGAGTCGCGGTTTTTTTATCGGAGTTGGAGTCCGAGTACCTACAAAAACTCGCGACTTTGGCTCCAAAATTTCTCGGTATATTAAATATTTAATAATTTCCAAAATAAAAATTCTTCGAAATTGACGACGTAATATTTAACACTTCACCATGAATAAGTAGATTCTTATTTATTATATAAGAGTTATTTAATTCAAGCAAGGACCGGAAAACGTTTTTTTTTTATGTTTTTTAAAAAATATTTATCATTGGTGTTCGAAAAATATTTTAAACTGTACAAAAAACAAAAAAAGAAAAAAATATTTTGTTTGATATTGTTTCTTTAAGTTCAAAATAATAAAGTTCTCAAAAAAAAGTTTTAATTTTTTCGTACAAAATAAAATTTTTTCCCATCAGTTAAAAAAAAAATAAAAAACAAACTCAAAAAAGATATTTATTTTTTCAGTACAATATTATTTTGTACATGAAAAGAAAAAAACCGAAAACTTAAAACTTAAAATTGAACATGACAAAGATAAAAATTATGAGATACGATTATAAAGATATGTATATTATTTTTTTACGCTGTTTAGCTATTTTTATTGTTTTTTTTAACCGATTTAGAGATTTCAAATAAATTTTAGAGTTTGTTTCTGATGTTGATTTTTTCGTGAATTTTTGCCATGTTCGCGATAGAAGCGATTTTTTCCTGTAAGTTTCTGGTTCTTTACAGCTTTAACGATTTATAAAAAATAGTAGACTCTGCTATCATACCGCTGTTAGCAAATTTTTGCGAATTTCCGCTAATTTCCCAATTTTTTCCGAATTTTTGCCATTCCTTATAGTTTTAGGGACTTCCAATCAATTTTATGTATTGTTTGAAATATTAAAAATTTTCGCTATTTTAGCAAACTTTTGCGAATTTTTGCAACATTTAATTTACTAATAAAATTTGTGCCCATAACTTCTTTTAAATTTGCATTTTCATATTATAAATTTAATTAAAATTCACAATTTAAACTACAAAATTTGAGTTCTCAATGTAAGTTTCTAAAAACAAAAAAAAAATATTTTTCTTTAAAACGTTTTTTTAAAAACTTTATTGTTTTTTAACTTTAAAGAACAATTCAAACAAAATATTTTTTTTTTTTTTTTTTTTTTGTACGGATGAAAATATTTTTTGAACACCAATGATAAATATTTTTTCATGTACAAAATACATATCGAGGGCCTATATTCAAAACCCTCTATCTTTGATTTTCACGAAAATTACTTTTTAATGGGAAAATGTTCAGTATTACAACTCTCATCTATGGTGTGACTTTCATAACAAACAAATATTTTTTTGCTATTTTATTTGCATTTTTGTATTTTCTCTATCTTGCACAATTAATTTTTCTGAATGCAAAACCCTATATCTTTTCTAATAATTAATTTTCAAATATGTTTTGAACAACTTGTTCTTGCAATACATGTTTTTTTTTTGCTATTTTTTGCAAGCTGAACATGAATTTGAAATCAATGGTTATTTGTCCGCGTCGGTATTTCTTATCAGATTCATTGACAATTACAATTTTCTCGGATGGTTGTGGCTACCAAAACCGTAACCATTATTTATCTAATGCTCTATCTAATTTTGCTGCTGAAAATAATAAAGTAATTGAACAGAAGTTCTTAGAGAAAGCCCATACGCAAATGGAGTGCGATAGTGCCCATGCTTAGATAGAGATTAAGTTGAAAAATCCATCTATACACTTGCCAGTCGATTACGTTAGAATTACTAGAAAAGCCAGAAAGACCGTTAAAATTAACAATGAGATCGTGAAAAAGCCGTGTGATGCAGGATATTTCAATTATGATTTCTTTAATAATTACAGTGATGACAAACTTTTGCGTCCTTTTTTTTCAATTAGACCAGGACGAGTAAGGAACGATTAACAGTGTCTAATTTAAGATCTCTTTTATATCTTCCAGATGGTAGCGTAAAATATAAATTAAATTTTGATACAGATCACATTGATTTACCTGTTCGTATTAAACCTTATACAGAACATATTGAACCAAAACCTCTATATTCTGATCCACTTTCAATTCAATCAAATAAGTGGAAAAATTTGCAAGATTTGACAATGGCACCATTGTCAAAAAAAATTACAACATTGTAAAATCTGACCACCGTCTGTAAGAAGCTTGACAGATGGCATAAATAAAATTAAAATAATTTATTTGTATTAAAATGCAAAACCCTCTATCTTTTCATCTTCATACATACATATTGAATATTTTTGAGAAGCAAAATACTCCATCTAGCATAAAGTCCCCAATAATGCAAAATTTTATAAACCAATTATCTGTGAGATTCAGTAGCTGATTTAAAAAATATTGTAGAATACCGAATTTTAATAACTCAAGTAATACGCAAAAAAAACAGTTTTTTCGCTCTCCTGAAAAGTTGTGTTTTTTAAGATAGAGGATTTTGAATATAGGCCCTCGATATTGTACTTCAAAAATAAATATCTTTTTTTGTGTTTCTTATTTTTTTTTAAACTGATAGAAAAAAAAATTTATTTTGTACGCATGAGTTTTGAATTTTTCAAATAAAAACCTTAAATTTTAAGTTTTCGGTTCTTAATTTCTGATGCCTGAATTCAAGTACTTAAATTTAATAATATAGAAAAGTGTAATAATTTCAAATATTTTAGTTTTTTTTTATAAGTGCGGGCAAGAATCTTAATTTCATTAGCAGAACCTACATATGTATATTGGCTATTGATCTAGTTTAAAAAGAGGTTTGTGGTTTTTTAAGGGGCGTGCTTAATTTAATACTTTCGGCTGAATGGCAGCCATTCACTTATGCTTAAATAAGTAATTGACAGGAATTCCAGCTAATTTTAAAAGCAAGTTTTTTAACTGCCAAAACTGAAATATGTTTTATATTGTGTATAAAAAGGGCTGGCTAAAATAAAACGCTCTTAAAATTTTACAAAAAAAGATGCAATTCAAAGGTATACCCTGAGAATATCTACGGACACTTGTGTCGGCGACAATGCCGATTATTTACTGCAGTCAGAATTACCAGATCCGATTAAAGAGCTTCAATGCAGACATATGCAGTTGTACCGAACTTTATATACCCTTCACCATAGTGTTGAAAAGCCAACTGTTTCCCAGCTCATATAGTATGAACGATGTCGTGTCAAAAATAATTTTGGAAGCAAATTTGTATGGGCGCTAGGTAAACTAATAGGTTTACCAAACCAAACCGATCGATAATGTTTTAAAAATAAGCTGGCACAGTTGCTTATACATGCTAATCATATGTGTCAAACCAAATTGAATTTAAGGAAACTTTTTGTTAAGTTTTATGAAACTGTGATTTGGTTTTTCTGTGTTTTGAGAGGCTTTTTTTGGTTAATTTTTTACATAAACTTCAGAAAAGTCAGGCATATTACCAGTGTTTAAAAAACTGCAGTCAAAGTAGAAAAACTGACATTTCTTCTACTTCTTTATTTGTCATTGGCAAAAAACCAAAACTGTTGCTTTTACCACTGATTCATTAAATGTAAACAGTCGCAGTCAAACCAACTCAAAAAGCGAAAAGTTGTACACAAATTTTCGTTTTTTGTTCGACAGTTTTTGGTTTCGACTGCAGTTTTTTAAACCCAGCATATTACAGTTGGGCCTTAAGGATTAAGAAATATCTGAGGATCACCTAGCTCATATAATATGGGCGCTCTAGTGCCAAAACGATTCTTTTAGGAAGAAAAAAGGAGTTATTTGTTTATAACTCATTCATAAATAAACCGATTTGTTAAATTTTCACTACTCGTATTATACTACGTTTTTTGTTAAGTAAGACGCAGAAAAAGGTCTATTCGGAATATAAAAGGGCCTATGTTAAAAAATCGACATTGGCAAAATCGTATTTTACTTTCAAAAAGGCATTTGAATTCTAAAAATTTCATGCTCGTAAAAATAATTGCGAAACATGGCGCATGTTCGTTAATGCATCACTGCGCTGCATCAGAAATGCAAACTTTTTTTAATGCCGATAAAAAATATTTATATAATTTTTTTTTATTGTGTGACTATTATTTTTGTGGATTATTTGACAATTTTTTGGTCCATCTAACATTTGAAATCACGTATGGAGCGGAGCGCCCATTTTATGGTCGGACGAATCGAAAATTAATGAATTCAATTTTTTGTTACCAGATAGTAAACGCATTAATAAAAAATAAAATCTGTTTTAATTAAAAATTTAATCAAGTGAATTAACCGTTTAATCAAGTGAATTAAACGTTTAATTAAATGAATGAAACGTTTAATTGATATTAATTATTTGTTTACTGTTGCAAATTTCTCTTGATATTGAGCTTTCTCAGAGATCGCACTTAACAAGTTTTTATAGAAGGG
The DNA here is from genome assembly GCA_963931875.1 of Pollenia griseotomentosa. Lineage (NCBI taxonomy): Eukaryota > Metazoa > Arthropoda > Insecta > Diptera > Polleniidae > Pollenia > Pollenia griseotomentosa. The sequence continues at coordinate 16,910,349 of OZ007564.1, forward strand.
ATTTCGTCAAAGGGGTTTAATATTCACTCAGGGATACCGCAAGGCTCCGTTCGTTTTCCTACTCTATTTATTATTTTTCTAAATGACCTCCTATGTCAAACCGCCAACCCTATTTACTCTTTTGCAGATGACATCAACCTTGCCATTCGTATTCATTTGATTATAGACCAAGCATATCCGATGTTGGTGCTACGAGGCAACACATGAATGCTACGCTTGGTTGAGACCTTAAAAAAATCTCGGAATGGGGTCTTGTTATTGCAAAAAGAACCATTGGTGCGTGCTAACGCATAAACGCCTCATCTGTATATATGCTTTATATAATTAGTGAGAAATCAGAATTTCTTGATTTTTTTGGTATGAGAGTACCATGTGATCTCCGGTGGACAAAAAAGCTGTCGAAAGGAGCGTTCAAGTGCCTCGGTTAAATGGTGCAAGAGATACTTTATTCCACCTGATATCCTTACTGTTTATACCACTTGTATCAGACCGCGAATTGAATACAAAATTTTATTTGTGGGCCGGTGCTTCAAAGTCTATTTTGGAGTTTCTCGGCCGCATGCAAGAGAGGGTGAAAGCTCTCATTGGTGACAGTAGCATGTCCAATTCTATTGACTTCCTTGAGAACCTTCGCAATGTGGGTTGTATTTCGCTATTTTATCGTTATTATAATGGGATAAGTTCTAATGAAATTAGGGATTCGGTTTCCGAACCTCGTAAGTTTGTAACGAGTTTTTCCTTAAGAGCTCATCCTTTTGGAGTTGCTTGGTCGGTGCATCGTACAACAAATTACAGGGAGAATTTGTTCTTTGGTCGGACTATTCGTATGTAAAATAACCGTCCTGGGGAAGTCTTCCCTTTCACTTTCAATATGAATAACTTCAAGTCGAATATCCATACACACTACTCGCTCTATCCTCCTTCCCATAACCTATTTTCGTAGTTCTAACACCACACAATGCAATGCATTAGTAGGGTTTATTCCCCTGAGTGCTGGTCCTAGAAAAAAAAAAAAAATTAATGGCCATACAAATTTTTTTCCGGAACAGTGCTCCATAATCTTTTTATTATATTAATATGTATTTGGATTGAATTCAGCACAAAAATATTTATTTCAAAATCCCCTTAAGAATTTATTAGAACTAGTCCAAATTTGACGTTTGCTCCCATTCAAATATCCTTACGAAAACGCCATTACTTCCTTATATTTTCTCTTTTTCATAAGTATGTGAAATACTGAGGGAATAAGACTATTGTAAAAAGCTTTATAAATTTAAAATTGACTCGTAAAAGCACATTTCTTATAAATGTAAATATTGACTTATTTGTCTGCAATAACTTTTGCTAAAGCTATTATGTCATGGCAATAGTAGATCCAGAATTGGCACATGTAAACCTCGTTTCCCTAAAACCACTTAAATTTTTAGGCCATATTTTCAAGTTCTAACTGCATATTTAATGAGCATAAAAAACTTTTTTTAAGCATATTTTCGGTTGGCTGTTGATAACTATGATAAAAAAATATTTTTTGCCAAAAAGCTAAGTTTTTTTTCGCTTAAATTAAAAAAAGTTCGTGGTCTAAATTTATTTACTTACATTTATTTCTTAATGTGTTATTAATTTAACTTTAAAGTTTTATTTTCATTAAAACTGCAGAAGTTTTGCTTTTTAAATTATTTTATAAAATATAATACAATTAAAATTTTATTTTTAACTGTAATTTATTTTAATTACATTATTAAAAAATTATCATAAATCTTTATCATTTATTTAGAGGAAAAAAAATTAAATAAAAAAAAAAATTACAAATACACATACATAAAATCATCAATTTATTTGTCATATTGACTGTCATTTAGTCACATTTCCTTAATTAACTAGAGTTTAAGCAACAAACACTCATAATGATGTAATCAATACAATAAATTTAATTGTAACTGAATACTTACAATATTTTTATTTTTTAATTATATGGACAACAATTCATGAAAACAAAAAAAGAAAAAAATAATGAAATAAAAATATCGAAATGAAAAAAAAAAAATAACAATAACAATAAACTTTATTTAAAATATTGAAATAAAATAGGTAGAATAAAATAGTAAGAATATCTAACAAAAAATAAGCAGTTGGGGAATTCACGTGCATGACCATTTGTGGTGTGCATTCATTAAATTAACAGCCGCCTGGCCCACTATGTCGACCACTATCGTTCGCTTGTTTTTTCAATGGCAAACAGCTGAATTGGGCCCTATTTAAACATTTAAGCTCGACCGTAAATGCAAGGATGCGATAACGTAATGGTTTTCATACAAATTTGCGCCCCACTATGAAATATATTGTCGATAGAGGCATTTTTTTAAATATTAAACGAAATCAACGTTCTTTGGTATTCCTTGAAACACCAACTCTAATTTTTTTAATTATATGTCTTTAGAACAACACCACTAATTAAATCTTATTGTTTTATAAAATTCTATTGTTGAAAACAGATGGTTTTTGTTTACTACTTTGTCATTGTCCAGACTTGCAATTTTTGTTGCTGCAATTCTTGAGTTTATTAGTGAGAGGGAAGAGGAGATTGGGTAGAGGGGCCATCAGTTTTATGTACTCTGCAATTCTGTTTTGTAATTCTCACTCTTTTTAACTTGAAGTTGGCTGTAGGTGTATTTATATATAAAATATAAAAAGAGGAAAGATAAGATGAAAATACAAAGATTGCAAAACTAGAATTTCATAATCTGGAATCTAATGCAATTTCAAAGCAACAAAAGTCTGGACGATGAATTTGTTGTCATTTGTATCAATTAAGTAGCACAGAGCTGTATTTTTATGGCTTAAGTTTTATTTTTAAGCTACAAAATTTCCAAAAATTTAAAGCTGTGACGTAAGGCTGCACGCAATTTGAAAGCAATTTTTTTTTCAAGATGTCATTAAGAAAACGATTTATAAAGACAAACGAAAAATTTATATATATATATATATATGTTCCTTTAACTCCCATTGGAGCATAGGGCGCCAATATTTTTAGCGATTCGTTAGCAATTAAGTTCAGAAACGTAGGTTGCTAGCCTTCGTTCCCTAGTTTGGTGATAGGGCTGCTATCTAAGCACCCAAACGTGCTGTGTTTGGAGCCAGTGTTTCAGAGGATCCATTATTCGCGATCTCCTACTTCCTGAGACGCACTTTGGCCATTCAGGGTTCGCTGACACTCCAGGTTGGCAACAGAATTTCCTCTGTGCGGTTGTTAAGGTTATACCGCCTAAGATCGGTCGACAGGGCCTCGTTTGTCAAAAACAGGGGTCACCAAGTCCTTTCTGGACAGAGGGTGAGGTTGTCATTTGAAAAGGATTGGCTGTGTGTACAATATGATAACTCATTTGTATTCGCGTCACTTTTCCATTAACCCCCATAACCCCATACCCCATAACCCCCCAAACGAAAAATTTGTTCACTAAATTTGTTCTCAGCTGTTTTTTTTTTTTTTTTAACGTAAATTGAAACACTCAACTTAAAAGAGAATTTTAAAGGTAAGTTTGTTTAAATCTGCGATCGGCAAAATCAAGTTGCCGCGTTTTCTCTTTTTATACGCATTTATTTCGTACGTGTGCACACACATTGCAGAGAGTTTAACAACATTAACAACAACATATGGCAAATTCATTCAACGCGTACAAACGCAAAATGCAAAAGCATAGGTTGCCGATCGCAGGTTTAAATTTTTAAAAGTATGAGCGTGTTGGTAAAAAAGAATGAGTGTATTAACACTTGATCGTGTAACCCTCAAGTTAGTCTGAGTTCATACGGCTCATGTCCTTTTGACATGATTCTTCCTTTTTCTTCGTCGTGCCAGCACAACAGTGAAGAGGGTCCCTGCAAATAATAGGACCAGTCCATACACGCGTGTAAGGTGTAGCCCACAAGGGACCAGGAATAGTCCAAAAGTAGCCCAAACGTATGGAAAAAACATGGTCTATTTAACATTACGATGTCCTAGGGCAGGACCATATAACCCAGCTTTGGACTACAAAGGAGTAGTCTTAAAACTACTCCATGGTATACTCAAGAGGATAAGTTTTGAAGTCGTTTAAAAACGAAAACATGTCGTTAAAAAACGAAGACATGTCGTCTCACTACAAACACTTTTAAACAATGACATGGTCCATGCTTGCATTACATTGGACCAGTCCAATGAGTTGTCCATTTGATCAAAATGGATCAGGTAGTCCAATATTATTTGCAGGGGTATTATGCATTTGTGCTGATGTGTGTAACACCTTATAATATTTATCCGATACCCACCTTAAAGTATACCGATCGACTTAGAATCACTTTCTGAGTCAAACCAACGATGTCCGTCCGGATGGCTGGCTGGCTGTCCATGTAACCTTGTGCGCAAAGTACAGGTCGCAATTTTGGAGATAATTTGATAAAATTTGAGGTATAGGTTCTTATTGGCACAAGGGCCGAATCGTAGGACCACGAGGGAAGATAGGGAGAAATTTCTGCCTCTCAGAAACTATCAAACCGATTTTAATGCAATTTAAATTATAGATAGAAACATATTTATATGGACACATAGGCTATGCAGTTTTTCAAAAATAGGACCACAAGGGGAGTTAGGGGGCAATTTCTACTTCTCACAAACTTTTAAACCGATTTTAATGAAGTTTATAAACACAGATAAATCCATATTAAAATGGACACATTAGCATGATGTGTTTTAAATACTGTGGTGTAGGGTATCATATGGTCGGGCTTGACCGACTATACTTTCTTACTTGTTTGATATTGAAAACAAAAACAAAATTAAACAACGAATTAAAAGCAAAACGTACTGAGAGTACATGCATCTGTGTACTCGTTTCCTTTCCCCTCGTCCCTCTCGCCAATAAATTAGCAATAATGTCATTAAAACATGTGCCATTTGAACACAGACTTACTGCCTGTTTGTATAACGCGAGCGCAAAACTGAATCGTTTAACTTACATTTAAAACAAAAACAAGCTTTGAAATTTCGTTTTTGTTTTAAATGTAAGTTAAACGAGTCACTTTTGCGCTCGCGTTCTAAATACAAACAGGCAGTTAGAAACGTAAAGCCTGACGACCGGCACTTCGGTAGTAAGTGGGGCGCTTATGAGTCCGATAATGATTGACTTGTTGTCGCTCGCTTAAGAGTTCGATGGACATGGTGGGCCAGACTGCAAATTTTATACCAATAGCCAGACAATTTGTTGTTAGACCAAATATTTAGGCAGTGAATTGATATTGGCAGTGCAATTGAATACAAATTTAATAGATGTTAGCACACAAATTACATAAAATGAGGAGTTCCATTACAAAATGCAACAATTTGCGTTTTGTTATGAACCTCCTTAAATGTTGTAACTAGCACATGTATTTACTGGCAAACTCTTACTAATGGCAATATTTACACAAGTCCAGTGTAAAGCTCTGTTATTATATAAAATCGCTTTAAATAATATCTTTAAATGCAGTTAAATAGAAACTCCGATAGATGCTTAAAACGAAACGATTAAAAGCCGAAAATTTCGTTTCAGTATCTTAAAAAATTGATTTCTTTTAAATGTTTGCCTTGTTTGCTGTCTATGTAAATATATTCTTTAAAATTTCATAAACTGTATGTTAATTGAACTGTATTTTGAACAAAGGATTAAGATTATAATTCAGAAATGGATTTTTAAATTGCTTGAAATTAATTACACGTTTTAAAAATGATAGATTTTCATCGTATGCCAAAGGCACTTTTACACGAAAATGCATTTTGCAGTGGCTTTGTCAGATGAAAAATCCATATGTAATTGCACATCCCTGTCAAAATGAACAAATACAAACGGTTTATAATTTTTGCTTTCACACGTCCGTTTCTGGTTTCATCTGATATAACCTTAAATCGTTCATAACGTCAAATTATATGCTGATTTATATTTCCATTCACTTTTAATTGTATTTCAGTTAATCAAAAATATTGTTTTAAAAGAATTTGTGTAAATTAATTTATAAAAAATGTACTTATGACGCCACAAACAAATGACTTGCAGAACAGCTGATGTCAGATGGTTTGTCAGTTCAAAATTGAACACGCTCTAATTAAAAAATTTTACACTTCTTATTGGAGCTGACATTTACAGAAGCTAATTTTTTGCTTTTACACGACATATTTGCATTTTGCAGTCGGACATTTGACATGTACACTACTAAATACATATCGTGTAAAAGTGCCTTTACTGCATTGATGCCCACGGTAGTAGTATTGGTGAGAGTGACGAAATAACACTGGAAGAAAACAATTTGCTATTCATTTTATTTAGTCGTCAGCGAGATTGCGACGAAAGCACATGTGTGACGGGTGTTGTCATTTTTTTTCTGTTTCTTTGTTTAACAAAAGGGAAATTTAAAATTAATGAATGTACATATTTAAGTAATACACTTGGTGAATGTATTTATTTTAGTAATTCTCTTGATGAATGTATTGATTGGTATATATATATCTATAATACATACATATATAATTTATATATGCGGACATCTGGATAGTATGATATATTTCGGAATAAAAAGATTCTTCGAAGTGTTTATAAATTTTTGGGTAAGAAGATGTGTTTTATTGATGTATTAATGAAACTTGTTGGTTTCGCACTATTTTTATTGCTTACTTTTTTATGCCACAAACTCGAAATTTTACAGGGAAGGTTTTTTTTAAATAAAATCAGTTTGAATAAATAATATTTACATTATAAATTTTAAAATAATGGCTTTTTTCAAACTGTTTTTATTTAAAAAAAACCTTCCCTGTAAAATTTCGAGTTTGTGGCATAAAAAAGTAAGCAATAAAAATAGTGCGAAACCAACAAGTTTCATTAATACATCAATAAAACACATCTTCTTACCCAAAAATTTTAACTGCTGTCACATTTGCTTTTATGTGTATAGGTTTACACATAAATTGTAGGAAAACAAGACTTTTTTTAACTTGTTTTTTAAATATTTTTACTTACTTAAGAAAAGTGTTTTCAAAGAAAAAAAAACCCACCGACGCGATTGGTACAGAAACAAAAATATTTTTACAAGCACAAAATACCAACAAATTATTGTGGCTATTTTTTCTTAATAATTTCTGCATTTAGGTACGTCTTTTTAACGAAAGTAAAAGTGACCCTTTTCAGGTACAAAGAATTTTTTTCACAAACAAAACACATATCGTTAGCTTAAATGCAAAACAATGTAGATATTATTTGAAAATTACAAATTAATAGAATACAATATTTTTTCCTTAATTTAGTAATACTCTTTGTGAATGTATTTATTTATTTATTTATTTGCAAATAATTCATGTCTTTGTGAACATCTTCAAAATGTTTTTTTAAATTATATTTCTTAGTTTTTTTAAATGTCTTATGACAAATAAGACATTGCATGTCATCAAAAGCATTTTGTAACATAAAATAATTTTCGACTGACATCATTAATAAATCGCAATAATTTCAATTTATGTGTTAACTCACAGCAGTCTCGATGACGATTAAAATAAGACACAGAAGTTCTGCCAGTGTAGTTTGTCTCTCGCACTCAACATGCTGATTTCCTATTGGTTGATTGACGATCAAACAAAAGAGCGTAAGTATACGTGTGAGTTTCATTTGCTGATATCAGCCACTACTGGGCATCTTTGCTTTACTGATATGAATACATATAAGAGTATCCATTATTTGATGGAGAATAATTAAAATAGCCAATTTTAAATAACGAATAACTTGAACAATTCTACTTTTTAATGTAAACAAATTTTGTTTAGATTTCTAACTGATTAAATACCTCAAAACTAAATTATGTGTTGTGACCTTTTGCATTTATTTTAATTACTCATACTTTTAAACATATTTTATTCCATTTATTCCAATTATGTAAATCACTCACTGATGCCAATTTAGAGATTTTGCCGCTAAATCTAGAGTTTTGAAATGTCAATCGCGGAAAAAAATACGTGTCAGCGGTAAGCGGGAAATCTAGCGATTTTCAAACATCACTCAGCGGCTCATTTCCGCTACAAAACCATATCTCATATTTTAATTTAGAGATTTTATACTTTTTTTATTAAAAGTTTTTGTTTTTGTTTTTTTTTTTTTTTTGTTAAAAATTACTTGTTTATGTTCACGGTTTTACTTACTTTTGTAGTTTCAGTTAACTTAGGATTGTATGTGACATTTTTTTCACAACTTTAAGCTTGCTAAAAAGATTTTAAACAAAAGGAAAGGTATTGATCTAAATTATCTCCATAGATCCCAAGCAATATAATTAATTCACTTACTAGTTGTGATAAGGGTATACTGAGTTTGTCATTCCGTGTGAAGCTGTTTTAATATTCATCTAAGACCCCAAAAAATATATATTTTCTAGGTCATTGAGAATTCCAAGTCGATTTAGCCATGTCCGTCTGTCTATCCGTCTATTGAAATCATGCTCACTTTCGAAACGACTCAAAAGCAAAAATAAATATTGGTACCAAATTGTTCCTAGTTTTCCTTAGCAGTTTGGGATTGAAATCCAGCAAAATTGATTCCGTAGGAAAAGAGTTATGAATTAAAATGCGAACCAACCACCCTTAAAAATGTATCATTTTATTACAGAAACTAGCATAAATAGTGGCGAAATGCACATATTGATATAAGATTTTGCACAAATTCGTTCTATATGACTAAAAATCATTAGTAAGCCTGAAACCGTAAAAAGTAATGCTATTGTAATACATTTCGGTCTGTCACAGTTTTATATGACTAGAAATTACACTGTTAACATTTATGCAGATTGGTCTATAATTTACCATAGGTCACATATAAAAACCACACCGAAAATATTCTGGAGGGTTTCAAAGATTCGGCATAGCCCAATTGATCACTTTAACAAATTTTTTTTTTTTATTTTTTTTTTATTTTTTGGGAATAAAATAGCTAGGGAAGTTGGAAACCTTAGTATGTAACGTATTTGAGAGTCATATACCTTTGAAAAAGCAGCTTATATCTAGATTTATATAAAAATTTTGAAAATGTTTAGGTTTCAGCGGTATTTTTAAAAAAAAATCCCGCAAAATTAAATATTTAGCGGGTTTGAAGTCAGATTTGGCGGAAAATTTTCAAAAAAAAGCTGGCAACAGTGAAATCACTATAACCAGGATTAAAAAAACTGCAGTCGAAACCAAAAACTGTCGAGCAAAAAACGAAAATTTGTGTATAACTTTTCGCTTTCTGAGTTGGTTCGATAGCGAATGTTTACATTTAATGAGCCTGAAGTAAAAGCAACAGTTTTTTTTGCCAATGACAAAAGAAGAAGTGGAAGAAATGGCAGCTTTTCTACTTTGACTGCAGTTTTTTAAACTCTGACTGTTAAATTGATAAAAAAAATTATCACCAGCTATAAATGTGTAAACCATGTTCTGTCAGATTATGGGTTACCTGTTATTACCGGACTGTAAATTTTTTTATTAACTCGTATCTTCCAATCAGATGGATGTTTACATTTCAGATATCCTTGTTTCAAAACAACGTGTCGGACCGTGAAATAGTTATACGCTAAAAAACAAATTAATCAAACTTATAGAGTAGAGTTTTAAAATAAAGGAAATTAAAAGGGGATTACAAAAAAAAAATATATACAAGTTTTCAGTCATGTTCTGGAAACCGCATACATACGAGTGTAATTGGAAACAAACGAATTTCAACTGCGGTGATTTAAAAAAAAAAAAAAATTAACGGAGAATCGCGACGGATATCAATTTCATTCGATTTTCAGAAATAATAAATTGGTTTAAAAGGTTTTTCATAACTGGCTGGCACCTCTCAGCTTTTTTTTCTGTTTATTAATAAAATAAAAATATGAATTTAAATAGAGATGTTTGCTTTTTTAACATTGGATAAAATTATTAGAATTATTCGAGTTGTTCGAACAATTTGAAATCTTTTTTCAATTAATAGAAAAATTTTATATTAAAAAAAATCGAATAAATTCCTTACTCTAACAAAACCAAAAGTCGAATAATTGGACTTGTCAACATCTAACATTAATTTGTGAAGATGTTGAAATTTTCCCATAAGAAATACATAGAACTAAAAATCAACAGTTTTCAACATCTTTCTTAAATGTTCCTATCTCATCGTATTCCATTCTACATCTTCCGATAATTTTATTGTTATCAATAGAAAAGTGGCAATACATTCTATTATTATTGTGGCCTCACTGACATCTCTCAAGTTTTTCCTATTTTGCAATCCATATTTTGCTTAATTTTTTTTTATTATTAAACAAAATGAATTCAAAATACATTTTGGCGTTATCTTTTAAAATTTTGGCACTTTTGCAGAAAAAAAGTATTTAAAAAAAATTAAAATCTTTTTTTCGGAAATGGTGACATTTTTTTTATTGATAGTATTTGTTAGATGATTCAAGTGTGAACGCGTATTTCACATTTTCAACATCTTCCATGCGTTCCACCGAAATGTATGCAAGTGTACAAAGGGTATAATACATACCACTGTATTTTTCCAATTTAATATCATTCTATTGCATACTTTGTAGAACAACTTTATGTTTATTCGATTTTAGGTTTCAGTTGGTCTATTTTTTTTTGAAATTTAATAATAGAAAAAAGTATTAATTACGTATTTATTCAATATTGTTGTAATTATGAAAGGATTTGCTGCAAAAAAACTTCATAATTTTTAATATTTCAATTAAAATTATTTGTTCGAACAAAATTCTTGTTTACATATGTAAATGTTGAGTTCGGGAATAAATCGTAAATTAATACATATTTATATGTACATATGTAAATATTAAATTTTAAACAGAGTCTGTGACATTCATAGGTTATCATTTGTATGTAATGAATTATGGCAACTATGCAGACATGCCAGGCCAGGCCTTTCGTAATATAATAACAAAAACAAAAATTCAATTTGTATTGTTGTTAATTAATCTTACATTTTATAGTTAGGACATACATTATAACAATTATATATCATTTGAGTAGCTGAGATTCAAAAGTCATTCGTTACAAAATTAAAAAAACGAGATGACAAATGATTCTCGCAGTTATTTTGGTGCTTTATGGAAATAAATATACTGATTAGAAAAACATGAAAAAGGACAAGCATTGATACAATCAGTATATTAACTCTCATAAAGCGCCAAAAGAACTGTGAGAACCAAATGTCATCTCGTTTTTTTTTTTTAATTTTGTAACGAACGAGTTTTGCATCTCATCTACTCATTTAAAACATTTTGCTTTTGTGTTACTGCAAATTACAGTTGTATTTCAAATAATTTTTTAATTAAGAATTTGAGATAACTAAATTTAATTTCAAACAGTTTTAAAGTGTACATCGTTTCTAGTCAAGGCCCTTTTCTTCGTAAATGTAAATCTACTTAAATTTAAGTATGAAGTTAGGGTTTAATTTTAAGGCCCCGACACAAATAATGGCTTAATATTTTAATCACTAGTACCCAGGTTCTGTAACTATAGTGAGAACTTCTCAAAAATATGTGAAACAAAATATTTCATCGCTTCTCGAAAAGCGAGAAAAAAGTGTGTCTGTCACTCATGCCGAAAACTATCAAAGGAGATTACGTCGTTACGTTATAAATGTCACAACATTGTACTCGAAGCCAATGTGACAATGAGGACGTTAAGAACTCCAGTAACACATATCGTTGAAGGCGACCAAAATTTACTAAAACTGAAAAGTTTTCAACGACGACGGCGAAAATACAACCAACGGCTGTACCAAATAATGTAAAGTGCGACTTTAATGTTTGTTGTTTGCAAATGAGCCTTGAAAACATTCGTTTATTTTATAAAAATATTTAAAGCAAAATAATTAAACAATAAAAAATTGTGCCAAGAACAAAATATTATTATTATTATTTTTTATTTTTGGTATTTTAATTAGTTTTTAATGTTAACATTTTTTCTCCCCATTTTTATTCGTGAGTTTATTTGACAGTTAAAAGCGGGAACTTTTCTCACAAAAATGTTACTGTAAATTTGCGAGTAATTTCCTTACGTGACAGCTAGTACTCGCCAAAACAAAGTTAAAGACACAGTTTAGTGAGAAAAACAGCTGTTTGTTTCAATATATGGCATTTTTGTTTCATTTCACAGATTTCAATCGAAAAGTTTCTCGACGCGAGAGTTACAGAACATGGGCACAGTAGAATTAAAACTCAGATCTAAATCTTCTTCACTATCAGATGTTATTTTTAAACTGGAGGTTTTCATTTTGGGTGCATAAAATAGTGTAGGACAATTGATTTTACATCGGGATAATTAACTTTGCCATTTTTTCCGCCTTCCAATTTGGTCATGCAGAAATAGCAAGTAATCATATGATCAATTGGAGTCCATGGCTAATTGACAAATTACTTTGTACGGAAAATAAATTTAAAAATAAATTTTTGGAAAAAATGCCTTGACATTATTATTGCATGATAACCGTATACGCAAGAGAAAAGACAGCTTAAATTTTGTACAATTCAAATTTTCGAAATAGCTTAAACAACTGGAAAAACAAGAAAAATAAGTGAATAACATACGAGTTTTAAACTAGTATATAACTGCATATAAATGATCTAGTTGGGCTCCTATGACAACCCAATGTTAAAAGCGATACTTCGATATATGAAAAAAAACCAGATGTGCAAATAGTCTGAAGTATAATGCAACTAGTATATTTCTAACTTAATACTAGTAACTTAAACTGCAGGGTATTGCCTGGTATTTTTATAAGTACTTAAATATTTGTGTGCGTCTCTGTGGGTTTTAGAAGTACGGTGTCATAATTTCAATCCAATATGTTAGATAATACTTCAAAAAGCGATAACAAAAAACTTTAATAAGTAAAAAAAAATATAATATGAACATATATGAATTACTAAAAATACTTTTAACTTCAAAGTATTAAAATAAATAAACAAGTAAAAAATTGTATTTTTTTTCATATTACCTAAAAATAAATAATTATACTAATAATTTATTTATATATATATAAAAAAAAAAACACAAAAATAATGTTTAATAACGAACAAGTAAAAAAAAAGAATTATCATGGTAATAAATATATCAATATATATTTTGCATAAAATTAAATGTATTATTTTTTTGATTTAATTCGATTTTTCAATTAACTTTATTAAATGTTAGTAAAAATAATTCTTTTAAAATTTAAATTGTTCATCTTTAAATTAATTGAAATTAAAAACTTTTTAAAGCTTCATTTTACAGTTCATGAAATATTGAGGTCTGTTTTAAAGTTATTATTGCTGTATTATGGATTTGATTTAATGATTTGAATAGCAACCAGAAAAAGTGCTCTATCTAGCTGTGCCGAATCGTATATACCCTTCACCGTAATATTTATAATTGTACCAAAATCTTAAATTTACTACTTGTATGTTACTAAGTGAAAATATTATGTTTATAGACTTTAAGGCAATGCAATCGTAGTTTTTGGTTAAAAGTTCTGCCATTTGTGGACCGATCTGGCTGAATTTTGATTGCATAATATGACGGACTTTATGTATTATAAATATATAATAACCTGGTAGCCTTTATTTTTGGGGTTTTCGGAAAACCCATTTCATGTTATAGTTTCATCGGTCCAAGAAACTGGACGCAAATCTTTCTTTTTTGCGCCAATCAACAGATTATTAAGCGGAGCCTGAGTTTTTGCTCCATTAGGCAAAAATTTGTGATAAGAATTTATTAGTGCGAAGTGAATGAATCGTCTATGGTTTTTTAAAATGAAAAATTGCTTTAACTTTATTTTCCATGGGACGTATGCTATCAGGAGTTATTGTGTATATATATGTCCCGAAAATGATATTTCCAATGATCTTCTTGGGAATTTGAAAACAAAAGTACGTCGTCTAAATAAAGAACAACAAAATCTAACCCACGTATCACTACATCCATGAAACGTTGGAAAGTTCCAAATGGCATTCTTAAAAATTCGAATAAACCAAATGGAGTTATAATTGCAGTCTTTGGAATATCTTCCTCATTTACTGGTATTTGATAATAAGCTTTCATTAGATCAAATTTTGAAAAAAGTTTTGCATTTGCCATTGCCATTGAAAAATCTGTGAGATACGGAATGGGATAACTATCTGGAACTGTTATTTTATTAAGGACTCTATAATCACCACATGGACGCCAAGACCCATCCGGCTTCGGAACCATATGCAGAGGATTAGCCCAAGAACTATTGCTTGGATGAATAATACCTTTGTCCAATAAATATTGGAATTCAGCTTTAGCTATGGCTAGTTTTTAAGGATCAAGTCGACGTGCACGAGCTTTAACAACTTGATGTTTATATTCAAAATTAGCATTGTTATGCGAAATCAACTGTGGATACCTTTTTAATAAGGAATGAAAATGTGATTCACCCGAAATTACCTTTATACACATTTCTTCACCCTTTGATGTGTAACCAGATGATTCTAAAGGGTGGTTAAATTGTAAGGGCCGATGTTGAATGTGAACCACACCTAAACGCCAAGTTTTTTTTCCGAATTTTATTTGACATTTCTCTATTTCAGACTTACTCAATTTGAACCATGGAGAGATACACAATCCAACAACGTGTTAAAGTTATCCAGACTTATTATGAAAATGGATGATAAATTTCGAAGAAAATCATCTTCAGTGATGAGGCACATTTTCACCTCAGTGGATTTGTCGATAAGCAGAATTTCCGCATTTGGGCGAATAATAATCCAAGAGTGATTGTCGAAAAACCAATGCACCCACAAAGTGTGACTGTTTGGTGCCGTTTATGGGCTGGCCGCATCTTCGGGCCGTATTTTTTCCAAAATGAGGCCGGTCAGGCAGTTACTGTGAATGGTGTTCGCTATCGTGAGATGATAACGAACTTTTTATGGCCCGAATTGGAAGATATGGATGTGGACGATATGTGGTTTCAGCAGGACGGTGCCACTTGCCACACAGCTAACGTAACAATGGCTCTTTTGCGCAACAAATTCAATGGCCGTGTTATCTCACGTAATGGCGATGTCAATTGGCCGCCAAGATCATGTGATTTGACACCGTTGGACTTTTTTCTTTGAAGTTATTTGAAAGAAAAGGTGTACGTCGATAAGCCAGCAACAATTCAAGAGCTAAAGGATGAGATAATTCGGCACATTAACGGCATAGAACCTCCATTATGCCTCAGGGTCATCGAAAATTTGGACCATCGGATGGAGGTGTGCCGCCGTGGTCGCGGCGCCCATTTGGCCGATATTTTGTTCCATACATAATTGAGTAATACCAATATATCATAATAAAATAAAATTACAATAATTTCCTAAATAGTTTGTGTTTTATTCAAAATCAACATCGGCCCTTGAAATTTAACCACCCTTTAATAGTGTTTTCTCATCAACTAAACATTTTCGTTGAAGATTCGGTAATAAATGATACAATTTTAAAAAATCTGCTCCTATGATTGCTTTAGGAACATCCGCCAAAACAAAAATCCATTTTAAAGCTCTTCTTAAACCAAGACCTAGCTCAATAAGCTTTTCACCATATGTATATATAGGGGTATTATTTGCAGCATAAAGTATAAATTTAGAGACAGATTTAAATTTATTGCAAGGAAAAATAGATTTATCCGCTACAGAATCAATAAGGTACGAAATTTTTGATCGGCGCACAGTGGCGCCATTTGAGTTTTTTCGTTGCAAAAATCATATCTTTTGAACCGAATAAGATAATTGAACAGTTTAAACAGCATATGATAGATAACTGTTCAGCCTATGAAATGAGCGTTTGGAAAGGGTGCTACGCTTTGTAGGGGCCTACTTATGGGTTATCAAAGTTAAAATTAGTAGAAAAATCAATTTTATGGTAACTAAAAAAAAATTATTTTAACATTTTTAGATTGTTTTTATTTCTTTTCTTTAGGGTTTTATGTTTTAAATTATTACCTAACAAATTAAAAAAAAAAATTATTTTTTTTTAAAATTTATTTTTTCAATTTTCTGTAAAATATTCATCACAATTCGTAAGAGAAGGTATATCTAAAAGACTAACCATTTCTAAACTATAATTATTTTCTAACTCTATTCTTGACTTCACATGCCGCAGGGAAGAAATAAGTGGATCGGAAGATGCTGCCAACATGTTGAAGAGGTCCTCATTTTGCCTTACCCTTGATGCTTTGAATGTGTTCTGCAATCTATATTTTTTATAAAATTTGTTAAGAGACTCCTGTGCTTCTTCAGAAACCTCTCCAATTGGCAAAGACTGGTACTCAATTATATCTTTGCCATGCGCCAATATTTTGTGGACGGTCGGGGTCAACTTCTTCTGTGGATACATTTCTGCTAAAAGATATGCAGTTTTCGACGCATATTCTCCATATTTAGGCTGAATAATGCAATTTTGATATTATGCACGTGTCCAAATAAGATTTGTGCCTACCTGTAGGGACAATAAGTTAATATTGTTCTTGACCATTTGTACGCCAAAGTATTGTTTAAGTGAGGTAAGCACCTGCTAATTTCAATGAGTAGTTTTTTTCAAACTATTAGATCAAACTACTGTCAGTCAAAACATATAAGGGATGGACGCCATACAATTTCTGCAACCATGTCTTTTTAACCTTTTTAACCTCAAGAAGCCAAACGGGCACGTAAGGGCAGATAAAACCTTTTGAATTATGCAAAGAAATAATCAAAGAACAGGTTTTGCAAATATGGCAAATTTAGAAAAATATAGATTTTTTTTATTTTCCGTCAAAGTTGAAAAATAGTGAAAAAACGGATAGTTTTTAAATAGTGACTTACCAGGAGAAACACAAAGCAAACAGTTAATTTTTTTTATTATTATACATTTAAAAAATACATCAATCAATACAAACAAAAAATAAGGCGATTCGTTACCTATTTTTCGTGATATTACACCTGAAATCGCAACAAATAAACTAAAAATGTGATATTATTAAGAGTGGCAGATTTGAAATCGTTGAAAAGTTTTCTATAACATGGGTTTATTCAAAACTTCGTCGGCGCTCATGAAAATTTTGATTTTTGCAACCTCGTTTGCTCTACGGGCGCCACTGTGCGACGTTTGGTTAAAAATAAACGACAATTAGACTTAACATCGCTGTTAGATGCCGAGCCTTCAGACGATGGATAATTTAGTTTTTTGAATTTAAAAAATTACAAGGTTGGATATATTTTGTAGCATTTTCAGCAAATTTCCAGTGACACCAACACATGCTAACATTTTTCCGACCTCTTGAGTTTCACCTTTCTGAAGATTTATTCTGGCGATCTAACGATTCTATTCGAGCAATAATGGTGTCAAGTTTCTGCGATAAAACATTTGAGTCTTGAGATTTTTCACTTACTTGCAAAACTTCTGAAATATGAATTAAATTCGGTGAATACTGTTCACATATCTTATCAGCTAAAGTTGCTGTCTTAGCTAAATCAGTAGATTCTGCAACAGCTAATATACATATTGTTTTTTCTGGAACAAAGTTTTTAGGATATAATTAATTACTCTAGAGCCAGCTAAGCATTTCATTCTCTGTAAGAGATGAGACGGTTTCTAATCGACAAGCTCTAGTCCACTTAATAATTTTTTAAATTGACATTCACCTGATTCAGCAAAATGTTGAATGATTCTTGATTTAATAGTAAAGTATTTATTTTCAGACGGAGGACTCATAATAATATCCTTCACAACAAATAAAACGGATTGATCAAGATGACTAATAGATATTTATATTTTGTGGAGTCTTTAATCCCATTTAAATTATAATTGGAATCTACTTGTAGAAACCATAATTCAGGTTCTTTACGCCAAAATGGAGGTAGCTTTGCAATGCGTGCGGCTTAAATTGCGGGATGTGGTAAATTTACATTTCCAGTAATATTGGTTTGTTGAGTTGAAAATTGAGGATTATCGCCTCCGGCTTGCGAAAAAGTTTAATTTTCTTCACGTGAACTTAATGACATTGTTGATCACGGGTCATCAAAATGTAGCGGAATTTATGTTTTTTTTTTATGAATAAAATTTTTATTTATTATAAAAGTCATTCCTAAAAATTTAAGGAATAGAACTATTACAAAAAAGCTTTATAAAATACATAACTGAAATTTAGCTCATAGAATAAATTCAAACAAATTCAATTTTGAATTTAAAATATTTCCGTAAGAATATTTTTTCCTTTTTTTAAAAAAGTTCTTTAAATTTATATTTTTTAAATAATAATTTTTTACAACAATATTAAAAATTCAAAGCTTATTCGTTCGAATAAATATATGTAATTAACTGTTAAGTAGTTACACTACAATCATTAATAATAGCATGGTTTTATTTCAACAATAGCATGTTGCTCTTAAAAAATTGTTTTATTATTTAAGCATAACTTGTTTAGAGGAAACTGGTTGTGGCTTCCTGATGGAGGACTAAATTAACCATAATATGGTTGAAAAATTCCGTTAAAAATATTCTTGTTGGAGGTGGCCATATTGAAAGAGGTTTTTTTTATCTGCGTGTATATGTATATATCAAGATCTATTAAAAATTTTTAGTCTTAAAGAGATTATAGGGACCTGCCATTTACAATTTTTGTCATGACATAGTCGGCCTTATTACGAATGTTGTTGTCGTAGTCAGAATCCAGTCGTTTTTAAAAGTTTAGATTATGTTTATCGTAAACGACACAAATACGGCAAACTTTCTGTGTGTTTTCCATTGCCATTGTCGTAAATTTAAATAAATATCGACAAAAGCTCCAAACGATTACGACTTCAACCACGACAAAGACTAAGGCCCACCATTTATTATAAAATTTTATATTGAAGCAAACATTAATGGAATTTATGGAATAAAAAGATATTTTCAGAAACGATATTTGTGCGAGAGCTGTGGTCAAATATGGACATATTTTAAGAAAATGTAATAAGGTGATCTAGGTTTACATAAATTATTTTTGAGTCGAATTTAATCTAAACACTAACAAAATAAGGTTGTTTTTCACCACAAAGACTATATTTAGGAAAGAAATTTTTAAGGGGCCCATGTGAAACTACACTGAACCAAAAAGGTGTATAAATACAATGAAAAAACTTTGATTCAACGAATTTTTTCCTTATTTTTCCTCTAATAAAAAAGTTCGTTGTATTCTACGTATGCCAATCGGCTGGATTCTTGAATTTAACGTACCAGTTCGTTAAGTTAATAATTTATACGTTAAAACTGTACGTCGATTCCTTAAACCTATTTGTTAACGCAATGAACTTAATATTTGATTTATTCTTTGATCCAACGAACTTATTCATTGATTTTTCTAAATGTATTCGTTAACCCAATGACCTATTCGTTGATTTATTCTTTGATCCAAAGAACATATTCATTCATAATTTTTATGAAAGCAGTCGTTGACCCAATGAACCTGTTCATTGAAATATTCCTTCATCCAACGAACATATTCATTGATTTTTAAAAATGCATTCGTTGACCTAATGAAACTATACATTAAAAATATAATTTAATATTTTATTTAAGAAATTCATCTTAAGAAATATAAAAAAATAATTAACATGTACATATCGTTACTTTAATATATAAAAGCCCTAACTAACATTTTCCGTACTTTACAGGAGAAGGAAAAAACTTAATAAAAATTATATTCTTGCAGTCGCGATTTTTTTTAAACGCAGTTTTTTATTAAACTCTCTAAACAATTTAATAAAAAACTGCGTTTAAAAAAAATCGCAACTACGATACTACAATTTTTATTAAGTCTTTTCCTTCTCCTGTAAAGTAAGGAAAATGTTAGTTAGGGCTTTTCTATATTAAAGTAACGGTGTGTATAATTCATTTGTGAGTTCAAAAAAAGCATTTCTAAAATCTATGTTTAAAACCGATCAAACATAAATAAATTTTACTTTTTTTGCTTATGATCAATGCTTTATTTATTATTATTATTGAGATGTGTTTCTCAATTGCTATTTTTGATCAATAATTTTAAAAAAATGTAAATAAAAAGTAAATTGAACCTTAACGGCCGATTTCACTAAATTCGGTTATAATTAACTATCAGTTATAGCTGTCAAAACATATTGGTAACCGGAACTTGAATTAAAATTTAGTTTTAACCGAACTTGGTGAAATTGGCCGTAAGTTCGAAAAAAGATAACTTAACATAGGGGACAACAAATAAAAATCGTAGGTGTTTTTTATTTACATAAGTTAAAAAGTGATTGATCAAAAATAGCAAGCACAATCTTATTTCCTAAACACTGCACAATAACTGATTACTTTGTAGGTATTTATTTTTTGTTTTTAGTGTGTATTTTTATCCCGTTATTAAACAAGGAACTTTTACGTTAAATTAAGCCAATTAAAACAAACATTTTAGTCCTAGTTTCTTGAATCAAAGTACTTGTTCATTGAGTAAAACGTTTGCTTCTTCTTTAACTCAAAATAAACGTACAGTTCTTAAAATCAATAAACGGGTTCGTTGAATTAATGTACACTTTTTTGAAATTTTGTAAATTTGTTCTTTTTTTAATAAAAGAATGAACTTATTTCTTGAATCCAACGTATTATACATTAAATCAAAAAACAAGTTCATTGTTTAATTCAACGAATAAAATCAAAGAATGGTTTCAACGTTCAGTTCATATCTTCATATAACTTTTCTGTAAATTTCAATTAACATTTTTTTGAAACAACATTTAAAACGTTGAATTAAGGCTTTTTTAAGAAAAATTTCAATGAATTTAAATCAACGAACATGATTTCGTTGAATTTATATAAAACTGGTTTTTTAGTGTATGGACCCATTCTCAGCATTTTTAATTGGATTCGTCTTTGTGGTAATTAACACGTAAGTCACAATTTTAATGATGTTACGAATATTCGTACTCGAAACGTTTAGTATTCGCCTGTTTCATGACTTTCGTATTCGGTTTAAAAAAAAAA
This sequence comes from Pollenia griseotomentosa, assembly GCA_963931875.1. Taxonomy (NCBI): domain Eukaryota; kingdom Metazoa; phylum Arthropoda; class Insecta; order Diptera; family Polleniidae; genus Pollenia; species Pollenia griseotomentosa. The sequence goes on from OZ007564.1 coordinate 16,931,371, forward strand.
AACATTAAATGAAACCAAATATATTCACCCTTACCGTGGTTGACGAATTTAAAATACGCCTTTACGTTTGGTTCACGTTATTTTTAATCTATTACTAAACAGTCGCAGGCGTATTTTAAATTCGCCAAAACACGATGGTGATAAACTTTTAATAATTTATACTGAAAAACACCTTGTCTATAACGCAATACATATAATAAATAATCTTCTCTTAGTCAAGTGAAAAACAATCATTAGAAGTATTGTGACGCCACAAAAAGAGTATTTAAAAATAACTCAAGTTGATGTTGATACATATACTATCTTTTAATGCCAGTTTTTCATTAAATTGAGTCTAATGAGTCCTTTCTCCGACGTTACTGAGTCATCGCACTGATGATATTTTTTTTATTAAACTGCCTTCGATTCTTCAATTCTGAGATGCCGGTGTGTAATGCCATTGATGACATAATTTCACCTGATGACAATTTGGCCAAGTGATGTTAACGCTGACATCACAAAGATGTAAAATGTCATGGGGTCAAAAATGAAGACACTTGTCATAGTACTCCTTGCTAAATCAATATGGACACACATCCAGACATTCTGACGGACAGACAACGTTTGTGTATTCGGAAAGAGATTCCGAATCGATCTGTGTCTAAGATAAATATTTGTTCATTTCAAACGGCAGCACAAACGCGTAATTCCTTTTCCGTGTTCTGAGGTATGAACATACATACATACATATCTGTGGCATTTTGACAAAACATCATAAGTCGAGATAAGATAGCAAAAAAAATTTAAAAAAAAAACTCGTGGAAAAAAACAATTTTTATTAAAAAATAAAATAAAACAAAATTAAAGAAAAATTTCGTTTTCAATACAAAATTTTAAAAACGTAACCAAAAATGTTTTTTTAATTAAAATTCGTGTGATTAACAACATTTTCTTTAACATTTTAAATTTGACTTAAGATGTTTTGTCAAAATGCCACAGATATGTTCATAAATTGTATCCTAAACTAAGAAATGGTTAACAAAAAAAACCTCTGTATATAAAGATTTTTGTACAGTTTCCATGGTGTTATTTCATCAGCCAGTATCATTTGGAATAAAATGGGCGTAACTAAAAAAGCTTAGAATCTTTTTAGTCGTTTTCATTTAAAATGGTTCAAATACAAAGAAAAATTGTGAAAAAATTACTGAAACATAAAAGTTTCCGTTGAAAAAATCTATATGAAATGTAGAAAAATTTCAAAGCTTTGTAGTTTACAAACAAACAAACAAAGCAAAAAACACACACATAATAGGTTTATTCCCGTACTCAAAATAGGGTTCCAGCGCGAACACAATATTACCGAAAAGCGTTCTCGTACTAGAAAATTGTCTAAATATAAGCAACAAATTTGATATTTTTTCTTGCACAAAACAGCCCAAAAATTTTTTCCAGTAATTTGTAGTGTTTTTCATACGAGATTTTTTCCGGAAAAATGTGCGGGATCCTGGGATTTTTTTATTTAATTAAGGCAACTTTACTGCTGATATAGTTGTAAAGAAGTTGCGTCAAGACATAGATATAGATTCAAATCCCATAAGTAAAGCTCAAATAAGACCTGACATAACCATACAAAACAGCTGTTTGAACCAATTTTATGGGCAACACTGTGTTTGGTTATAGGTGACTTACCATAACGCCAGAACCATAACCATGCAAACCAGGAAAGTTTTTTTTATTTTTTATTTGTGTATTATTGTTATCTCAATGAACTAATATTACATAACTTAAAATCGCGACAGCGCCCAGTATGGCATTAAAGAGGCTAATGGCAACTACTATATCTAATATTCTAATTTTATACAATATTATATATATTATTACAAACGAGGCATTTTATTTAGAGAAGTGTTTCAACATTCTCGCAGAAATATTGCTTCATCTTGTGTTTTAAGTTGATAAGACTGATATATTCTTTAATTCATTTGGTAACTGATTATATTCACTTGGCCCAGTGTAAGAAGTACGTTGTTTAGATAACTCAAGTCGACATCTCGTTATATTTACATTTCTTGATTGCCTACTAGTTCTATGCGTAATTGACATGTTCTCCTGAAACCGTATACTGTGAGTGCCAACTCCTTTTAAACATTTAAAAATATATTTCAATAATTGTTGTTTATACAAACCACGAATAGGAAGTATCAATTTGGCATGATTTTTAAAAAGATTTTCTGTGGAATACCGGAACGGTAGACCATATACAATTTTCAGGGCTTTACTTTGTGCCGATTGCAAAGACTCATAGGAAGATATGTTAGATGTGAATGAATTAATGTGTGGTAAAGCATAAGTTTGGTGGTGGTATTTAATTTATTTTTAAATTTATAAAGAATGCCAATTCCTGATGATACCTCGAGGGTCTTCTCCCAATCCTCCCCTTTATGATTTTTGTGTAAATTTATATTTATCATTCCTTATTATATGTCCTTCATATAATGTTTTTCTAGTTTTATAACTTTTTCAGATTTATTTTATAAAAAGGAAAAAAGTTGTTAACACTTGCTTAACAATTTTTTGCGATTTTTTTATGCAGAGCAGCTCCCTAAAAGATTTTTTCGACAAGATTCTAAAAATACATTAAATACTATTTCTGTAAGAGATGATCACAAAAGTAAAAAATTAACGTTTAAGAAAATTTTGAATGCAGCAGTTAGTAAAGAAAACGCTAATTCGATTCAGGGAAATAATTTTCTTTAAAAAAGGAGTTACAAGTTTTTGAAAGAAGTAAAAGAAAGACTTTTATTTGATCATAGCAAAAATATAAAAATAAGTCTTTGGTAACAACACCGTTCTTTTGTACTTTTTCTCTCTCAATCACATTTATTTTATTCTCATTATACCAAATTTTACCAGTAATGTAAAGAAACAATCCTTTTATAAGCATATGAATACTACAATTCAACATGTGGAATTTCAGCAACAAGTATTAGAAAGGGGTATATGAAAAAAAAAACGTTAAATTGTTTTTATATTTTGTTCAAGGGTTGTTTAGATAAGTTTTGCTTCAATGGACTTTATGAACATATTTTTATTAAATGAAAAAATGTTTACTTATTTGTACACCCAACTCATCTTTTTACACGATTTTCAAATAACACGGTTCATCATTAAAATTTTTAGTCAACATTTTTGTTATAGGACGAATCCTAAAAAAAACATTTTTTAATTTAAATTTTTACAGTGTAATCTGATCGATTGTGTTACACTGTCTTGTTAGCCACTACTCTACTACTTCATCATAGGAATTTTGTGCTTACTCTTGGTAGTTATTCAGAATAACTCATTCAAAATTATACCAAATTCGATTCAAAGAACCAACAAATAGCAATACAAGATTACTCTGTATTTGTGAGGATACGGGGAAAACTCGAATATGTACGTTCTACTTTTGGACTTATTATACCCTCCACCACAATTAGTTGTGAAGACGGTATACTAAGTTTGTCATTCCGTGTGAAACTTTTTTATTATTCATCTCAGACCCCATAAAGTATATATATTCTGGCTGCTTGAGTAATTCTAAGTCGATTTAGCCATGTCCGTCTGTCTGTCCGTCTGTCCGTCTGTTGAAAACACGCTCACTTTCGAAAAACTCAAAAGAAATAAACAAACTAGGTGTCAAATTGCTTGAAGTTATCCTAAGCAGTTTGGGATTGAATTTCAGCAAAATCGGTTCAGTAGGACCAGAGCTATGAATCAAAATGTGGAACCACCACCTTCAAAAACTTGATAATTTTGTTACAAAAACTAACATAAATGATGCAAAAATGCACGGAATGACATAAGATTTTGCACAAGTCCGTTTTATTCGAATAGAAATGACACTGTAAAATTTCGCGAAGGTCGGTCCATAATTTACCCTAAGCCCCATATAAACACTACTCCCGGAAAACAGTTTAGTACGCCTAAAACCGTAAAAAATAATGCAATCATAACAAATTTTGGCTCGTCACAATTTTATAGGACTATAAATGATACTGTGAAATTTCGTGAAGATCGGTACATAATTTACCCTAGGCCCCATATATGCCCTACTCCCGGAAAACAGTTTAGTCTCCTAAAACCATAATTAATAACAAATCGTCACAGTTTAAGATAAGATTAATAAAAAGACATCATACAGATATTACTCCTTAATAGGGTATTCATTTAATCGGGTTTTTACTTTAATCGGTTAATCGCTCGATTAATTAATCGAGGTTTTGGTTTAATCGGTTAATAATCGGTTAATTTTGTTATTGATCGGTTAACCGATTAATAAAGTTTTTTTTATAAATAAGGTAATTTTTATGAATAAAAATGAAAAATTATTTATTATTTGGAGTTTAGTAGTAAAAAAAACAGTAACAAATCTTGAACTAAAACGAGCAAAAAAAAATAATTCATATGTAATACATATTTTTTAATTCATACATTTTCGGCCACGTTCTGTAAATCGAAATCGTGACATTAAAATCGATGGAGATTTTAAGTTCAATTTTTTTAAAAAAATCGTAGCTTTTCCTGATTTCAAAATTAGTTTTGGTAAAGATATGTGGTCCTCAAAGTATGAGGTAATGAAAAAGAAATATTTTTATCAATTTTAAACACAGGATAGAATTAAAAATTTGTTCGATTTCAATTTCACGTGATTTTGATTTCCAGAACAAGACCGATTAAGTATTTATTAAAAAATAAACTGTGAGATCATTTTATTAGTAATTTAAATAGTTTAAGAAAATCTTATAAAATAATCTTTTAGATAAATAATTTGGTTAAAATGTTTTGGATTTAAGCGACTCCTTTCTCTAGTTTTGATAAATTTTGACTTGGAAAAAATTCTTTCACTTATCGTAGATTTTGGAGAAATCGAAAGCAACCCATAATACAGAATATCCATTATGCCATTTAAATCCTGCTTTATTTTTAAAAATTTTTAACACTTCTAATTGTTTGGGTTAATTCTGTTGTTGCGTTACTATCGTAAGTTTCTTCTGTTGTCAGGTCATCATCTAACTCATCCTGGCAAAGCTCAGCACCGAACATTCTGCAAAAAAGTTCATTTCCGAATTCCTTAATTTCTGTTTTTGTACTGTATTTTAAAAATGTATTTATAGAAGGAAATATATTGTATAAAAAATAGTTCTAAGAACAACTTTTTTGGTCCACTTTGGTAACTTTTTTGGTGAATTTTGGTACGGATAACGTTGTAAAATTGTTCATGGTTGCACTGTAGAATGTATTTAAAAAAGCGAGTTGCTTTGCAACCGAAGTTTTGGAACTCACCCACAATTAAAAACAAAAAAAAATATGTTTTAATACTACAAAAATTTATAATTTTTGTTACAACGGTTAATCGACGGAAATTAACCGGTTTAATCGTTAATCGAAAAAAGCCAATTTTAAATTAACCGATCAGTTAATCGGGTAGTAATTAATCGGTTAACCGAATGAATACCCTACTCCTTAAACATTCGAACTGTCGGTGGAGGGTATTAAAGATTCGGCACAGCCAAATATAGCACTCTAACTTGTTATATATAAGTTTGTCATTCCGCTTGAAATTTCTAGAATATTCTTAGACCCTATAAAGTACATATATATATTCTAGGTCCTTATGATTAACAAAGTTGATTTTACGATGTCCATCTGTCAGTGTGTATGTTGAAATTGGTTTTCCGAAGACAAGCTTGTTTTATTGATATGTCATATATCGTTAGCTAAAATGCAAAAAGGCGTAACTAACAAAAAATTCAAAATCGTGTTTTTGATTGGTGATTATGAATGCCATTGAACTACATGCCTTGACAAAATTTTACAATTCTGCGATCAAAAATTACGCTCTTATTAACAAAAAACAAAGAAACGTAACTACAAGAGTGTTTATTTTATAAATGGAAAATTACGTAAAAACCCATTTTTATTTCTAACAAAATATAATGAAATGGTTCCTTTTAAAATTGTTTGCAGAATTCCATGGACGAATTATCACTACATGTTTTCTGACACGTTTATAGTTTTCATTTTATAAAGTTTTTCGCTTCTCCTGTAAAATTTTATTTTTGTTAGTTACGCCCTTTTGCATTTTAGCTAATGATATACTCTGCTCATGTTTTCTAATGAAATTCCGCTAGGCCGGATCATAAACGACTGAGATATAGGCAACAAACGATGACTGCCTCTAATTTTACCCATAAATCCCTTGTTGTAGTTATTTTTGATTTTTTTTCTGTATATCTATAGAAAGGCAAGAGCCAAGGTTTCCAAATAAGGTACAAGCATCTGGTTTATCAATAGATAACATCAGACAAAATGTGAACGGGATTGTTGAAGTGAGCGCGGCACAAAAATTATTAATATCTAAAGAATGCAGCATGGTGAAGGGTATATTTAAATTTAAAATTAAACATTTTAAAGTTAAAATCAAATAGCGATTTTAGCTTTAAAATTTATAATTTTAAATGCTTATTTCAATTTACTGATCTCGCAAATCTTGAGCTTTTAAATATTTATTTTAAAAGATTAAAAACACTGTAATACAGAAAATTTAAATATATTTTAAAGTCCTATTTGGCGAATTTTTATTATATATTATATATATTTTGATTAGCCCCTTTCTGGATCCAAAACCTCGTTTGGATCAACGATGATAAATGAAATACAAAAGGTAAAATGAGCGCGTCAGAGCGCGTGGGAACGCGTTTGCATTAAGTAATGGCAATCAAGAGCAACCATATGAACAAGAGCAAAATGATATCATCGAAACAAGGCAATATTATGTATTTACATATCGCTCATTTACTTTAATAATGACATAACTCTAAAAAAATCCATTTCGAGATAAACGCATTTAAAGTGTCTTGATGTGTTCTAACCACTTAGAAAAAATAACGACACATTCTCCTCAATCGGGGAGTGTATAACAGATAAAGAGATGAATTTTATACACAAAATAAAGAAAGCCATAGAGAACAATTCTGCATCACTAACTCCAAAGTAATTTAGTGATGCATTTAGCAATATTGTTATATAATGAGGGTTTTTACTCATGTTTATGTTCGTGAAAAGTTCATTGTGTGGCTAAGTTAAAAGTTTAAATTGCTGTTCTAATAATAAAAACAAAATGTTGAAAAATTTTGCAAAACACATTCCATTTTTTTGCAAAATCTCCCACTGTGCAGTACTATCCTTAACTATTTTTGGAATCCATACAAACAAACCAACAAGTTCCATTTATTTTAAGGAGTGTAACAAAATCACTTTTTTTGCTCTCCATACATAGTGGGTTGGTCTTTTAGACATATGTTTCTATAATTCCAAACCAATTCAAGTATCTTTAATTTTATGAGCAACAGTATGCTGTAAGATAAACAAGATCAAATAAATTCATTCAAAATAATTCAACAAGTTTATAAAAAACACATAAAAGTTTTTAATTAGTTGGTTAAAAAGTTAAGTCTAATTGGTGATTATTACAGAAAATACAACATCTATAAATATATACTTTAATGTTAGGAATGAATTAAATATAGAATAGAAATCAACTTAGATATTTAATACAATAAGAACAATTGTGATTTTTAGTAGAACTGTTAATTTTTCATTTTTTTGATATTTTCTTAGTTAGACTCGAGTTCATTTAATTTTATTTTCATTAAATTATTTTTACTGAAGGAAGGAAATTTACAACATGACATTTTTATTAAAATTTATTGATAATTTTCTTGGCTGAGCTGGGGTTAAATTTACATGTTTCAAGAATCACCACATTCTCTCATCAGAATTCTTTGAGTTCTAAGCTCTGCACCCAGGTTCGAACCCCAGCTCAGCCAAAAAAATTATCAATAAATTTAAATAAAAATTTCATGTTGTAAAATTCCTTCCTTCAGTAAAAAAAATTTAATAAAAATTAAATTTAATGAACTCGAGCCTAACTAAGAAAATATCAAAAAAATTAAAAATTAACAATTCAACTAACCATCACAATTGTTCTTAAAAAAGCTGTGGCACAAGCTCTAATGTTTACATTTGTACTTCAATTTGTACAAATAAAATGTAGACAAAAGTGGACGAAAAACATAATAAACAAATGTATTCAGGTTATCAAGACAAAGTCTTGACAGAAAGAATACGGAAAAAAACAGAAGAAAGGAAGCAACATGTAATATAAATTTGAAAATGATAATTACAGCAAATTTCGAACCACCAGTACCACTGGTCAAAGATTGATGTTTGACTGTTGGCTAACAGGCACCGCAGTGGTGCAGAGGTTAGAACTCAAAGAATTATGATGAAAGAATGTGGTGATTCTTGAAACGTGTAAATTTAACCCAGGTTCGAACCCCAGCTCAGCCAAGAAAATTATCAATAAATTTTAATAAAAATTTCATGTTGGTTTACAACTTTCAGTAAAAATAGTTTAATGAAAATTACATTTAAAATATCAAAAAAAAAAAAAAATTATTTAATACAATTTTATTTTAAAAATCTTTTTTTACCCTCCACCAAATACAAGTGCAAAATTTGGGTATACTTTGTTTGTCAGTTTGTGTGTAACATCAGTAAATATTTTGTTAATAAGCACAATTGACACATATGAAGTGAGACCAATCCACAACAGGCCCTACAAACTTCAATTTGTCCAGAAAAATTCACTGTTTGGTGTTGTTGACACACTTCTGTATTCATCGGACCCTATTTCTTCAAAAATTAAGAAATTTGGACATTCAGCATGTGCCCAAATTCAAAGAACTATCGGGCGTAAAAGAGCACACTTTAGCATTTGACAAGTAGTCTTTTTTTGGAGAATAAATGAAATGAAAAATAATAAGAACTGTTGCTCCAAATTAAGTCTAAGGATGTAGCAATTGTTTTCAATACTACAATGAATTTCTTTAAATACTCAAGTTCAGTAGCCAAAAAAGTGTTGTGCTTACTCAAACTATATATTTATGTAAAAAAAAGTGTACACTTTGATGTCACCACTACCACGGGTCCACCGATTTCAACCAAAATTTAAGGGTCAGTCTGTAGATGGTTTATGGAAATCCGCTTAGTGGTTCCGGAGATATGGTTTTTAGACTTTCCTATTGATTACTTCCATAAAGTATCAACAAAATGCCCTCCATTTTCCATATTATGATTTTTTATTGTCACTTGAAAAGCTACTAAACCATGTATTGTAATGTTTTATGTGTACATTGACATTCGAAATAGATCTTAATGTATATTTAATATCGCTAAAAGGCGTAAAATAGAGCGAACGGGTAAAAGCTCCCTCTCCCAATATCTTTTCAAGGTAAACGCTCCCCTCCTGGGTGTGTGAGCCGAACGCTAAATAATGTACTATTTATTTTCTAACACGGATTAAAATTCTGAAAAATGCTTCTTTCACATTTTCCAGCAGTATTTTATTTCGAAAGGCGGTTTTCCGAAATTCTTCCATTGCCGTTGTGAATAGGCTTTGCGAAGCAAAGTTGATCACTATCAGTGTAACGACTGGAGAAAAAGTACTCACGAACATCAAAAACAGCTAAAATTGGTTATTAAACTTATAATATATCGAGGATATATTGCTGCTGGCAAGAGGGGTAAACGCTCCCCTCCCTATATCTTATTAACTTATTAACCTGTTTTCTTAAAATTTGGCATGCAAACACTTTAATATCTAAAGGAACTATAAGATATTCATTTTTTTGAAAACTGAACAATTAGGGCGTAAAATAGGGCAAAATGGGTAAGACCTCCCTCTACCCAAGTCTTCTTAATTAGTTATCCGATGATAGTTTCAAGTCTTGAAGAAACTAAAGGCTATAAATTTTATCATTTACGGCGTAAAATAAGGCAAAAAGGGTAAAAGCAAACCCCTCCTATACCTTCTTAATTAATTAAACGATTCTTTTGTAAAGTTGACGTATTTTTTTGACAAATTTTTTTCTTCGGTTATTCTACTTCGGAATTTGAACCCACCACGGTTATGCAATGGTAACCGAGTGGTCGTTAAAAAATTGAAGAAAAACGTTATCGAAGCTACCATTTTGAATGGTAAATTCCGAGACGAAAATGTTTTGCTGCCACGAACTTCGATGATTTCTACAGACGTCCCAATTGAATTCAAACGCGTTTAATTTCCTATGCAATGACAATCAATAAGCGGCAAGGCCAAACAATGTATTTTTGCGGCTTATATTTGGGCCATGTTTTTCACGCGGACAATTATGCGTGGCATGTTCTCGCGTCGGCAAGCCATCGATCTTATTTGTGTTGGCTGAAGACGGACTGACAAAAAATATCGTACACGCAATTGCCCTTCATAATGCAAATTGATTGTCTCTGTTTGATTTTCATACTTCAGGATAAAAAATACATGTTTTACTTAGCAATGTGTAACGAACAGAAATAAAGAAATAAATAGCTTTTTTTTCATCGCCGATCATGGTAAAAAGCGCTTTATCCTCTTTCTTTCACTAAAAAAAGTTTGCCGGGTCAGCTAGTTTTTTATATAATTCATTAAGTTTCAAAATCTGTGGACATAATAACGTGTGTCTAAGACAGTCTATTATTAACTTCGACCGATTTTGGCCTTCTGAAAATTTTGCATAAGAAAGTACACAAAACAAATGATAAATAGTAATTCTTTCTCTGAAATTAATCATGTCCCGATATCTGGCAGACCAACTTAGCTGGAAAAACTGATACAAGGCAAAATAACAATACACTGGATCAAAACTCCACGAACTTGGACAGTGCAATCATACATGGGAAGACGCGAAAAACAACTGCAACAAATCGTGTAAGATAGAGTTGCTTTGTGTTAGCCATCTGCTTCCAAGAGGGGTATGGGAGAAAAAAAATGTGCAAATTAATTATATTTCAAATAAACGGTATTATGGTCACCTACAAACATAGCATTGTTATAGTCCACCTAAAGTAGGTTGCCATTAGGTTATTGTTTCCTCCAACCTTATTTTTTTGCGTGTAGTTTTTTTTTTTTTTTGCTTTTTTCGCCCTTGAGTTGACAATACATTGTATAAATAAATACAAAACATATTTTTTATAACTAATGAGTTCTCAAACTACTTTTTTTATGTAATGTCGCATTTACTAGAAATTATCAATAATATTTTGTTATTTTTACGTTTAATAAATAAAAAGAAAAAAAATTTACGATATAAATACAAAGGAATTGGTTTAATAATAAGTTTTAAAGAAATATAATAAAAAACCTTGATGACAACAACCAATAGCAATTTTAGATCACGTTGAATATAATTGCTAAAGAGAATTGATAAAAAATTTGGCTTATTATTTTAATCTATTGAAACGTTATGCAAAGTTTCTGAACAATAACACTATGCCACAAAAAAAATTAACCTCACAAACTAAATTAACCTCGGGACTGCTGATCACAAATATGGCATTCATTTGTTTTACTCAAGAAGCGTTTTCGAGATATAATCGTGTTTACATTGTTTTTAAATTTGTTTCAGAGATATCGTAGATTTTTTGAAGAAGATATATCTATTGAAAATGTTAAATCTTGTACAATTCAGTTGAACAGTTCTCGAGATTTTTCGAAATACCTACAACAACTGCAGAACAACACGATTTTCGCGTATATCTCGAAAACACTTCTTGAGAAAAATACATGAATGCCATATTTATTTTCATATGTTTGTTTACTTCACTCTATTCGCATTACATTACTGCGCCGTGTATAAAATTTAAAATTTAATGAAAAGTAAAGGATTCACGAACGTGCTGACAACAACCACCGCAGAACCTGAATCACTAAAAGCTGTAATCGAAACGCATATTCAGGCAAGAATCGTGTGCAGCCAGACGAAGCAACGAAATTGGTGAAAACAATGCGGAATTACTTTCATAAAATCAACGCATCTATTTTTATATTGGCGAGAAAAGGGCTGTGTAAGGAAAACTAGTGTGAACTACCCTTAGTACGCCTTCTTATTGGAAACGAAAATGTTTCCGCCATCCTTATTAAGCCAGTTCAAGTCAACTTGTAGATCAGTGTGCTGATTCCATTTTTACGGCAGTGACCTCCACGTAGTGCTCCCTGGGCACCATCTAAATGTTTTTCTTATGCCAATTCCGCAAAGCTCTACGCTTATCTGCAGGAGATGAGAGTCTCTGGCGGGAATCGAACCCGCAACCCCCGTACTGAGTTTGAGCGACGGTTTGTTAGCTTGTCTGAATAACCATTTAAAAAGTGCGTCTCGGAGATTCTACGTAAGCTGAAGGGGTGAATCTGTAAGTAAGCTATTGACTTCTTTGTAAAGCCAGGCTGGTGGCTAAACTGGCAGCCCCAGTACCAGTCTAGAAAGCTATACCTTATCATCCATTCTTCTGAAATAACATCGATTACTGAAACCAACACAGATGCAACCACAAATAATAAATCGAAACCTCTATTGACGACTATTGGCATGAAGAAAAGGGTACGAAAAAGATCATGGAACGTGCGTACTATTTATGTTAGTGCCAAAAATATGCTGATACTTGGACTGAGACTGACATCAAATGGCTCTACTCTGGTATACTCTTGAAAATCATCAATCTCAACTCGTCGTCGTTCCGTCGAATTGGACATTTCCAGAACAACTTTGCAGAAAATTTTAAAGTTGGATTTTAAGATGCATCCTTACAAAATTCAAATAGTTTAAGCAACACCACCAGCAACGACACTGGCAAGTCTTATTCGGGACACCCTGTAAATACAAACATACATACATGCATCAATTTATGGCTTCTTTTTGATCAATTGTCATTGTGTGCTAGACCAAACAAACATGTGCATAAGTGGTGGTATTCGTTCATTTCATTAAATGTCCACCAATAAAATACATTTACATACAATAAACATCAATACAACACAAATATTCATTGTCGACATAATTTATTATTATGCAAAAATACAATCAATAATTAAAAGTATTGTATGGTTTCATTTGACTCATTTAAAATTCACATCACATTAATAATAGCAGTACTGATACATTTCACCTCCTTGTTCATCTGATACAATAAATCCCAAATGTCTGATGTAGAAGTTTTGGATTTTAATTGAAATATTTAATATAAGGTTTCTTAAAGCCGTAGATACGTTAGTTTTAGTTTAAAAACAACAATTTAAGTGAATGTTTTAGCGTAAACATAAATTTGTTAAGCCCTAAATTTGTTCTGGTGTCGTTTGTTTGAATAAGAGCTTCAGTACTTTTTAAAAATAAAATGTAATTTAAATCCCCAGCCTTTTGGTGGTAGACCGTGGAATTTACGTGGACATTGAAAAAAATTTTCAAACATATTTTTTCTTTTATTGAAAATAGTTTACATAATACTTGTCAAATATTCCATTATACTTCGATGAAAACATGGTGTCGAAAAAAGTACAATATACTCAGCCATGTTCTAGAAATCGAATTCGAGTGAAATTGTGAAAACTATCCTGAGTTTAAGGTTAATAAAAAATATTTCCTTTATACTTTAAGGAACACTTATCTTTATCGGAACAACTTTTGAAATTAGGAAAAGCTACGTTCAGTTTGAAAAACAAATTTAACTGAAAATGTACAGAAGTTTTAACTTCACGTGATTTCGATTTCCTGAACATGGCTGATCAACGCATTTTCGCTTTAAATGCCATGTAGATTAATTCGACACATTTTGCTTAACTACTGAAAATGTATTCAATATTAATATTTAAATCAATTTTAATTGTTTGCAAGTTTTACTTTACTTCCATAATCCAGAAAAAGACCAGTTGCAGACCGATTTCGCATAATTTGTTATTTACGTAGTTTTTTATTTCAGCTTACGATATACATCAGTAAATATTTTCAAAAAACTGTATTATTAGCCAATTTCAAAAACTATTTTAAACTATTTTAACTAAACTATTTTAATTTTTAGTACATACATATTTTGATTCAGGTAGGAAAATGCATTAAAATTCACATGCTCGAAAAGGAAGTCACTGTTTAGTTACAATATCCAATAAATTTTTTTTATCATTTTGCGAAGCACTAATGGTACATTTAAAAAAATAAGAAATACAAATAAACAGTTAAGTAAGTGAAAGAACTCTTAACAAGTTTTATAAAAAAAATACCATTTCAAGTGCCACGACATTTCCTTACTATCGGGTGTTTTTTTCAGTGGTATAGAACTTCGAATTGAAATAAAACACAAGAAAATCGTTTTAATGACCATCAATTTGGCTTTATTGGAAGGATAATTTTATGCCATTAATGTTTAAATATGATTTCAGGCATGTGGCCGCCGCGGCTGGCTCGAATAAAGCCAATTCTACAGGTCCAATTTTCAACCACTTTTTCGAGCATATGGGGCCGTATGTCGGCAATAACGCCACGAATGTTGGCTTCCAATTCCCCTAACGTTTCTGGTTTGTTGGCGTAGACGAGCGACTTCACATATCCCCAAAGAAAATAATCCAATGGTGTCAAATCTCACGACCTTGGTGGCCAATTGACAGGTCCATTCCGCGAAATTATGCGCTCATCGAATGTTTCCTTCAATAAATCGATTGTGGCGTGCGCTGTGTGGCATGTAGCGCCGTCTTGTTGGAACCACAACTCATCCACATTCATGCCATCCAATTCGGGAACAAAATAGTCGGTTATCATGGCTCTATACCGGTCTCCATTAACGGTAACTGCCTCTCCAGCATTATTTCGGAAGAAGTATGGCCCAATGACTCCACCAGCCCATAGAGCACACCAAACAGTCAGTTTTTGTGGATGTAATGGCGTCTCAAGGGTCTCATGTGGATTCTCTTCACTCCAAATGCGGCAATTTTGCTTGTTGACGTAGCCATTCAACCAAAAATGAGCCTCATCACTGAACAAAATTTTGCGATGAAAATCAGCATCGAGATCAATCTCATATCGGCCCATACACCAAAATCACGACGCATTGCATGGTCTCGCGGCTTTAATTCTTGCACAAGCTGGATCTTGTAAGGTCGCAAGCCAAGATCTTTGCGCAAAATCTTCCATAAAGTTGATGGACAAAGCTCCAATTGCTGTGCACGGTGGCGAATCGATTCATTCGGGTCCTCTTCAACACTTTGCTCTACAGCGGCAATTGTTTCTTCGGTGCGCACTGTTCGACGTCTCTGCGGATGCGTATTATCACATAGAGTAAACGTAGTGCGAAAACGATCCATGGTTAACCGAATTAATTGCTCTGATGGACGATTATGTCGACCATAAAATGGACGGAGCTTGCGGTAAACTTCGCGAACTGAACCGTTATTTTCGAAATAAATTTGCACGATTTGCAAGCGTTGTTCTTTTGTCAACCTGTTCATGATGAAATGGCAAACCAAACTGAACATAAATGACATTAGAGTTGCCAGATTTGACCACAAAATGACAGTTTTATCTCTATTCGAAAAACAAACCTGTAAAAAAAACACCCGATACTAGTGTTTTTCATACGGGAATTCCCGGGATAAAAAAGTGCGGGATGCCGTAAGTAGGTCAAGAAAAAACGAAATGAAAACAAAAACAACTTGCTTTATTGCTCTCGCAAAAATAAAGCATCCTGCCAGAGTTAAGTTTTTTAAGCCGTGCACTTGCCAGTTTATAATCAAATGTTGGAAGAATTCCAACCAATTGTAGTTGTAAGTAGGTCGAGAAAAAACAAAATGAAAACGAAAAGAACTTGCTTTATTGCTCTCGCAAAAATAAAGCATGCTGCCAGAGTTTAGTTTTTTTAAGCCGTGCATCTTGTAAAATTTTGTATTCCCAAAAATTACTTTGATAATAAACTGGCAAGTGCACGGCTTAAACAAATTGTAGTGGGGAATGTAAGAAAAGATAAACTCTCTGTTAATTGTTGTTGTTTTTGTAAAAGCTTTGATATAGTTAGAAGTAAGACTTTGAGTGTTTATAATTCTCATTCGCTTAACAGTTTTACTTGTTTAATATCTTTAGTTTTTCTAAAATCTTTGGATGACGTTTCCTGACGATCTGGCCTAAGCAACCAGTGAAATGAGCATAGGAATTAGCTTATCCTCCAACAATAAATTTCAGTGTTTTTATCAATAATACAAATTGGGAATTAAGAACGACTACCAAAATCTTATAAAATTTTGTATTCCCAAAAATTACATTGATAAAAAATATTTTTTTTTTATACAATTTAACTTTTTTGGTTTTATATAAATGATTTTGGCTTTGAATTTATTATGTGGCAATAAGTGCTTAAGTCTATTTGTTTAGTTTTATAGGAGAATAATTTAAAACTTTAAAGGTGGCTTTTGGAAATTTTATTCGAATTTAATATAATCATCAGTTCCCTGCGGTTAAAGTTTTTTAAATTTTTATTCCTAAACACTCCTAATGTCACAGATCGGAAGTTTTTATTATTCCAAACGTTATTGCACACTGAAAAAAGATAACCAAAAAGTTATTTAGCTATAACTTTTCCAAAAATCCTACAAAATAATTGAAATTTTGCCCATGAAGATCTTAATGTGACATAAGGCACTTTTTCCTTTTTGCCACAGAAATTTAAGAAAGTTGAATGCATTATTTATTTTATTGAACTCAGGAAATGCTATTTTTTTCAAATAAAATAAATTAATTAATATTTTGCATCGATTTGTATTGAGCGGGATTTCCCGGGATCCCGGGAAATTTAAAAATAAATCCCGCTTTCCCGGGAAATGAAAAAGTCCGGGAAATAAAAAACTCTACTTACTACGGAGCAGGCTTGTAAGGGAGAATACTAAAAAATAACTTTAAGAAAGCATTCAATGTGTAAATCTGATAGCAACATTCACTAGTTTTTACATGAGTTGAATAAAGCTCTTTTTGTGTCCAAAATGTATTGCTTACAAGGGGGAACTCACCATATAAAATTCATGCCTACCGAAGCGAGATGCTAAGCGAAACATGGATATTTCTCCCTTAAAAACCTGCTTCGCTTGAAGAAAAATTTTTATTGGGTACATACATATGTATGATCAGTGATCACCCCTTTAGTGTAAGTCGATGTTGACATCAATTTTAAATTGTTGTCACATCAAGTCGACGACTACATCACTTTAACGCTAATTTCGTATTTTATAGGAATGTTGTGCCGACGTCGACTAGGTATCGAAAATCTGACAAAAAAAATTCTATCTCTCATCTTATACCCTCTACCTTCACTAGTGGTGAATGAGGGTACACTAAGTTTGTTATTCCTGGTAAAACTTCATTACTATTTATCTTAGATCCCATAAAGTAAATATATTCTGGCTGCTTAAGTATTTCTTAGCCATGTCCGTCTGTCTGTCCTTCTCTTGAAAACACGTCCACTTTTGAAAAAATCAACAGAATAAAACAACCAATATTGGTGTCAAATTGTTTCTAGTTATCCTAAGCAGCTAAGATTGAAATCCAGCAAAATCGGTTAAGTAGGATAAGATTATGAATCCAAATGTGGAACCACAGCCCTAAAAAATGGTAATTTTTTTACAAAAACTAATATGAATGATGATTTAATGCACGGATTGATATAATATTATGCACAAACTTATTCTATATGCCTAGAAATTATAAACTTAAATTTCGTGAAGATCGTTCCAAGTTTTACTATAGGCTCCATATAAAGCCTATTCTCGGAAAACAGTTTAGTACGTCTAAAACCGTAAGAAATATTGCTAGTAATAAAATTTGGTGCATCACAGTTTTATAGGACTCTAAATTACACTGTAAAATTTCGTGGAGATCGGTCCATAATTTTGCATAGGTTCCACATAAAGCCCACTCCTGAAATATTCTAACTGTCGGTGGAGGGCATCAAGGATTCGGCACAGCCGAATATAGCACTCTTACCTGTTTTTCTATTATTTATGTTCTTAAGGATTATATATTAAAATTTAGACAATTTTGACTGGGAGGAACAAAAGGTATAAAGTTTTATACTCTTGGTACTTTTTGCAAGATTAAATATTTTTTCAAAATAATTTTACGGTTAAAAGTTACGTTAGAGACAAGGGCTTAAAAGGGTAAGATAGAAAATTCAATAACTTTTAATAAAAAATAATCAAAGGACATAAAATATAAAAATGAATTTACTATTATAAAAAATATTACCAAGAACATAAGAAATATGTATATAATTTGAGAGGAAAAAATGGGTGTATAAAAAACTTTAATAATAAAAATTCTTTAGAGAAAAATTCCATAATAGAAGAAAAAGAAATGAAATAAATAAAATGTTAAAAAACCTATAAACCGGCTTAAATACTATGGAGCAAATAGAATTTAACCATTGACAGCATTTAAATACACTTCTGGACTTTCTTGCTATAATATATTTACAAAGTGTTAAAAGTAAGTAAGAAAAATTGTTTTATGATTGTATATTAAACTCCATGATAGTTTTACCCCCCGCAAAGCCGGGTTTCAACAGTTAGTCCATTTATGAACTTTTACTGTTTAGAAGCTTTTATCAACCATGATGCAATTAATGGCAAACATGCAGCAAATCAATTTTGTGACAAAGCATGTATTCGATGTTTGATGAGAACTGACTGGCTTCTTTTTGAGACGTTCCAGCTGTTTGCACATTTGACCACTCCCATATCTGCTACGTATTTATCTACCGCTTTATCTTAAGCACTGTATTTATCTACACACTTATAAAATGTATCTTTATATTGATGATGCCATTACAACAGAATTGTGACATCAATGTTATTACAAATGGTATCAATGAGGCAAAAAGTGACATCATTCTAATGACGAACGTCATCAATAAAATTTTGTTATATTTTTTGGGTCATCACATTTTATAGTAATTCTAAAGTAAAATAAGAAGCCATATTCACATATTCTATTTGTGTAACATCAAATTTACAAAAAAACAAATCAATCCATCCGTACTTAAGTCTTGCCGAAGCGGTTTCAATAGTACGGTATGTACGGATTTCATTAAATCAAGTACATAACGCTTGATTCAAGTACGGATTATTCAGGTGCAAAATACTTTACTTATCAATATTTAATCCCAAATTCGTACTTAAGATAATCCGAAAACAGGACTGACTTAATTAAAAGTGAAATAAAATTAATCTCTAACTGTTTAATCTTGATTTGTACATGAAATAATCTGAAAGTGAGATTCGATTGATTCCAACCTAAACACTTACCCCATAGAACCAAAGAGAATATCATTATTATACTAACTCGTTATACATGTTTGTTTCACTTTTATTGCATTCCGCCCTTTGTTAACAGAAGAATTGTCAATTATAAGACACCAGCAGCATGCATAATATGGTTTCCGTAATCAGTCTACTTTATTTTATATATTTAACTAAATAATTTTAACAAATAGAATATGGGAATTATTGCATCTTATTTTACTTTTTAAACAGTGCTGTTGTTGTATCTAATAATTTAAGGGATAGTACCGTTACTGTTTTTTTTTTAAATTTTTGCACTGATGCTTGGAAATCTAAATTGAAATATTCCCCGATGTTTTGATGTTTTTTTTTTATTTTTTTTTATCGAACCTAATGATCCTAGTCAAACAAAATTCCCAATTAAATTTCAAACTAAATTTAATATGTCGACATTTGTAAAGTTTTGCTTTTTTATTTTTGATGTCTTACATACATACATATGTATGTATAATATACAAGCATATATGTTTTTTTATTGTAAAAATCTATTTATTCGTGTAACAATGTCTCATCTATTTTTTTCGCAAACGTAAATATTTATGTCTTGTGATATTTTATTATAATACGACATTTGTTTAAACAACTAAAAGTTGAAGTAATTAAATTTGACATGTTACAAGACCTGTCGTTACAACAAAATTGTAGAATGTTATGACAGGGGTTGGCCATAATCACAGGATTACAATAAACATATAAGTCCTGACCATGGAAACTGTAATCGTAAATTGTCATAGTCTGGGGTTGCGAATTCGGTTTTGCCCCAAATTCACAACGACAAGATTTTGTTTTAAATTAGATATGTTGCAAGTCAATTAAAATTAATGATATTTTAAGTTTGTAAAAAGAAAAAAAAAAAAAAAACAAGAACAAATTTGTGTTGGAAATTAAAAGGAATAAATAAAGTTTTATGTACTTTCATTTTCCTTCGATTTGTCTAACAAAACTATTTGTTAAATAATAGAATTTCAGCAATATCTTTATTCATTGTACATAGTGACTATATTAGTACGTTCATATATACACTCGTATACACATACATATATATGTACTTCCTGTAATTGCTTGGAAAATTCAATGTGTATGCAAATGAACAAAATACTTGAAAATTCTCAAACACTTTTATCTACCATAAGAAAAGGAAATTAAATATTTCTATATAGAGTAAACATGAATATTTACGAGTTCTAATTAAAAGGTACTTTAGAACTTATACCATGTTCACACGGACAGCAATATTCGAGTTTCGCTCTCTTATTCCTGTTTCGCGCCCCAAACATGATTGAAACGACTTGTTTCCCCATACACAATTTTGTGAGCGAAACGGGTCGTTTCATTTTGAAACAGGCTGCGAAACAGGAAAAACGTACTATCATCTCCAATTTTGATAACATTTATCGTTAGTTTATCTGAACTAGCTCTCAAGAAAAATCAAAACAAAGAAAAAAACAAAGTAAAAATTGATGTTTAATAAAATAAAGTGATAATTATAATATAATAATATTAGTAAAATTATTAAATAATATATTTTTTAGTTTTATTTACTTTTTTATCTATTTAAAAAAAAATCACACTAACAACACAAAAAAAGTGTCAAAATGAAACAAGAATGAATCGTATGAACAGCATGTTTGGCAAACGAGTTTCAGAGAGCGAAACGAGTGGTTATATCGTCGTATGAACATAGCATTAAAGGAATTGCATTTTGCGATAAAAGCCAAATTTGTTTCGATAATCAATAACTGTTAGTACCGACACCACCAGAGCCGTAGCTACGCGTAGGGGCATTATGCGATTGTACTGATTTGCGTAACACATAAAAATATAACAATAAAATTCTGCTTTAAAATTGCATTAGTGTCCAAATAATGAAATTCTAGAGTTGCAATTTTTGTATTTTAATCTTGTCTTTCCCCTTCTTCTTTTTATATTTTACATATAAATACAATTACATTGAAAAGTGTGAGAATTACAATACAAAACAGAATCTTCTCACCTCTCCCACCAATAAAATCAAGAATTGCTGAAACAATGACTTATACCGGCAGACGATAAATTTTATAAGTTGGATTTACAAAAATGTTTTATAATTCTTTTATTGTATGAATATCCCAAGCTGAATAATATTTAAATTAAAAAAAAAAAATTGATTTGTATTTTTAGAACTTTTATTCAACAAAATTTGAAGAAAATACAATTATTCACTTATTCAACAATAGTGTATTAACTTCAATTTTTTGGCTTTTTGGAACAAATCGACACGTTAAATCTAAACTTTGGTTGGTTAAAAAATTATTTTTTATATGCATTTAACAAAAAATTTAAAATTGTTTTACTTTTACTAAAAATTTTTAAATTTTGAGTTAATACAGTATTGTTGAACAAGTGCGATATGTATAATAATAAAATTCTGGAATTACCAACAAAAAAGTTAGACGATGTTGTATTTGAAAAAATAAAAAATTTCACGATATTTTGTAGCCCAACACAAAGGTCTTCTTAGTCACTGTATTAAAGCAAAAATTCGTCGGAATAAGAACTGACCAAAAATTAGAACAAATGTTAAATTTCTTAAACTGAAGTAAAGTGCAATCATATGAAGTTTTTTTGAGGTTGAATCGCTCGAAACAACTATATAAAGAACATGGTCTAAGCTCTTAACAGTGTGTGAAAAACTTCTTTGCAGCCATGTCCTGAAAATCGAAATCAAATTCGAGTGAAATTAATATGGCACAAATTTTGAAAATGATCCGGTTTCTTCTATATACTTCATACTTTCAGTACTACTTATCTCATTTCCAAAAAATTTAAAAATTTAAATTTATTCAATACAAAGTTTTAAAATATTTTAATCGAGAAGTTTGGAACATGTGTTTAAATAAATTTTTAATATAAAATTTAAGAGAATATAGAATGAAAAAAAGAGATAAATATATAATAAATCTATTTTTAAGGATACTGGAAACGACAGTATCGATTTCAAATAGTTTTGTTTTCAAAATCATTTTCCATCACATACTTGATTATTAATTTAAATAAAATAAATTGAAAAAAGTGCATTTGGGTTGCAAGAAAAGGAATAAAATATGAAAAATATAATTGTAAGTTACAATTCACTTTCACATACTTTATTTATTATCTTATTTTAATTTTTTTTTAATTTTAATTTAAAAAACACACGGAAAAATTGTGGCAAATGTATGCTTCATTAAAAGACGCCACAAAAAAGTTAATCATAAAACAATAATTTAAGAAAAACAAAAACTTTCGATAGTACTGAAACGGTCGATGGTAAAACGATAGTTAAAAACCATCGAAAGTTTCAGACCTCTAATAAACACCACTCCCGAAAATAACTTTTAATGCTATACTTCAAAACTTCTATAAAAGTTGTTATGTCATGTTATGCTGGCAGGTCCAGAAAAAACTATAGGTCCCATATAAACCATCTCCCTATAATGAACTTATGATGAAAACATCTCTAACAGTTGTATATATCAAGATAATATTCGACACAAAGAACTTTTATATAAATCCTACCCTCGTAACATAATTTTAATGTGGGGGCCAAGAGTTCAGACTACAGAAAAAGTGTCCATGAATACTGTGATGTAGGGTTTTATAATACTTTACTCTCTTATATTTATTACTTTATTCTCTTTTATTTTTTTTTCCTAAAATCTATCGATATCGAGCTCTGTATAATTTCGATATCAAGCGTGTTTTTTCTACATATATGGTGTCCAGCGCTTAAATATGCTCAGATATTTTACATTTTCAACAAAATGTTTAAAGACATATAATAATAAATATATTCGTTTTATATTCAAGTGTGAAAATAAAACTTGATATCGATGAAATTTTTTCGAAGATAAGTGATTAATATCCGATACAAAATCAATTCGTCATGAATACTGGGGTTTTTTTTAAAGTATTAGATGCAAATGCCAGAATTTTCAAAATATTTAAGACAGTTAAGCTACCTACTCTCCTGAAGATAATTTTAAATGAATGAAATCAATAGGCTCTAACATTTGACTAACACAAAAATTCATGCCAGCATTATTTTAAAATTATCTTAAAAACTACAGTGTGTTTATTGCTAACACGATTAAAAATGGACTCTCAGATAAATGGGTATCCTCAGATCAGTTCAGGAAGTAAGTATGCATTCCAAAATAAATCTTTTTCTGCCGATCTTAAAGGCTTTTAAAGACAACCCCAGGATATAAAGAATTAAAATCTACATTATTTATTTTAGTTCAATATTTAACCCACCTTAATAAATAAATAAACACAGATATAAATAATTATATATATACACACACACACACCTTAATATTCACCCATAATCATACGCAAGTGTTTGTGGGTTTGTGTCTAAAAAATACAAGTTAAATTGTCTCTCTATTAGTTTAATACAGAAAACAAATTGTTAAATTTTCTTTTATTTCTGATATTTGCTAGTGTATATGTGAATGAGGATGTGTTGTGTTTATATATGTGTGTCATTTAATTTTTCCTATTCAACATTTATTGTCTTGTAACAGTGTCTCTGGGTATTTTCAATTGATTTGAATGTACAGAATACAACGGTGTAGGTTTAGCTAAAAGAATATACAAATAGAGAATAAACGACATCATACTCAACGTCAATTTGAGACATTTAAAAAAAAAAAAAAAAGAAAAAAAAAAAAAAAAGGTTTGTTCGTAAGCAAATTTTACAGGGAAGGGCAACAAATTAGTGCATTAGATTAAAAACAAGAAGTAAGAGTGCTATATATAGCTGTGCCGAATCTTTGATACTCTCCACCGACAATATGAATATTTCAGAACTGGGCTCTATATGTGACCTATAAATTTTAAACCAATCTCTATAAAAAATGACGTTAGTTTAATAATTGGCTGCCGACCATCAGATATTTTTATGCTTATATTACTAGTCATATTACCTAAATTTTATTTGAACTAATTTGAATTAATTTAAATAAAGCTAAAATTATTTTCAGCAGGGGAATTTATATTGGACTCATACAGTGTTAATCCCTTATAGAAATCTAAATTGAAGGGACATAAGGCAAAACATAAAAAAATGCATTTATAATAATTTAATTTAAAAAATTAGGCTCTATAAAAGTTTTAAAAAAGAAATTCGGCTCCAACAATATATAATAAGCCGAACATAATTACTCTTACTTCGATATTAAATCACATTAATATTAAAAATCGTTTTTATGTACAGAATTCTGTTCTTCACTAAACACTTAAATGAAACTTTATTCACCAAGCGGATACGTTTAAATTCAATTTAACGGTCTGGCCTACGATGTCGACTCGTTCGTTTGAATTATCAACGACAAGCAGCTGATTTGTGCTCCACTAACAACTTTCAGCACGACAAGTCGATCGACAATGCAAGCCTGCGGCCACACGATCAAGTTGTTCTTGATAGTCTTTTACATATACTGCTTGCCAAAATTTACATAAATTGAAAGCTGTTACGTAGGCTGCATTCAATTTGTAAGCAATTAACTTTCAAGATGTCGTAAAAAAAAACAATTTATAAAAACTAACATGTAATCAGCTGTTAAATTAATAGTAAAATTGCCAAACAAATGGAGAGGTGAAATTGAAAGCCATCTCATGGTCAATTTAAAAAGTGTGAGTGTGTTAGTAAAAAAGTGAGAATGTATTGTAAATTTAATGGAATTGAAGGGCAGAACTTGATCGTGTGGCCACCAAGTTACACACCAACACTAAATACAGTATAACCCGGTTAATTACCCCACGCTTAAATGCCTTTCACGCTTATTTACATTGAGTTTAAAGTCCCCGTTTTATTTCATAAATTTTTCAAACACAAATCCACGTTTAATTGCAATACGCTTAGTTACCCAATTCGGCTAATTGTCTTAAAAATTAAACTCCCAAAACAAAATTACACCTAAATTTCATTCGTTTAATTGCCTCAGTACTACTTGACAATTGACAACAACACAGCAACTAATGCAACCAAGTTTACATGTTAATAGTCTTAAAATATGTCCCAAAAATTTTTAAAAAAATATGCCAAAAAAAAAAAACAAAATATGGCTTATTCGAAAGCAAAATATCCCACAATTTAATATTTGCATTAAAATAAACTAAATTCTGGGCTGACCAGAATAAAGTCACCCAGCAAAAACTGAGTAAGTAATGAGTTAAAAAGCTAATATAACGACTCTTCACTACTTATACATTGGCATTTTAACTCATTATTTTAACACGGTGATGTAATTGGAGGCAAGTACTTACCACCCTCGCTTACAAATAGGGAGTTAAATAAGTCATTACCACATTCGCTTACAAATAGGGACTTAAATAACTTATTACTCCGATGTCACCAAAATTACAACTAACATGTAGTGTTATTCATTGGATGAATACTTTCAATAAAGTAAAAAAAAAATTTTTTTTTATTATTTTTTTAAATTATTTTTTTTTCTATTTTTTCTTATTTTTTTTTTATTTTTTCTTATTTTATTTTACTTATTTTATTTTTTATTCTGCCTCTGGAAGGATTCGATCGCGCAACCTCGGTGCTGATAGACTAGCTCACTACCAGCTTGTCTACTGGGACAGTGTAGTTTTTGTATAAAAAAACCATGTTTTTTACTCAATTAAGAGCGCTAATCAACTCATACACAAGTACTTAAGTATCAGATTATATGTCAGCCATTACTAAACTACTTCTATGTAATGCAGATGGTATGAAGTAGTCATTGAAAAGTAAGTTGTTCAGTAATGGCAAGTCATTACCAAGTTTTTGCTGGGCATGTTATGAGGTTAAGATTCATATAAGAGTTATTTGTGCTCAATAATATCAAGATACACTGAATATATGAGATATTTTGTCTTAAAGGGATTAAAGGAAAGGTCGCAAACTTTTGAATTATTTTAACATTTAAAGGATAACCTATTCAACCATATTTAATTTGCAGTAAGATATTTTGGGCCAATTTTAATCTTAATACGAACATGATAAAATAAATGGTTTATGAACATAAAAAAGAAGTTTGCATCAGGACTTTGTGATATTATTGACCTATTCTCACAATTTACATAGGTTTCGTTCTTATGACAATTAAAACGTATTTACCAAATTTTATCAAAATTTCTAAAAATTTTAACTTGTACTTTGCGCACAAGCCTTACATGGACAGACAACCAGCCAGGTGGACGGATGGACATAATAAAATCTTTTAAAAAAGTGTTTCTGAGTAGATCGGTATACTAAAAGATGAGTCTTGATTTCTATGTATCAGCAAAAAATTATATAATTATTCTAGAACGAATAAATATTATATTGTTTCCGCCTTTATTGGTCGCACAAGAAAACCATGCAATTGCATATTTACGGTTTCCTTGATCATAAGTTTGACATCTCAAAAAGCATTACAGAAAAAATTCAAGACAGCAAGTCCCATTGTTTTTTTATTGCTATCTCTTTAGATTAGCTGATACATGATGTAAAAATTCCTGTCTTAACTTTTTTTCATTTATCAAAGTTAAGGTATCTTGTAAATAAATACGTTTAATTACCTCACTGAGGCATTTAAACGTATTCGCGTTATTACCTCAATGAGGTAGTTAAACATATTTATATAATTACCTCAACGAGGTAGTTAAGTGTATTCGTTTAAATGCTTTCCCCGCATAATTACCCAAAAATACTGGCACTTTTTGCAAGGTAATTATCCGTGGAATCCGTTTTTTTTATAATTAACAAAACTAAGAAATGTATAAAATATGTATTTTTACAAATTCCTATTCTATATTTTTTGTTTACTGCGTTTTTGTTTTGTATTCTGCTTTGTTTTTAGCACAGAGTTGTATTTTTAAGATCACCGAAACAATATGTATTACTATGTAACAATGTTGACTGAAATATTGGGAAATGAAATTTTAAAATATATAATAAGCAAGAAAACCATAAATATGCAATTGCAAGTTTTCCCTTGTGCGACCAATGAAGACAGAAACAATATAATTATCCGTTTTAGAGCATTTTATGAATTTTGGCATCGATTTGTTAGTGCATTTTTTTTGCATATTTTACCCTTTGTAGCAATTTTTGCATAATTTAGTTAAAAGAGCCTTTTTGCAGCATTTTTTTAAATTTATAGCGCATATATTGAAGAATATTTTGATACATGTAAAATTTTTTTTTTCGAAAATTTGGCTTTCCTGTTTAAAATATGTATTTGTATACCCAACGTAATGCTTCAATTTCGCCATCTACATTTAATTTTCACTTGAAAATTGTAAGACAAAGCAGATTGTCATTAAATATAAATGTTATTTAAAATTTTATGAATAAACAAAAATTAGAAAAATTAGTTACATATATTGTACCTTTCTGGCGATGCGTGTAATGCATAGAAATCTGTACCACCAATCTTTTAGTATACCGATCGAATAAGAATCACTTTGGCTGTTTGTCTGTTAACCTTGTGCGCAAAGTACAAGTTTTAATCTTGCAGAAAATTTTATCAAATTTTGTAAATACATTTTAATTCTACTAAGGACGAAGTCTATGTAAATGGCGAAAATCGGTCTATAATTTCGCTTATTTTCCATAAAAACTTCTTTCGAAATTAGACTCCTTGTGTCCGTTAACCATCTAATTATATTGGTATTTAGATTAAATTCGCCCGAAAAATATGTTACTGCCAATTATATTCTTTTCGAATCAGTTCAGATTCGCCCAAAGCTCCCATCTATAAATAGCGTTTACTTCCTTTTGAATTTCAAACTTGCTTTATTGTTTTCGCAAAAAATAAAGCATGTTGCCCGTTTAGTTTTTTTTTTAAGTTTTATTAGCTTCAAATAGTTACAGAAATAAAGCTATTTTGATAAATTTCCTCCTGGTTTATATTTGGGTTCAAATAGGTTAACCACGTACGCGACATTTTTTCAAATTTGATTTTTTTGGTTTTTATGGTAGAAAATATCATGTGCACCTAATTGCATTCTCATCTTGATAACTATTTTTCAAAATTTTAAGCCACTGTGAGAACCTCATAAGCGCCATACAAAATGACATTTTCATGCAAAATATAATGGTTTTTGAATTTAAAGTTGGAAATGTTAAAGTCTCACCCACCAATTTATTTGTTTTTGAGATAAAAAAAAGTGCGGAAAGTTTCGGGCCTATCGGAGAATTTTTTCTGCGGTGCCAGGCCCTCAAAATCAGTAACTTCGGTAAAAACAATACTTTTCAGCTTAATACAGCTCAAATGTTCTACGATATTTTTCAGCTTAATACAGCTTTAATGTTCTACCAGCCCCTATTTTTCTTTTAATAAAAAGCTACTTTTTTCTGAATGCCAAAGCTCTACTTCGATAGCTAAGAATGGCTCCCCTACAAGAAACTGTTTTGGACCGAAATTCGTTTCCGGATTCGAAGAGGTCAACGTGTGTCCATAGCGGACACATTTCTTGTAAAGGATTTAAATCTGTCTTATTAAAAAAAAAAAAATAAAATTAAAAATTCAATTTAATCTGCAGATTGCCGTTTGCGTCAAAAACATGTAAGCGACAACTTTGGCTAAAGTTACTGGAAATTAAAAAACGTTTCTAAATCGTTTAGAGAATTGAAAATTTGGTTCTAAAACTAATTTTTCAAAACTTATATTCAGTTTTTTTTTTCGTTTTCTTAAAAATAAGTGTTTGACGACGATATGTTTTACAAGTTCAAACTTATCTAAATTTGTAAACGTTATATTTTCTTTAAACTTTGCTAGTGTTTTCTACACAAGTGTATCATTCTCAGTGGATATAATTTCTTCTATTCTGTAAGTGTTTTTATTTAAATGGGGTTTTGTCATTGTGTGTTCTTTAAAGGTTGTTGTGGCCAGAGTATTTCTTTAATTGTGTATTTTTTTTTATTTATTTGTTGTTGTTGTATTTTTTTTTTAGGTAAATTATTTGTTATTCTTAGTCTTGTTGCAGTCATTTTAATATTATTATTGTTGTTGTCGAAGTGTCCTCATTTTTATTTATTTGTTACACTGCATGTGATAAATTAAGATTTATATCCTGAGTCCTTTGAATTTTACATGAAAACGAATACAGGACCTCGTACACATGAAAACATACAGTTAAACACAAACATCAGCACAGAGTAAATAGATATTTTTTGTACTTGTATTTGTATATTTTATTGATATAAAAAGGACTAAAACAACAACAACAAACAATAGCAATAAAAGTTGTAATAACAAAGTAAAAGACCAACAAAAACAATATTGAAAACCAAATTAAATTTGTAAAATTTAATTTAACTTTTTGGTCTTGCCAATTCTTTGTAAATTTTTTATATTGTTTGTTAATACACGCAGAGAAAACACATGTTTCTATACGATCACAACAAACAAAATACAAACAAAAAAAATACTTTTTAACGGGAAAATTATTTGGAATCCTGAATTAAATTCCCAGGAAAATCCTCTTTGGAATCCTCTGAGCCGAAAGCCCGGAACCACTGTTGCAAATCTTTTAATTCTCTTTTGAAAATTTTTATTTAATTACGTTTTTCTTGCAAACTTCTTTTCATATTTATGACTTTGAAAAGATCCGCTTATTATAACTTGAATGGATTTACATTAAAAAGAAAAATATTTATTAATAAAACATAAAATAAATTACTTATTTCTTTCAATTTTTTATGTCGTAAATAGTTTTTTTATTTTTTTATCTCTTAATTGCAAGATTTACACATTTCATAAAACATGCATGTATTCCTTTTAAACTTTTTCTTACACATTTTTTTTATTTTATTTTTTTTTTTGTAATTTTTCTACTTTTAAGCTGTTTAAATGTTTTCATTTCAGACTAATTAAAATGTTTTAACTTTATACTCCAAAAACAAATAATTATTTTCACATAAAATGAAAAAAGAAACACATAAAAGATAATATAAACAATTTTATTAAAGTATGGAAGGGTATTACACGATTTCCGTAAGAATAGTAAAAGCACTTTTTTTTAATGTCTAACATAATAAAGCGTAATGTTTTATAAACATTTATGTACAGTGCAACCTCGGTTCAAGCAACCAATAGAAATTTTGGGCGTTGTGAAAATAAAAGATTAAAAAAAAAACAACTATTCACCCCAATTATGTGAGTTGTTGTCGATGGCGAAATTATTTTTAAATTGTTGTCACATCAAGTCGATGTCACACTTCGATGTTGACTTTATATTTTATAATAATGTTGTATCGACGTCGACTAGTTATGGAAAATCTGACATAAAAAAAAATCCAACGCAACCTCGGTTCATGCAACCAATAGAAATTTTAGGCATTACGAAAACTGATATTGTTGCGAAAACCAAGTCATACATTTTTTTGTCTCTTTAACGTTAAAAACAATGTTCGAAAGTAAACAGAACATTATTCAGCGTTCGGCTCACACACCCAGGAACGATATCTATTTTTTTTAGTGATTCTGTAGACGAATACAACCTTTAATACCGTTCGTAACTATTTTCAAGAAAGAGCCGAACATTTTATTGTGTTCTGTTCTTCGTTAAAAAACAGAACAATTGTAGTGATACTGCACGCAGAGAAAAAACATGTTTAAATATGGTCACCTCCAACAATACTATGTTTAAAGAAAATTTGAACCATAATATGTTTAATTTCACCATATTTTTGTCACCGACAACCATATTATGGTTAAATTAGTCATCCATCAAGAGGCCACAACCATATTATGGTTGCCTCTAAACATTTTATGGTTAAATATGACAATAATTTGTTTTTAAGTTTACATAAGTATTTTCCTCTATTTCAAGAGCAACATACTATGGTTGAAAACCAACCATGCTACTATAAGTGTTAAACAGATTTTAGTTATTACTAAACATAATATGTTTGGAGGCAACTATAATATGGTTGTGGCTTCTTGATTTAGGACTATTTTTACCATAATATGGTTGTCGTTGACAATAACATGGTTAAATTTAACATAATATGGTTAAAATTGTCTTAAAACATAGTATTGTTGGAGGTGACCATATCGACCCCTTTGCGCGAAATTATCGTATATGCCAATTTTTTTGAAATTGAGTTTTTGATGCAATCTTGTTCTACATTCAAAGAGACGTCACCTGACAAAATATTGTAGGCGAATTCCACTTCGTTGCTCCAAAAATTGATTGTATATTTTCATTTTGATATTGCAAGCCAAAGAAAAAAAAGTAGAAAAATGGCTGTCCTGTAAAATTTGGTTTTTGTAACATACGATAATTTCGCGCAAAGGGGTCGATATTTAAACATGTTTTTTCTCTGGGTGTGTAGACAAACATTATATTTTAATTATTAATAAAATTTCTGTATGACGTGCTACATTTTCCATTTTTCATCTTTGATAAATACACTGATATTTATTGTTGAGGGAAAGCTAGTTTCTTATGCGCATTTCACTGGTTGCTTAGGCCAGATCGTCGGGAAACCTTTTCCAAAGATTTAGGAAAAGCTAAAAATATTATACAAATAAAATCTTAAAGCGAATTAGAATTATAAACACTCAAAACTTACTTGTAATTATATATCAGAGCTTAAACAAAACACCAGCAATAAACAATGAGTTTATCTTTTCTTACATTCCCCCCTACAATTAGTTGGCTTTTTTGGTTTTAATGTTCTATAATGTTTTTTATTTACATTGATAAAGAGTGCCCCTATAGGCTAGCTACACGCAAAGAAAAAACATGGTTGTGGTAAACATATTCTAAGAGCAACATATTATGATAAGAATTATGATTGTAGTCACCATATTAAGATTATTATTGAAACATATTATGACTCAATATTATCGTAATATGTCATCATAATATTTTTCCCTTAATCATATTATTATTCTGTTAATCATACTAAGTTAAGAAGTAATCATATTACTGTCATGTTAATCATAATAAGCTAAGAAGTAATCATATTATCATCATGTTAATCATAATAAATTTAGAAGCAATCATATTATGATACAGCACCTTTCATAGCTGTCATAAAAGTACAAAATGAATTTAAATATTTTTGAATCGACTTTTTATTTTGTGGCTTTTTACAATTTTTCTTAATGTTAATCAAATAGCGGAGTTCAATATTGATGCCATATTGCCTAATTTTGAACGCTCTTTATATTTTTTTGAAAAAAGATGGATCAATTCCGTTTTGTAACG
Source organism: Pollenia griseotomentosa (assembly GCA_963931875.1). Classification (NCBI taxonomy): domain Eukaryota; kingdom Metazoa; phylum Arthropoda; class Insecta; order Diptera; family Polleniidae; genus Pollenia; species Pollenia griseotomentosa. Next base: position 16,963,835 of record OZ007564.1, read on the forward strand.
TAATGACAAAGCTTAAAATGTGCAATACCTAGCCCATAGTTTGATCTAGAATGGGTTTTCGGCTTTCCTGAACAATTTGTTTTAAGACATACGCGGTTGCCCATGAAAACCACAGAAATATCGTAGCACTTTTATAAAATATATCGAAATCTCTGTGTGATTTGTTATTGAATTTTACAAAACGCTATGATATTTTGCATTTGCACTATTACATCACTAATACTTGAATGAACTCCGCTAATATTTTAATTTTTTAATTTCTTTAAACTTATTTTTTTATGGAATTTTATCTTTTAATTGTTTAACCGCTCACAAATAAAAAAAACGACACAACTTCTTCAAAATTATTTTACAAATGGCGCTAACATAATATGATTAGAGTAAAAATAGTTTGATTACATCTTTAACATAATATGATAAATGTAAAGAAAGTTATCATGTTATGGCTATTAAATATCATGATATGGTTGTGAGAAATATAATATGTTTAGAAAGTTATCATAGCTAAGTTGTTAGAAAAATAATTATTTTTCGGTCAACAATACTCAAATTCATAATTGCGATAAACATTGATATGTTTACAGTAACTATAATATTGTTGATATTAAATAAAAATAACAATTATTTGTGTACGGCAACAATATATTGTTACGTTAAACATAGTGTTGTTGCCGTAACCATGCCCAACCATATTTTTTCTCTGCGTGTAGTAATGAGCTAGTCTATCAGCCCCGGGGTTGCGGGTTCGATTCCCGCCAGAGACTCTGGTTTTTTTTCCTGCAGACAAGCGTAGAGCTTCGCGGGGATTAGCTTAGGGAATAATAAGAAAAAAACAAAAAAATTTAGCAGCGACCGTAGCATAGTGTGTGTATATGTTTTGTTTGTGTAAAATTATTTTGCTGGCTTTTTTTTCGTATGCGTATTTTGTTTTTGTAAAAAATTTTTGGTTTTTTTTACCAGCCAAAAGGAAGAACATTAATAAGCCGAACCGAACCTAATGCAGTTTGTGGTTTTAAAAAAACAAACCGAACGGAATTAAATGTTCTCATCTTTTGTTGAGTTGGATAAAAACAGTATTATTTTTGTGTTCGAAAGATGACAAACAGGGAAACGTTTTTTTTAATGATTTTCTACACAAACACTATTAGCGTTTGTGTACTCTACAAATCTACCAAACCGAACACTAAGAAGCTTTTTTAGTGTTTATTTTCGAACACTGGTTAAAAAAGCTTATTTCAATCCTGATAAGAGATTTATTAAAAAACAAATAGTCACCCCAAATTTGTCAGTCGTTGTCGACATCACTTCGACGTTAATACCAAATTATAGTTATAAGAATGTTGTATCGACGGTGACTAGTTATCGAAAATCTGAAAAAAAAAATTCCCATCTCTAATTATTTTTCTTTTTATCATTTGTAACGCTATTTAAGCTATTTTCGGACATTCTGTTTTTTTTTAACCGTTTTAGTGATTCCAAGCAAAATTTAGAGTTTGCTTCTGATTTTTTACTGTAAGTTTTCTGATTTTTTACAGCTTGAACGACTTCTAATAAATATTAGACTTTGTCATCATGCCGCTGTTAGCAAGTTTTTGCGAATTTCCGCTAATTTAGCAATTTTTACCGAGTTTTTGTTATTCCTTATAGTTTAAGCGACTTTTAATTAATTTTATGTCTTGTTTAAAATATTAAAAATTTTCGCAAATTTTCACTATTTTAGCAATTTTTTCAGATTTTACAATTATCGCGTAGCTCTGTTGCTCTTAGAGGCAATCGTCGCAAATCAAAAATGTTCGTTATTTAAGAAAACTTTTTCGTATTTTTGCAATATTGGCATTTATTGTAGCTGGTTTATCAGCATTAACAAAGGACTTTACGTAACACTACAGAAAATAATTGAGAGGTGTCAAATCACACGACCTTGGAAGCCAATAGATCGGTGCATTTCATGAAATCAACTTATCGTCAAACATTGATTTTATTAAGTCAAAAAACCACATCCCGTCCGGATCAATGACGCCCAAATTTTAAACAAAAAAAAAAAAAAATAATAAAATCATTGATCATGCTGCGGTCATGATCTCCGTTAAACCGAAACGCGAGCTCTGGCTTGATTTTTGAAGAAATAAGTTTTGATGATGTCATTAGCACTTAAACCACACTAAGCGGTGCATTTGTCTGGGCGTATTGGAGTATGTAGGGTCTGTTGTGGATTGGTCTTACTCTATATGCGGCAATTTTGTTTATTGAGCACTCCGTTAAGATGGACGCCATAAAAATCACATAGTCATTTATAAATTGTGCAAATCGATGACTGACTTACAAAGTAAATTTGGACATTTTGATAACGTTGTTCAAATGTTATTTATGAGAATTTACCAGAGAATACTGATAGCAAATATCAAAGAGTAGTCGCAGTATGACTGTTCGTTTGACAATTTACATTTTCGTAAATTCTATTCGGATAAAAAAAACCTCCTTTGTTACTGTTTCTTAATAACACCAGATGAAAGCAAAGTTCCTTCTTATATGACATTGATATGGCCAAAAACTGGTTTCTTATTAACAATTACTAAGGGAAATGATGACATTTAATCAGCATTAAACTTATTAGAATGTTGTTTTACACTGGAAAAGTTTTTCCAGTGAGAAGAAAATCGCTTTCAAATCTATGAAAATTTCTTATAATTAATAAAAAAAAAGCAAATACATTATAATGAATTTTCTGCCGTCTCAATTAAAATTGTTTTATGTTCGAATAGTTACTTATCAGCTTAAAAACAAACTTCATCTATTCGACGGCCATTTCTCGCTTCAGTTAAAAAAAAATACATAAAAGCATTAAAAGAATAATAAAACTTTTACATCCTACACTAAAAACAATTTTAATCGAACACTAATACCAAAATATGATATTGTATGTATAAAACAAAATATGATATTGTATGTATAATTTAAAAATGGGGGATTGACAACAGATGGTGTCTCTTTTACACATCGTACTAGTTCCTCTAAAGAGAGTCAACTCAAAATTTTCCAATTTTCACTTTTGAAAAGAAAGCGATGCACAGTGGCCATATCTACTGAGTGTTAAAATTTTACATCGTTCGCCAAAAAAAAAATACAGTTGTTTCCCTCTTCTTGATATAAAAGAAGCTTCTCCAGAGTCAATTAAAGAGAAAAATTTTGAGTTGTCCACAAATGTAAGCTGAATTCATATGAGTTTTGTTTCAAATAAAGAGAAATATTTTAAGTTGTGCCAGTGTTTATGTCATAGCGGTTGACTTTACTAATGTTCTATTTTGTGTTGTCTCTTTTTAGTTGTTATAGGTACGTTAATTGTTCTCTTATATTTCGTTTTATTTCTATATTTATGAAATGACACCACTATAAAAATGAACAAGTTTCACATAAAGGCGAACAACTCAAAAATCTTGTTATTCTTCGATAATCCCTGAAAAAATTACAAAAACAACAACCGTTGTATACTTCTTACTCGAATTTATAATAACAATGCCATAATTGTTTTCAACCTGCATTGTAAATCTTTAAAAACAACTGTTTTTGCCTCTACTGAAAATTTTTAAATTTTAAGTTGACTCTCTTTAGAGTAGCCAGTGCGGCATGGTATGTCGCACTGGCATTTTCACATTTATTTTCAAATAAATCTGTTTCAGACTATGCGACATAAGCCTGCAATAATATACGCATATTCCTTTTTGTTAAAACATAGGCAAATTGAGGATTAACTCAAGGAGCCCATACATTAAGGTAGATCTAAAAAAAGTTGTGCCCCCTAGAATAAAACTTATGTCAATGAATTCTAAAAAAAAATATTTTTTGCCACGCCCCCAACTACAGCGGTTCTCTTTGTTTATATATACCGCTGCCATTTAAAGTCAAATCTCATCACATCGCATATAGTTGTTCATGGCTTGATAATGACTTCTTTTTCGCCTTTGGTGACTTTTTAGTCCGACATCAAATTCGGTCCAAAATGCTAAATTTTTTGAACGTGCCAAGAATGTTCTTCTAAAACTTGGTATGTCTAGCTTTTAATATACTCACCTTTATGACACGCATTAAAGTTTTCTTTTGCACTACATCTCGATCGCTAAAATGCCTTAGAGAACACAAAATTTAAAAATTTTAGCGATGACACTAAAAGCTTAAATTGCGGCGAATTAAATTTTTATGGCATTGCCAAATTTAACAATGCACATTACAGAATTGCATTCGTAGCCAAAAATCGCTAAAACAACAACTATATAAATTTTCAGCGATGGAGATTTAGCTTTAGCGAATTAGATTGGTAATGGCTAGAATATGACTTTATTTTTGTGTTTAATGCATTTTTAATTTAACATCAAATTATAGATGGCGTTTATGATATATCAGATCCTTCCCCTTTAATGTCTAATTTTATGACAATATGACTTGATAGCATACCGTTTGAAACCCCCCAAATGTGTATTAATTTATCAGGGGTTTTTGACCATGTACCTTCAATCGCACGATTTGAAATCGCAAAAAGCAGTTTTGCAGTTTTTATTTACAGAACACCGAGTATGCTCTTTTGTGGTCTAAACAAAAAAAAGGACAAAAACCATACAAGGTGTAAAAACAGTATATTTGTGTACTGTTTTAAAAAATCGAAAATATGCACTCAAAATTCAAAGATATGCATAAAAAAATAAAAAAATATGCACTAAAAACTTAAAAAATTTTCATTAAAATCTTTTTTTAATTTTACTGAAAACAAAAATATATGAATTATTCAAATATCGTTAAAAAACTTAAATAACTAATCTAAATTTGTGTTTGTTTAAATAAATAAATAAGTACTGTTGTCCTAAAAGTAAAACATTGTCTTGAACTTGAAGAGTGCCAATGCATTTTGAAAAAAATTATTTTCAGATGCCACTTTGATTCCAGATCAGTAGCCCGTTTCTGTATTTCTCGCATCGTAAAATTTTCCGACTGAAACCAGTGAATCGGGACAGAAACAGTGAAAAATGAAACAAAAAATGGTTTTTCTCACACAAGTGTTTCTGTATCTTTTTTTTGCGAGAATTATCTGTCATTTAAATAATTTTCCAGCAATTATTGGAAGGATGCGAGAAAAAGGGTTTCTATAACAATATTTTGCGAAAAGTTTTTTTCAAGAACTGTCAAAATAAGTCACATTTGAAATTGGTGGCGAGAAAAACAAAATGTAGATATTTTGAATTTAAAATATGTTTATATACTATTTTTTTTTTAAAAATAAAAAAATAGAAGGAATATAAATGATAAATGCATATTATATATGATGAAAATAAACAAAAAACAATTGTTATATTTTGTAAGTTTAAATTTTTGTAACCTTTTCTTGTTTTGGTTTTAATCAGTGCTGCCAGATAAATTTGTGTCAAAATCGTCAATTTCCTGAGAAAAAAATAAAAAAGATCGTCTTTTTTGTTTTAAAAATCGTGCAATTTAAAATCAATTTTAAACAAATTTGTTTCGACTTTTATTAAAAAATAATCAAACAAAAACATAGTTAAAGCTCATGGGTATTTAATAATTATTATTAAATAATTGAGATATAAATCTTTAATTTACCTATTCCTATAATCTTTTTCTTTTTTACCTGAAATAGACTTAGTAGAATACCTTGTAGTTAAAATTAAAAAAATCGGTTCATAAATAAACGGGTTAAAGACCCAGTAAAATCTTCGCCTACAAAATAATATGTTAAGTAATCAGAAACACATAAAAGCACTACATACAATTCTACTGAAAAACTAATGAATTTTACAAGGGTTGTGCCAAAAAGAACAAATTCAAAAGTAAGTCATTTTTTTATATCTTAATACATCCAGAAAAAAGTAGTTATCGAAGTTCTTATAAAAGAAAGCTACTTAATAACGAGTGAAAGAAGCTATCCATTTTGAAAAAGTTTTTACTGGGAGACAAACAAATTTCTTTCTTGCCGGAATAATGGTTTTGGCACAAAAGATAAGAATATCAAATATCAATCATATTTTGTATATGTTTATAAGAAGTATTAAATGTTCAAAATAAGCCAAGTCCGTCCATTACTTTCCCTAGAAATTTTGCTTTTGCCGATACATTTTTTAGGGAAGAAACAAGCAATTTCGAGGACAGTTTTCACAATAGGGATGAATATAAAAATTTAAGCAGCCTTGTTTCTAAAGATATCTTTTTTTCTAATAAACAAACATATAAAAATATTTACAATTATCTTATTTCGAAGACTAATGCTCGAAATTTCTACAAATAAATATCTAGTGGTGTTCTTACCTAACAGTTATCTTTACCTATCCGGTATCACTATTGTGGTAACTTCAACGTTTATTTTGCCTACGTGAATTAACTACCGAAAATCGATGGGGTAAAATACATTACACTTTAACCCGTAGCTTAGAAATACGTTTTAAAATTATGAAAACCATAGATACCAATACACAGCTAGATACCTATTTGTAGAAATTACGGGCATAAGGGGCTTATAGTGTAAAGCGCAACGCCAACAATTTCATTAAAAGCAAAAATAAAATCAAAAATATTTTATAAATTTGTTGTTGCTTTCTACAGACATTCATATTATTTTTTTTTTCAATTTTCAACACCACTAAAAAGAAGTGTTTGAAATTTAAAAAATCAAGATGAATTTCTATAGAAAGTAACAACAAAATTATAAAATATTTTTGATTTTGTTTTTGCTTTCGTAACTTTTTTAGAAAAAATCATCAAAACGTCACTTTGTTAATATCGGAACAAAAAATCGTCAAGATGACAACTCGTCAAATCTGGCAGCCCTGTTTTTATTATATTTATTTCTTTTGTTGACGTTTCGCTTTTATTTGACACTTAATTACTGGAAATATTCCAGTATAAACAGAATTTGTTGTATCTGTTTTCGCATTCAAATACAGAAACACTTTTATCTCATAAATCGAGAAACGATGGAATTTTTTGTTTCACACTTCATGTAAGAAATTTTACGATGCGAGAAATACAGAAACGAGCTACAGATTACAAACAGTTGAAATTTATTTTATTTTTTGAAATCCTTAACTTTTTTTTGCAAAACGTTTTGGATTTTTTTTTGAATTTGTCGGGAAACAATTCCTTCCACATTGATAATTTTGCTTTCTGCAATATCAATTAATTTGATTTGAGCATTAAGTGAACTAAATCCCTCCAATTTATCCGTAGTTGGAAAATACAAATGCTAATTGACTTCTGATATTTCATATTTAAATTTCAAATATCTTTTACTTTTTTAATTTCATAATCATCAGTATCAACAAGCTCTTTTAATGGCCTGTTCAACGATTTTGAAAGAACGACTTCGATCGCATTCTAAGCGATCGAAAACTGTTTTGGGTTCAACTAACTTTATTCTAAACGAACATTCGTTTAGAAGACAACTCGAAAGAAAACGTAAGTACTTTCATACAAGAAGCGGTTTATTAATATCGAAGGTATTGTCGACATTACGAAAACAAATGTCAAAACCACTCACTTGTTGTTTTGTTGTCGAATCAAGGAATTTATAAAAAACGAGAAATATTTAAGAGTAATTTAAATAAATTATAAATAAAAATGGAGAACAAATGGTAATTATATAAAATAAAAAACTGTTATTGATTACAATACTCCACAAAAAATTAGCCTTTAAAATTATGCTCGTTTAAGCTTAACACAGAAACAAATAATTTTCATATTTGAATACGAAAATCGCATATTTGATTACAAAAATTTTTGAATTTTCTGCGATGACGGTTTTTGCGGTATTGATAAAAAAGTTTGTATGTATAATTGTTAAATTTTTAGTCAACAACCAAGTTTATTGAGTCAATAAAAAAAGTTGTTGCCCAAAATAATTTTTTCCAACAAAATGTTTACTTGATTTGTTAAAATTAATTGTTGAAAATGTTGAATAAATCAAACAAAACATTAATCGAATCTATATATTTTTATTTATTAATGATGATGTCATAAATTTTCAATTTTTAAATTTTTATAAAAACACTAAAAATTTATTATGCGGGGATAAGGAAGTTGCTATGCGCATTTCACTGGTTGCTTAGGCCAGATCATCAGGAAACCTTTTCCAAAGACTTTGGCAAAACTAAATATATTATTCAAATAAAACTGTGAAACAAATGAGAATTATGAGCTATTTAAAAATGGACAAGAGTTGTTAAAATACTGTCTTTACTTTGATTCACATATTTTTTTTATTGAATATGAAGAAATATTTTATTATTTCATTATTAAATATGTTTGATTGAGTGCTATTTTGCAAAGTGTCAATTTGATAAATTTTTTCTTTGAATCAAACAAAAAGTTTGTTGACTTAAATTTTATTTTTAACAAACTGTGTTGTTAAAAATTTTCTTAAAATATTTTTTTCTGTGTTATTGAGGCGGCTAAACACGAATATGGCACTCATTTATTTCTCTCAATAAGCGTTTTCGAGATGTTCGCGAAAATCGTGTTTTTCTGGAGTTATATTATATATTTCCAAAAAATTTCAAATAAATATGCTTATAGTGTTTTGATCGGATAAAAATTAACTGAGTTACAGGCCTTTAAATTTGAAAAAAATGCCCTAATAGAGAGACTGAAATCGTTTAATATTGAAAAACATAAAATAATAATTTTTGTTTTAAATCTAAACTAAATTTTTTTCCGAACAACACAGTATAAATATGGGCTGAAAGAGGAAAAACATATTTATTCAATAGTTTTTACAATTCAGATCAACAATTCTTGAAATTTTTCAAAATAACTAGCTAAAACAACTGCAGAATAACATGATTTTAAATATAGGACAAAAAAAAAATCATCAGAAAACAACATATAAACTAAACTATTTAACTTCCCTAGACCATATAATTGATCGGACGCTGCTTTGGTCCTCGGCTGCGTAGTTGTAGAGTGTTGGCGGGCAAAATTAAAAGTGCTGAAACTCAGACAGCAGATATTAGAATCACCACCAAGAGCTTCTAAATCTGGGACGGAGGTTGTACAAGAAAGCAAAATTAAAGAGACAGGTCCCTTAAGATTATTTGACAAAATCTTAAAACTTCATCCAAACGAAGAAGGATAGAGGTCGATAGTGAGAAATAATATACAAACTGCTCTTCAGGTAAAAAAAGGGGAAGACGGTAGTTGAGGAACAACTGTCGTTAATTTGTCATCAAATGAAACAAATGCAACAACTGCCAAGGAGCAAGCTGATGCTATCAAAATACACATTGCCTTGGTACTTATTTAACTTTCTTTTACGTTTTTTGATTGGCTTATTTATTTATTTGTTTGTATTATTTATTTTTTTTTTGGTTGAATATTTTGTTTTTAATTAAATTTAACTTTTTTTCTTAAGCGTTGGTTTCAACAAAAGCGGTTTTTTTATTTTTTGACATGTTTATACAGCTGATGAAATTTCAAACGCGGTTGTATTTGTTATCAAGCAAATTAGTATTATTTTTGATACTTTTTAACAAAAAAGCAACAAAATATAGAAATACCTTATATGGCAATACTTTATTTTTTTAATACGTAAGTAACAAATATTTACACTCGTAAGAGCAAGCGATCGAAAGCAGTCAAAATCTGATTCGAAATCAAGTGAATGGATGGCGATCGCTTCGATTTGCTGTCGAGATTGTTGAACAGGCCATAACATTCTTCAATTACTCAAAGTTTTTTTAATAGAATTCTGAAGCATCTAGACAGGACCCAATCTTGTTACTACTGGCTGCGGTGCAAGGGATACATTTCATTTAAAATTGCATTATTATCGAACTAGCTTCTTATTTCCTGTGAAACGCGGTATAACTCATATGCCAAGCAGGTGGCTTGTAAGAGTTTTGAATATAATATCTAAAACCCATTGGAAGCCTTAACCATGTAAGGTGCTGTAACGGTTTAAAATAGAAGGATCTTTTGTCGAAATCTTAAAAATCTTGTATTTAAATCAAAGCTCCAAAAGACTTAATTTATTGATTTTAAGTTTTTTTTAAGGTTTTTTTTGTGTATTTAAAAATTATTTTATAAAAAGCGAATTTAAAAAAAATCTCTCAAACATGTCAAAATATGCAAAAATATGCATTAAAACCCTAAATATGCAAAAATATGCATTTTCACCAAAATATGCATTTTCACCAAAATATGCAACAATATGCAAAAACAAATCGATGCCATTTTAACGCAAATTTACTGATTCGGAAAGATAATTGGTCGCCATCGTTCTTAGACTATCCACAAAAAACATGCATTTGCATGGAAATCGGATCCCTATTTTAACTAAATACCGAATCAGTTACCATTGTTACAAATAAGGTCATGAACAAATTTTACCTATGATAGTAGTTGTAGAGTACATTGAAAGCAGAATCTCGCTTATTGCATTTACTGTAGATTTTCTTATAATTTTTGCTGTTACTTATAAAATAATACCTTAAGTTATAATATGGTTAATTATCGCATTGAAAGTTTTCAATAATCCAAGTCGAGGAGAAAAAGTTATAGAAAGAAAAAGTAAAAGGAAAATATTATCGATTAAATTATTTTTTTGTTCAAAATTGAAGGAATAGGACTATGTATTACAAAAAAGCATAATGAAATATATAACTTGAATTTAGCTTATAGAATAAATTCGAAAAATAAATAAATAAAATAAAATGTTGAATATTACAAATATATTAATTTAAAAAAAATTTTTTTTGCTAAAAATTTGGCACCGTAACGGTTATAAATTTTATTTTGAGAACTACTTTTTAATCATTATTCTTGAATTTTAATTATTGCTTAGAAAATAAAAGTTATTCCTGAGTTTTATTTATTTCAAAGAAACAAAAGCTATTTCTTGTTTTTTTTTATTCCTCAGAAAAAAAAAAAAATATTCGGCCATGTTCTGTAAATCGAAATGAAGTAAATTTTAAATCGCACAAATTTTGAAAACGCCCCTGTAAAGAATGTTCATGAAAATATTCCTTTTTGTATATTTCATATTTTGAGTACTAATTATCTCTACAAGAACCACTGTTGAAACCCGTATAAGCTACAGCCATTTTGTAAATAATTGAGATCAATATCTTCTAGATTTCAATTCCACTTCATTTCGATTTGTGGAACATGCCCGATTTTATTGAGTTTTTTTTTTTTTTTGCCTAGAAAATAAAAATTATTTTTTGAGTCTTAATTTTGATTGGAGTTTGATTTTTTTAGTTAACATTTGAAATATTACCGTTATTTGCAGTCCCTGCTAAAAGAGAAATATATTAAAAACCCAGCAGCAAACATGATTTCCAGACATAATTAAATAGCGGAATTTAATAAATATAAGCGGAAGAAATCGTCAAATTGACTTATCTAAACAGCAATAAAAATCTTCATTGCTAAAAAACAGTAAATTTTATAAATTTTTAGGCATTTTAAAAAAACTATTGATAAATTTGTTACGTAATTTTTAAAAAATATACAACCTTCTTTGTCTACTAAAAAAAAATTCTCTGCAACTAGAAAAAACTGTAAATTTAAAATTAATCTTTTGCCAGAATCCAAATCGTAAATGATCGTGTTTAAAACGACACCAACGAGCCAACTAAATGCCAAAGCAAAATATTCATTAGCTGCTGAAATATAAAAGTTACTCCTAATAAATAGAAAACATTATTTTCGAATTAAAACAAGACATTTCTAGAATCAAAACATTTTTTGTTTAAATCCGCGCAGGATCCGTTACGGTACGAATCTAGAAGACATTTCAACATTCTGCTATTTCAGAAGCCTTCTGCCCTTAACAGGTGGTACCGCTGACGATGCCGGAAATGGAATAAAAGCTGGTAAACATGCAAGAAGAACTAACCTAAACATATTTAACTCCTGCGTAAAATCGTCTCTCCTCTATGGATGGAATCGTGGAATGCAGGCTGCGAAAGCCCGTTGACGATATCACAAGACACGCCATCGAATGGAATCCGCAAGGAAGCTGTAGAAAAGGGAGTCCGCCACACACCAAGCGCCGCCAAATCGAATTTGAAGTGGCCAGAGCTGGAACGAGATAAGAAAACTCGCACCGGACACACCGGTATGGAATAAATTTGTTATGGCCCTATGCTACTGAGAGGAACATATGTATGTACCTAGCTCACTTGCTTGTAAGTGTATCGAGCCCTGGTTCTTGAAAACCAATACTCAGAATCTTGATTCCATTTGCTTAGTTTTAGCGCAGTGCAGTATATTTATAAGGGATTAGCTATCTACCATAGTAACAATTACCAAGTGTTGGGATACTCAATATGTCTTTGTTGGTACCTGTAGTTTAATACTCGTTATTGTTTGTAAAGTTTACTAAAATTTTTAATAATTCTCTATGTAATGTTATATTCCTAAAACATGTTGTCATAATGTTGTTTTTATTAATTATTTGTTTCATTTTTTTCTTTCGTCATTTTTCTAACGAAAACATTATTAGAACTCAATTATATCACACAATAAATTGGTATCCTTTTGTTATTTCCGTACAATAGGAAATTGCAAATTATATAAATAAATACAAAAACACTCCACTCACACACCCACACAAAAGAAACAACTATTCTGTAATATAAAAAAAAAAACATGTGCATACCAGTGTTCGAAAATAAACACTTAATATCGCTGCTTATTGTTCAGTTCGGAAGATTTGTGGAAAACACAAATGCTAATAATGTTTGTGTAGAAAATCATTAAGAAAAAACGTTTCCCTGTTAGTCATCTTTCGAACACAAAAATAATACTGTTTTTTCAAACTCAACAAAAGATGAGAACATTTAATTCCGTTCCGTTTTTTTTTTTTTTAAACCACAAACTTCATTGTGTTCGGTTCGGCCCATTAATGTTCGTCCCTTTTGGCTGGTAAAAAAACCAAAAATTTTTTACAAAAACAAAATACGCAAACGAAAAAAAACAAAAAGCCAGCAAAATAATTTTACACAATACACACACAAGCTGTTCGTCGTTGCTAAATTTGTTTGTTTGTTCATTTCTTATACAATGTAAAAAAGAAACATTATAGAACATTAAAATATAATGTTTGTCTACAGTATCACTACAATTGTTCTGTTTTTTTAACGAAGAACAGAACAATATATAATGTTCGGCTCTTTCTTGAAAACAGTTACGAACGGTATTAAAGGTTAAAGGTACTAAAAAAAATATCGTTCTTAGGTGTGTGAGCCGAACACTGGTCCATACACATGTATGTATATATTTATGTATTGGTATACGTGTGTACGTAAGGATATAAAAAATAAACTGAAATTCAAACGAATAAACGAACAAAACTTATGGCTAAATAGTAGAAAATGGGAGCAAAAAAAATTACACAGTTGCCATTGACTACCATTTTATAAAGAGGAACAATAACAACAACTAAAACTACAACAATAATAAAACAGCATGTGAAAAGATTTCATAGTTACTGTATTACATTGATTTTAACGTTAAGTTGAGTGTAAAAAAATATAACAACAATCATGATGACAAGAACAAGAGCAACAACAAAAACCAAATAAATATGTTATAACAATAATATAACATTGAATTTATATGACACACATCATAAAAATCACATAATAAATATAGAATAAAGACTTGTGTACATACAGACATTTATACGAATAATATCGATACACAATAGTGATGTTGCGATTATCAATTTTCAATATTCGCCCATACGAATATCAGCGCCAATATTCGCCAAACACGAATATGCAATCTAAAATTAAGCACTACACGATATTTCAAGTTTGATTGAAAACAATCTCCCGTTTGCGTCAATAACAATAAATTTGAATTTGAAATTATCAACTTTGCACCTACACCTCTGTACCTTCTCTGTACGCCACTAAATGTATAATAACAGTTACCGATGCACAAACGAAACGCAAACTATGCATCAATAATTTTGTCGATACTTTGGTGACATTTATTGTATAAAGAAAACAAAATAGCACGTTACTTTGTATCGAAATACCAGCAGAAATCCTATGTAAAGGCGATCTAGGGGAACTCTTGTGCAGCCCAACTAGGAATGGGCAAAAAATATCAAAATATCGATATTTAAATAAAAAATAATCGATATATATCGCCGATATTTAAAATACCGATATGTCGATATTGAAATACGACTATCGAATTCGATATTTTTTTAAATCATTAAAAACTCAAAATTTTAGCCGTTTTTCAAACAATATGTTTTTTTAATAATTGGCATTTATATAAAGCAGTGCCGGATACAAGAAGCAGAGCACATAAAAGTGCACCTGATGTCCATATCTGATGATTACTGGTTTAACTAAAACCATCCAAAACATTTCTAGTTAAAGTTGGTAATTTTGGGGTGCAATTCAAATTTTAAGGTAAGTTGGTACTTCCAAGACTTATTTACTTCTATTTAAAATTTTCCTATTATAATTTTTTTTTAGATTTCATATGGTTTTTTTGTATTTTTCCCTTTTGTTTTTGTTATAATTGAATTTTTTGTTCTTTTTAATTTTTTAAAATAAAAATGTGATTACATATCGATTCGATATATATCGATATAATTTTTCAATTTTCCCATCCCTAAGCCCAACAGTCAGTGAATACTAGATCAAGGCAACAAATAAAGCTAATTATCCTTCATGGTGAGAGATTGTATACTTCACGTGAAGTTATTAAGACAACTCCATGGAACATCATTCTGCTTCGATACTTATCAATCTGAACATATCTTAAAATTTTTTACAGCTAAAGCTTGCATTAGACAAGGCAAGAAAATGCTAAAACTTATTTTAAAAAATTATAAAGTTTTTTTAAGATTTTCATTAAAAATTTATTAAAAGTATGAAAATTTAATAAAAACTTAATAAATTTTAGTAACTCATTTTAAGCAAACTTTAAATAATTGGTTATAAAGTAGTTTTTACTTAACTGCCTTTTATTTAAGTGCACTTTTCACTTAACTGCACAAAATGAATAAATTATACTTCGTCAGCTCATTATTGGCTTGGCGCATATGCCAAAAAGTCTTATAGGAGAAAACCACAACAATAAAGGTTTACATGAAGTTTTCTGAGAATATACCCGATAGAATTTTTTGAAGAAAAAAGAAAATTTTTTTTAAACGTTCATTAACGAACATAGGATAGTTTTAAGCCGCATACGCCACTTTTCTAAATTTATTTTTAAAAAGTATCTTTTTGTGGTGCATACGTAGGCTTTTTAGCTTCCTACTTTTATTGTATAATCAGCTGAACGAAAAGATCTCTCCGATTTTCTTTAAATCATTCATGCATTTTGGCTATATTTTCAAATTTATTGACGAAAGATACTTTGTTCAATCCACCGAAGCGAACGAATTTCCAATTTTTTTAAAGAAAAAGGTCTGTTTTTGTACTTTTGTTTTTTTTTTTTTAAAGTATTCGCGAAATATTTACTTAAATTTGGCGAATACAAATACGAATTTCTTAAAATGGACGAATATTTGGCGATACGAATACGAATGTTTGTAACATCACTAATACACAATCATATAATAAAGTGTGTACACAAATTAAGTTATAGGCTTAATTGTAATTTTGTAAATTTGATTCGAAATATTCATAAGAATCAAGTGCGTTTACATTGCAATTTGGAAAAATCCAATATGAAAAATGTGGTGTGAAATAAGGACATATGACTTTATTACACTGCATCGTGTAGCCATAGTTTAAGAAGTGAAGATGCAATAAAACAAAATAAAAATTACAAAGGCTTCTTTAAAGCAATCTTTAAGAGAACTAAAATCGTGATGTAAGCTACAGAATTTATAAGACAATCTTTTTTTTAATGCTTAACATTTTTTAAAATTATTTTTTTGCATAAAAGCAGTTACTGAAATTAAAGTTTAACTTTAGACGATTTGAAATAAAAAACATTTCGTTTTACTCACAATTTAAAAATTTATTTCCGACACGCACGTTACAAAAATTTAAGAGAATTAAGTGAATAAAAATGTGGTTTTCAACCTGAACACCTATTTTAACAGCAATAGGCCGTTTACATTAAAACGAAATCTAATAGATTTCTCCGAAATCTTCCTCAAAATCTAGTGCGTTAACATTGTACTTTTTTGACATTAGCGAGATTTTGTTTTCATAGCAAAAATAGCTGACTGAAAGCTTTTTGTGCAGCACGTACACATACGTAAAGAAATACATTATGTTATAAGCTGCCATTTCGATTTTGTTTTTTTTATTAAAATGTAATTTTTTTCTTCTACAGGGATGCTTTTTTTAGTACTATATGGAACAAACCAAAGTTGCATCACTAACGCTGGGTCTCCACGTAGCAATATTTATTGTTAAGTACAAGCAAAAACGTCGGCAGAACAATGCCCAGCAAAAACTTTACTTACAATCCTACTTTTAATGACTTCAAGAATTCATTACTTTGTAGCTTTATTCGCCACTTTTTGGATTATTAGTTATATATTAAATAATAACTTTATTATATCTTAAATATACAGAAAAATTTGTATTTTCATTATGACAATAAAAATGTCATTATAGTCATAAAACATAGTTTTTTAATGCAAAAACTACGCTGCCTCGGTAGACTAGCTGGTAGAGAGCTAGTCTATCATCACCGAGGTTGCGGGATCAAATCCCGCCAGAGACAGAAAAAAAAAATAAAAAATAAAATAAAGTAAAATAGAATAAGAAAAAATAAAAATAAAATAATTAAAAAAAAAAAAACAAAAAAAAAAAATTAAAAAAAAATAAAAAATTTTTTACTTTATTGACTTTGTGTAACTATATATTTTTATAAAAATTTTAAGTATAAAAAAAACATATTATTTTTTAGATTATAATAGGCTAAATTATAAGGGATTACTTTTGGGACATCTCGAACAAAAATAAGTACTTCTTCTAGTAGAAAAATAAGTAGTCTGTTCGTCAAGTTCTCATTATTTTTCTACTTATTTTGTAAGCAAAGTTTTTGCTGGGTGACAGAACAATGGAGCAATAATTGCTGATTATATTGATGGAGAATACTTGAAATTGCTTTGCCATAAATTTGCAATTTTAAATTTTCATTGCTACGGGGTAAGAACTATTAGATTTGTAGTGATTTCAACAAAATCTAGTCACTAAGTCATCGACCAGACTTAAAGTTTTTGTTGCATCAATTCTTGAGTATATTGGTGAGAGGAGTGAGAGGAGAGGAGAGGTGGAGAGGAGAAGATTGGGGTGGGGTACTCAGTTACATGTACTATGCAATTCTGTTTTGTTTTATAATTCTCACACTTTTGAACTTTAAGTTGGCTGTAGGTGTATTTAAATATTAAATAAAATCAGGAGAAGAGGAAAGACAAAATGAAAATACAAAAATTGCAAAACTAAAATTTAATAATCTAGAGATAAATGCAATTTCAAAGCAGAACTTAAAAAAATTGCAGCAACAAAAGTTACAAGTCTGGACCATGTCTAAATGGACTTTGTTTTCTATGGGAAATCAAGCCATAAGCAAATATATTTTGCTCGAAATGTCGTAAAAACTAAATTTCGTTGTAGTGTATGCGGCTATCAAGCAAGTTAAACTCTCTTTTTGGTTTAAAATGTGTTTAAACCAGCAGATCTATAATTCAGCAAACATCAAACCATAGCTGTTAAGTAATGATTAGTAATCGTAATAATTACTTATTAGATAACTTTTTTTTAAGGATAAAGTAATGATTACAATTACCTTCTTTAAACTCATAAAATTGGGCGTCATAACTACCAATAAAAACCATATAAATTTGACAACATTTATCGTAGTGCTGCCACATTAATATTTTTTTTTTGCCTACATATAATATATGGGGCACTGATTTACAGCTGTTAAGTTTAAACAACATATAAATTTAAGTTTAGTTCAACTAAAACAACGTTGAAACATTCATTGATTTATTAGCCATAAGAAACCTGCGATAGGGATTTGGTAATAATTTTTGGTTAATTGGCTTTTTTATATTTATAAAATTATCAAAAATTCCGTTAAAAAAATTAAGTTTGATTAATTTGGTTGGTCGACTGTTTTCGGGATCTGTCAATAGGAATAAAACCATAGTTTCATCATTAAGTACTACTAGATTTTCATTAGGTTTCGCCAAAATCAAGTCACAAAGTACATTTTGTTTATAGCCTTTTTACACTTGAGCACATCTTAAGGGAATGCATGGAAGATGTTAAAAATGAAAAAAACTTGTTTACATTTGCAACATCTTTCATCTTTCATCATAAAAATATTTATTTTCGCGTGTAAGAGCGAATAAAAACTAAATAAATGATATTGCTGTCCTGCTCTTTTGTATTTTTTTCTAGTGATGGTATATATTTTTTTAACAAATTATTGGGTTTTTCTAGTGATGACACTAAAATAATCGAAAGATGATGAATGAAACAACATGAAAAAAGAACATCTTTTAAAGATGAAGAAAGATGTTGATTTTCAGCCCTGTACAATTCTTATGGGAAGATGTTATCATCTTTGCGATAAGATGAAAGATGTAAGATGAGAGTAAGTGTAAAAAGCCTATTAGTATGGGAAGTCTGGTAAAAAACAACAACTAGATTTTAACGAAATCTCATAACCCAACGAAGACGAAGTCAAACCTTTTATATGAAATGGCTTTGTCATTTGACATTAAACACAATTCTCAAACGTTTTTCAATTGTTGATTTTAGCATTTAAATTCAAATTGATAATGATTTGAAATAAACATTTGACACCAAATGTTTTATCAATTTGATTTCAAATTGGTATCAAATGTTAAATTCAATCCAAAACTAAACTTGGCAATACTAAAGCGAAAAAGAAATGTAAACATTAAAAATGTTAAATTTTTACTTCGTGGTTAAATGTGTTTTACAAGTGAACGATTTATTTCTTGTGAAAAATAATAATTATTTGTGAGTAATTAAAATGATTAAGAAAACGAAGCAAAAAAAAAAAACACGGGAAAGTGAAGAAATTATAAGTTTGTTGTTTGATCGCGGCTCTACAATCCTCAAAATAAACGGGAGCCAAGTGTTTCGTCTTTCTTAGAATTAGAGGACGAAAAGAACATTATTTCATCTTTAAGCTATGGTGCCGAATGTTTATCTCACAGTTTATTTAACTAAATAATGAATTTAAATTAAAAAAAATTAAATATTTTTGTTTATGTTCCACTTTGTAATATAATCCGCAATTGAAAAACATTGGAGAATTACGTTTAAAAGCAAGTTGAAAATAAAGGCATTTTTCAATTTGAAAATAATTTCCTCTTTTTGTTGAGAATGCTATGATTTTCAAATAATTTTCAAATCATTATCAAACGTTTGTCGTTTGAGAAAAAGTTTGATTTCAAATCATTTTCAATTTGAAATTAAGCCTCCGCGTTTGTTGGGAAGTTCTAGAATTCGCTGTAATGCAAACGGGCTATAAAAACTTTTTCGTGTTTCTACTTTTATGTATCTCATGCTGTTGCGTGTGTACGCCAGTAAAAATAAAAATATATAAAATATACTTTGACTTGATGCCTTGTCAGTTTGCTGTTGTTTTCTTTTCCATCTTAAGTAGTTTTTCTTTTTATTTATGTGCGTTGGCCTGTGTGTGTGTGTGGTTAAGGTTCTTTATTATGATGTTTATAAAAATATAATGATGATGATTATCATCATCCTCTAAAATAAGAATAATACACTCTGTCTTTTTACTAACACACAATACGGGAATGTGTGTGTATTTGATTTTTATAAACCGCACCAAAAAATATGGAAGGAATGTAATTGTTCCTTAAGATTTCTGAAAGGAGTTGTTAGTAAGCCTGAAGAAGGAAAAAAAACATTTTTGGAATAACTATTTTTGAAATATCCAAAAAGTCGAAATATTTCTAGAGTTTTTTTCGAAAAGTTTTCGACCTTATTCAAAATTTTGTGACATTAAATGGTACTATATAATTTTCGTTTCTTTCTATCAATGACATTAAGAGAACATTTCTCTACTCAATAGATAATAACGCAGCTTAGCGCAAATTGAGCAGCTGAATCTGTACTATCAAGGATATTATATGTAAAAGGTTCTGTGAAACTGGGCATAAGTCTAAGGGTAACAAAGAGAAAAAAGGGTCATTCTATGTCAGGAACCAATACTGGATAAAGTCGCTCTCTTCAGTGGTAGCACTATTAGTGCGATTAATAGATGAAAACATACACCAAAACTACCTGGAGAGCACTTTCTTTTAGGACCAGCACTCAGGGAACGGCCCTTACTAGTGCATTGGATTGTTTTGGAACTAGGAATATAGTTTAGGGGAAGGAGGATAGAGGAAGTAGTGTTTATTGACATTCGACTTTGACCTGTTTATATTGAAAGTGAGAGGGAAGACTTCCGCAGAAAGGTTATTCCACATACGAGTATTGGCGAAGCAAATAGTATGATGATTAAAATCAAAGCTGTCTTGATATAGTTTAGACTATTTAATTTACGCTTGTGTTAGTTTTTTGGCTTGTTTGTTGACGAGGTTGAATATGTGCAATATTGCTTCCACGTTGATTTATATTTTATTCATATTCTCGGACTAAAGCATGATTTGGCCAGAACGACGAATCAACAACACGGTCAAAAATATTAAACGGAACAGTTATTATAAAAGAAGTAATACTCCATGTTTATGAATAAGTAAATTTATGAACAGTAATGTCGATATTTTGGTTAAGATTTGATTTAACACTGTGCAACAATAAAAAAAAAAAAAAAACCAGCCTCAATACTTGTAATGCGAAATGAAACTAGAATATTGGTAGAGCTAATCTGCCAAAGGGTTTTGAAAAGTTAGCCCGGTTTCCCGAAATATGGGCCCCTAAAGTTTTGAATTTTTTGAAAAGGCGTTTGGAACAAGTCAAAAAAATATACTTAATTTACTTCTGAGCTAAAAAATAATTTCAGATGTCTTCAGTAGAATCGTATAGCGATTCTTTTCTTTGAATATATTAACCCTCTAACACTCATTTTAAGGGGTAATTTTTGCCCTTTTTTTAACTTCCCAACAAAAGTATGCTAAAACGGCACTTTAGAGGGTTAAAATGTTCCACGAATATTTTCTGCATCAAATTTTACTAGGGGTCTTCTAAGACCAACAGTTTTTGCAATGTATGTAAAACGGATTTTCGAAATTTCGGGCATTGAAATTTTTGAATTTCTTGGTTTGGTACAAGTTCCTCAGCAGGAATGCTGAAGGCAAAGCGTGAAATAAAAATTTGTTTGTTTTGGAGGAACTACTCTTAATTCTCTATGAGAACTAATGTGTTTTCTGGATGATTTTAGTTTTTTGGGTGAGAGTCAACCATTTGAAATCTTCAAAAAGCTTGCCATAGTTAGAAATTTTATTCAAATTTTCTTTTTGGATTTCCTTAAAAAAAACGGTAGAAAGAACCCCATATTTTTCTACAAGAATTACAGCCGTGAACCAGTGAAGTCCATTATCCTTTACAAGAGAAGCGGCCACAAGTACAGTTGGACCATTATATTTTACGTCACAGAGACCACGCTTAGTAACGTTTTGGTTTTTGATACAATTCATTATAGTTTAAAACAATATTGTTTATTGGGTAACGGAAATTTTAAAATTAATGGCGAAAGTTAGTAAGGTTTGAGTATGCAAAAACAGTGGATCTTAAACTGTTGTAATAACCATATTGAATTTAATTACCAGTGTTTATGTGACTGTAACAGCTGTCTATTTTGTTTTTCTGTTTTTCTTTATTTTTGTTTTTAAAAGATGATGCATTAATTATAAGTTTATTATTGTTGTTGTTATTGACTTAAAGTTTCTTTTATATTGGTTTGTATTATTGTTTTCAATTGTTGTTGCACTGAATAACTTCAGTTATATTTATTTTTATTGGTTTATGTGCTGTTTTGAATGTCACAGATAGTTAACAATATATTATAAATTCAACAATATAAAAAGTAATAATATTTTTTTTAAAACCAAACTTATTTAAAATTTACACAAATGGGGGATCACACGGTAGTCATAAAGTCATATGTCTTAAAATAATAAAAAGAAAAAAATGTGGATGCTGTGAGCAACCCTTATAATTTAGATCACTACTGAGTAGTTATGAGAAAACAATAAACACAGCATTAAAAGTGTTATTATTTTAGTTAGGCCTTTTTTTATAAAACACAACAATAATTTTTCTAAACCATTGGATGTTATGACAATATGACTTGATAGCACACCTTGTGAATCCCCCAAAAGAGTAGTTTCAAAACACTATTGACAGCTTAGAGTGTTGGCAAACCTATAATATCTGTTTCAAGAAAAGTATATTTCCACAACGTTGGAAAAGACAGGAACTAGATCTCATGAGAAAAGGCTTCAAACCTTTGGGCGAACCAAGCTTCCTTTATGCATGCTGGATGCTATGGGCAAGCTATTGGAAAGCCTACTCTTGTACAGATTTTAAGTAAACGTGGAGAAAACGGGATGTCTAGCCAATTTGCAACGTATGTATAATGCCTATAAAAATATAAATATAGATATTGTTACTGTAACGAAGTAGAATCTGAGCTTCCGTGTCATTATTGCCCTCGATGTGCGCAATGCATTTAACACGGTCAAATAGCACGTAGTCCAGGATGCCTTTAAGGCAAAAGTGATAAACGGGATAAAAAAAATAATACAGGATTTAGGCCAGACTTTAGTCTAGATAATAGGCAATAGTTTAGACTATAGAATTGACAACTGCCAAAGGCAAGAATAAAGCCTAGACAACAGGCTGTAGGCAAGACTACAATCTAAACAACTACATATATCTTTAGTTGAGACAATAATCTTACCCTTTTGGCTAATAAATCACTGATTGTTTAAACGGTGGTTTAGTTGAACTAAACTTGAATTTATATGTAGTTTAAACGACCAATTTTATACGTTTAAAGATGGTTTATATGCTTGGTGATTTATGGATGTGTTGGTTTAAACACACATTAAACCAAAAAGATAGTTTAACTTGCTCTGATTTTTTAGCCCTTAGTCTAGACAATATTAATTACACAAGCGAGCAAAATTTAACTTTTTTTGTGTTGGTTGGAAGATTCGGTCGCTGATTTCAAATCCAATCTCCGTATTTCTTCATCAGCTCGCATTTTTAATTTCGGGTACTAATCGCATTTTTTTAAAATAAAAATTCAAAAAATCATGAAAATTTTTTTTTTTTTAGAATTAATTGTTATCCTTAAAAAACCATCAAATTTTTGGAAATCACCAAAAAAATGGTTGAGTAATTTCTGTTTACGTAAAATAAAAAAAAAAAATTACAAATTTTGTATATTAAAAAATCATGAAAAATACAAAACTCGAAAAAGTTAAAATCCTATTAATTTCACGTAAAGTCGAATAAGCTTTCTTAGGTCATAAAAATCGATGAAAGCAAGAAACGTCCACAAATAGAACAGCAGCAAACACAGACATATTAAAAAATGTTATTTTTGTATGGAAATCGCGATGTTTATCAATTCAGTTCTCTCAGAAAGTTGTGAACAAAATCAAAAGTTGTGCACCGTTTACAATGAAAAAAAGCTCGAAATATGTTTAACTAAGGCTCAAATTTACGGTCATTAGTAAGTTATTATTAAACTAAAATGATAACTATTGCTTTACTAAATTATCATATTTACAATAATTGGTTAAGTAAAAATTTTAATCAGACCAAAAAATGGTAGTTCTATTATAAAATAATAAATAATAAAAAAATTAAAGTAGTTAACTCATAACATTTGAGGGTTAAACTAATGGTTAGGAAAAAGCTGGAAATAATCAGCCTTATTCCGGTTGTCGTTGTCTTAATCGATCAAGTCATTTTTTGTAAGAGATTAAAGTAACACACAACCAGCGTTCTTTAATCTCTTACAAAAAACGACTTGATCGATTACGACAACGACAAACGGAATAAAACTGAGTAGTTTATTTGTTAAATTGTTGTTTTTAGCTAACCGACGACTGTAAATTTGGGCCTAAATGTTTTTGTACCAAAACTGTTATTTTTGTTGCATTTTAATTTTTTATGAATTTTTTAAGAACATAAATTTTATTTTATTAAATTGGTAATTTTTTCAAAACTTCAACGATATCTCTGAAACTACTGGGCCAATTAAACCAATGTAAGCACAGCTTTAAGATAATATCGTTGGTGAATTTGGCATGGATTATATATGTATATATTTATTCCTCGGGATAAATTTGCCCAATTTAAAGGTCTCTTGGGCGTATATATTGGTAGGTGCTTTGGGAAGTACAGCTGAGTGCTTTCAGGCGCGTCCAAAGGTTGCGGATAATGGAAAGTTCCGTAGACATACGGGGCAGCTGCTAAGCAGTCGCGGACAATTTAGCGGCCCTGTGCGGAGAGTCTCAGTTGAATTTCCGAGTTGCGCTGGCTTCCAGTTAAATTCGGAGTGCCAAAGAGGCTCCGGGCGACAAGGCGGGTGTTTGGCGCCTTTAAATAACCAATTTGCTTAGGTCGGAACACTGAAGCCTGAATGTCTATAAGCCAACTTGGCGTCTCCGGTAATTAGGTGACTACTGGTATGAAAGTCACTGAAGCAGGGTGCCTTGATATTCCCGTCATACGGGTGTGTGTTTGGACACAAAGATAGCAGTCCTATCACCAAACTAGGAAAGGCAGGCTAGCAACCCACTTTTTCGAATTAAATCTGGCTACCGAATCGCAGACTTGGATTCAGCGTCCCAAATAACCTTAAAAACAACATTCACTTCTTAATCAACAAAAACCTTGTAACTTCTGTTATTATATAGCCTGTTATGTTAAGGCTGGGTTTTTAAGATCTCAGTTAAACGAAACAGTTTTGTGCCGCCATTACCAAGTTTGTATACACAATTTTCACGGAACAGCTTAGTTTTGCTTAAAATGTTGGTCTTCTAATAAAATAAAAAAAATCAAATTTTTCCGGAAAAATCCGAGTTTCAGACTTAATCAACATCTCAAAAATTCGGCCTAAGTATAATTTGTAGCTAAGTTCACCGTATTGTTAAGACAATAACAACTTGTAGTATAGTTAGGGTATAATACCCTACCGAAATGCTAGTCTACAGCCTTTGCTTTAAAAGGATAAACACTACAATTTACGTACACTTTCGCTTAAAAGATAGCATAAGGTCTAGCTTTCGAAATTATTTTTCACTAAGTAAAATAATTCTTATTTCAATCAGAATAATTGGAAAAATTCAATTTTATTAAGGTACTGTAGGCTATACCGAATAAAGAAAAATATTTCACATTGCAGACAGACATATAACACATGAACAAAGAAATTTTTTGTTTTCTTCATGCTGCAACCACAACTTCTTGTGATATAATTTGGTCCTTATAAATGTGCGTATACGTCGTCAGGTCTTTTGTATTTATTAATGTTTTCTGAAATATTTTTCATTTGAGACCGTCAATATTTATTGAATTTATGTTTGGTTGTCACTTTTTGGCTTATTTTTGCATACAGTCTTACAAATGTACGTGGTAACTAAAATACATTCAGGACAAGTCGATGTGTGTGTTTGTGTAACAATACAACTCATGCACACATAAGACTACAATATAAAGTATGTCTAAGAGTTGTGTGGTTTGGATTTATTGTCCTTTTTGTAGATTTGATGTTGTTATTGTATGTTTATGGAAGTAAGTATTTATGTACAGTAAAGGACTAAAGTCTGCATACAGTCAAAAATTTAAACACAAAAAGATAATGGTAAGAGCTAAGCAAATTCTTTTCATCTTTATTATTATATTATATGTATTACAGCAAAAATAAATTATTGTAGTTGTTAATTATCGCAAGGACACAACTTTGTTTCTAGGCAACGTCAGTTGACAGTCCCATTATCCTAGTACCCGCTACTGCAGACCAATCATCTACTTAGCTGGGACAACAACCGATTAACGAAACTAATACGAGGCAAAATAACAATATTGAATGGATGAATAATTTAAGAACTACACTCACAATATTATTACAGTAACGGACTGTAGTTTATTTAAGAAATATTCCGTTCAGTCATTTTTAAATAAATAAACATTTAAAATTCCAAGCAAATTTATTTTTAACCGATTCTAAAAGTTATTCAAAAAACTAAGTGCATATTGATACGGATTTTCAGTTGCAGTTAATATTGTCCGTTGATTGAGTTAAATTCTTCTTTATGTTAAAGTAAATAAAAATGTAATTTAAAGCAAAGAAAAGTTCATTTAATTTTTACTGTCAAAAATTCAACCGCGAATTCCGTTAAAACAAATCAATATTCAGTTATCTTATATTAATTAATTGTCAAAAAATTAGCTACATATTCCGTAAAAACAAATAAATATGCAGTTATTTTATAAAATTTTACTGTCAAAAATTCAACACCATATTCAGTAAAAACAATTTAATATTCAGTTATTTTATATAATTTTACTACCAAAAATTAATTTTTACTTATCTATAAAAATGAATTGCTTATTTTGTGTAAGCAATTCCCATTTTCTATTTGTTAAAATAATTTAGTTAAATACATCAAATTTTAAAAGTAAAATAATTGCGAAGCCATATCGGTCATGCTGCTGGTGTCTTATAATTGAGAGTTCTTCTGTAAACAACGTGGTCAGTACAACAAAAGTAAAACAAACGTGTGTAACTGGGTAAGTATGCAAATAAAAATATTCTCCCTCTCTCGCTTATAAGAAAAACAAGCGGACAGGTGTCTGTCTGGTATTTATTTAGAAATTCGGCTCTTTTGTGGAGTACACGAAAATTTAATAAAATAACTGAATATTTAATTGTTTTTACTGAATATGGGGTCAATTTTTTGACAGTAAAATTTTAATAAATAACTGAATATTTAATCGTTTTTACTGAATATGGTGTTGAATTTTTGACAGTAAAATTTTACAAAATAACTGAATATTTATTTGATTTTACGGAATATGGTGTTGAATTTTTGACAGTAAAAATTAAATGAACTTTTTGTTTAAAATAAATGAAAAATAGGTAGACCGGTTTTTCATTGAACTTTCATTTATTTTATATTACAATTTCAGTTAATTTTACGTACAGAATATTGTGAGTGTAGGACTGTGAAATTTTACATGAGAAGACTCGAAAACAACTGCATCAAATCGTGTATGATGGAAATGTTTCCAAAGAGGTAAAGGAGAAAAAAATATGTTGAAAAGGTGAGGAGACAGAATACATCCTCGACGCACACCTCTATTTAAAGGAATGTAATCTGTATTAATTTTATAAGTACGAATATCTGCTACTTGTCTCCAATATAGTTTTTTATACCCTTCACCGAAGGTAAAAGGGTATAAATAAGTTTATGATTTCTTTTGTAATTTCTACAATATTGATCCAAGACCCTATTAAGAATACATATTCTGGATCCTTATGAAGAGATAAGTTCAAATCACGATGTCCGCTGTCGGTGTGCACGTTGCAATGGGTTTTCCAAAGACCCCAGGGAATAGGTAGTTATAAATATATGTCACATATTGTCCAGAATTGTTTGTTATTGAAATTCAGCCTGGCTGGTCTACAAGTGGCTGAGATATAAGCAAAAAACCTCGACTGCTTCTAATTTTACCCATAAATCCAGGGCTGCCAGATAAATTTGTAAGTAAATCGTCAATTTCCTGAGAAAAAATAAAAAAATCGTCTTTCATGTTTCGAAAAATCGTCAAAAAAAATCGGACAACTTAAAATTGAGTTTTTTGTTAAAAATTTTTGTTCGATTTTTATAAAAAAACATTCAAACAAAAACATAATTACTTTATACTCAGCTAGCATTTTCAATCTTATAAGAGATACTGAGAGTCTCATGAAGAGCGTCTTTGATCGTCGATGACCGCGTTTTTTAATTGTAGAAGATTCCTCACACGGGAAAAACTGTAACACGACTGAGATTCTTCCATAGCACAGCGAAAGGCACTTCTTCAATCGTAGTGGGAATCGTTTAAGATGTGGGTAAAGATTATCTAACGAGTCTTTCATGTCAAGAATCGTATGAGACTCATGTAAATATTATCTTAGAACTCGTTAAATATTCGCCGTATAATTATTGAAAATATGATTTATACAGAGAGTCGTAAAAGGTTCATTCGATGATGGCTTGACGAAAGAAAAACAAAGTGTAACATCGTTGTTTTTGTACTCTAAAAATAATCATTTGAAGATTTTCTTAAGACGTGCATATTACAACCGGACCTAAACAAAAGTGGCATGCGTTTTTTTTTAGTTTATGAATGGAGCAGCCTCAACGCTTTTCAATTAATAAAACCGATTTTGCCAGCTCGTTTAAAAGTGAAGTTTGCCGCTATTGTTAATTAATAATGGCAATTTAGCTATTTTCGTGACACTCTTGCTTAGGTATGGCATAGCAGCGTAAAAGCGAAGCGAAATGAAACTTTCCGCCTTCCGCTCTTGTAAATGTACGGCTATAAAACATTTCAAGATTAAAAAACGAACGCGTTGGAAAATTTAATGTTTTATTCAGACTTTGGAGGTTGAAAAAAATCGTCACTTTTTATAAAAAAAATCAGCAAATCTGCACTTTGCTAATTTCGGAACAAAAAATCGTCAAAATGACGATAAATCGTCAAATCTGGCAGCCCTGCATAAATCCCTTGTTTGAATTTTTTTTTATTTTTTTATTTATAACTGGAAAACGATAAAACCAAAAGTTTCTAAATTTGGTACAAGCAGCTTGGTTATGAATACATAACATCAGACAAAATGTGCACGTGATTGGAGGGGTGGGCGTATCAGAAAATAGATTTATATATCTCTAATCTAAAGAAAGGCATTTATTCGCGAGCTGCTTCATCGGTTTTATCGCACCATGGTGAAGGGTTAAAAAGATTCGGAATAGCCAAATATTATCTAATTTCTTTATCATCAATGTTTAACTGTCTCAATATTTCGGGCAGTTAGTCATGTTGTACTCTATCAAATGCTTTTTCATATAAAAGGACATCTGTTTTGACGTCACGGCAATTTTGAACAAGAAGCTGTATTCAAAAAAGTACTTCTCGGGTTACCATTGCTTCCCTAAAGCCAATCTGAGTTCGACCAATATGTTCTTAACATTTTCATACAAAATCTTTGATGTATAAAAAATATTTTTAAGATGTGTGTTAAATTACACATACAGTGTGTAACTTTTACTTGCCTGTGTAGCCCATGTGTAATTATTTTCATGTGTAATCTGTGTGTAATTTTACTTTGAGTTCTGTTCTTTTATGAATTTTTGACAGCTTTTGCTTTTCGAACATTGATTTTTTTTAACCTTGTTTTAAGTTTCCATCACAGTTTAAAAAGCAACAACTCCAACATTTTTCATGAGGTCTCAACGAGCCATAATCTTGGAAATATTTATGTACTCAACTTTCAAATATCATGGCCAACATCCAGGTGTAGACCGCATGTCCGCAAAACCGCAAAAAAAATTTATGATATGCGGAAATAATTTTTAACATAAACAGTCAAATTTGATTTTCTTTGACATTTGTTATTTGGGATATTTAATAAAAAAAGTGCACAGTCTATACATTTTAGAATTTAAGAAGTAAGTTCTTAATGTTTTTCTGAAAAATATTTTTTGATTTTTCTTACGGCAAAACTGTTTTTGGCTAACTATCTTTATTTATATTGCCAGGGTATCATACATGTAGGGTAGACCCTTGTATAAGAAGGCGAAGAGCTTCCAGAATCTCTTCCAGAGTATATTGTTACTCCACTAGTCACTCTTGAGTTTTTTCCTTGGTTTTCCTCCAGATAAAACACGTTAAAATTTTAGGTTATAAACGATTGCATATGGTTAATGCTGAAATCGCCAGAACTGTAACTCGGTAAAGTTATGCGACGAAGTTCCACTAGTCAATGCGGGGTGAAACGTAAAACGCACGAAAAGCAACAAACACGGTCTGTTTGGCTTTTAAGGATAATGACAAAGACACGCGAGCTGCGTCCTCGCATAAAAAAGTTTTACGAGTAATAAAAATATAAAATAAAATTTGCGCAGTTGGTTTTAACACTTTCGATTGGGCAACACAAGATACCTACAAGATTGTTTGCATCAAACAGAACCACACACAGCGAAAATTGATGTTGCTTAAGCGTGTACAAAAATAATAAAGTTTTGCTTTTTTTTTTGTAAACATAATCATTTTATTGTAAACCCATTGCACATGCCCTGTAACTCTCGCATCGAGAAACATTTCGATTGAAATGTGTGAAATGAAACAAAAATACCATGTATTGAAAAAAAAACAGCTGTTTATCTCACTTAACTGTGTCTGTATCTTTTTTGTCGAGTACTAGCTGTCACGTAAGGATATTACTCGCCAACTTACAGAAAAAGTGTGTCTGTAACATTTTTGTGAGAAAAGTTTCCGCTTTGAACTGTCAAAAAAAACTGACGAATAAAAATGGGGCGCGAAAAAATTATAACACTAAAAAACAATTAAAAATGCAAAGAATAATAATAACATTTTGTTCTTGGCACATTTTTATAAACTATACGAATTTTTTCAAAGCTCGTTTACAAACAACAAACATTAAAGTCGCACTTTCCATTATTTGGTATAGCCGCCGGTTGTATTTTTGCCGCCGTCGATTAAAAATTCAATTTTAGTAACTTTTGGTCACCGTCAACGATATGTGTTACTGACGTTCTCAACGGCTGCTGCTGTTACAGACACAGTGTTTTCTCACTTTTCGAGAAACGATGAAATAAAGTTACAGAACATGGGTACAGGAATATCAACAAGCTTTTGCAAGGCGAATTCAATTTTATCAAAGCTACTTTTTCGATTTGTGTGTGTAATTTTGCTCCGAATGTGTAATTTGGAACACAGTCATGTGTAATTACCGAATTTTTCATTGGCAACACTGGATATTAGCCTTTAATCAAAATATCTTTAATATAACCTGTTATTACTTTTGTTCATTATATCATAAAATTCTTTTGTACCAAATAAATTTATTTTAAACTTCGCAACAGTTTGTAAGGATTTATATTTTTCATATCAAATAGAATGAATCAGACTATTAAAGTATAAAAGTTTTTTTAAAAAAAAAGGCAATTTGACTTAGAATACACATTCGAATTAATATCAAAATTTCATTTTCATATGGTAATATATTTGCCGATATTAGGAAATTTTATAGTGTACGTAGACTTAAGTCCCTCACTGTATGTATATTTGTGTGCTTTTGAGTGGTTGAATTTGTTGTACTTTTCCTGTCTCACATGACATTGATAGTTATTCGAATTTTTATTCGTATTTGTGCTGTCATATTGTTGCGTGTTTTTCACATCCACTTGCTGACAGTCGCATATCCATAATGGAAATGTATATATATATGTACATATGTAAGTATGTATGCATGTATGTCTGAATGTCTGACTGTAAATGAGAAGGATTTTGATGATGATGACAGCAACGGCTTTTTATTTGTAACAAATTGAATGAGACATTATTATTGTATATTGAAAACAAATATTTCCGTTAACAATTTGTTATGATTTGATGTTTTTTTATTATTATTTTGTTGTTGTTATTTTTTTATAATATCCAAGGGAAACATTTACCAAATGTTGTTGTATTTAAGAAATATAAGTTGAAATAATAAAAACCATATTTTTTTTGGTTTTTTGACATTAAAGATGAGATTTAGTTCAACATTTGAAAAATGTTTATTTTTGCATTCATGTAGAATATTTTTAGATTATTTTTTATATTGGCTGCATTTTTAAAATTTGCAATGTAGTTATAAAGGAGCAGAGATATTGATAACATAGAGAAGAAATTGAAAAAAATAATTAATATGTATGTATGTGTTTAATTTAATGAAAAAAAAATTAGATTTTGTTTGTTTTATTACTGTTAAAGGTGTTATACATATCGCTAATATGCTGCAACAACGTCATAAGTCAAAAATCTCAAATTTTGACTTAATAGCTGTAATGCATAGTAAAGCAGGGGGCTAATTCTCCCAGTCGTGATCGACTGCAATTTTATTTAAAATTTTTCCAGTTGTGAAAACTCAAACAAATGCTTTACAACACTGAAAATATAATTTCGATTCATTTAGTAAAAATTAGAAATATAATTGCTTTCGAATCGAAAAAGTAATCGATCACGATTGCCAGAATTGGCCCTCAGGTGCTTTTAGAAATGGCAATTTTTTTGGATGAAGACATTGTAAACTCAACTCTTAAGAGAAGAATAAAATTTTCTTTTTCCATCATGTTGTTTGTTAATTTAAAACTTTAAAGTCAACTTCCGTAAAACTTATATTTTTAAGTTATGACGATGTTGAAGCAAACGAACGATATGTAATTGGAATTTTAAATTTTTTTTAAAGATTTATAAACTTAAATAAATCATACGCCTTACATGGTTTCTGTCCCAAAATAAGCAATATGGCAATTTGATGGATTATGTGTTATTTTAATTTATCCATTAAACAATGTTTTTTAAATAAGGGCAGCCAAAGAACTGTAAGGACTGATTACCGACGCTAGTCCAGAATATGCTTCTGCGATTTCAAAGTGCGAGTCCAGAAGTGTTGAGTTTTACATGAAAAACAAAAATCGTCTGGCAAAAAACTCAAAGTTGACGAAATATAAGCATTATTTTATTGAACTGTTTATGATTTTTAATCCAAATTTTGTTATTTTACTCAGGCTACATGTCATTAAACTTAATTTTCATTAAATTATTTTAATGAAGAAAACAATTTTACAACATGAAATTATTTAATATTTATTGATAATTTTTCATTCTTGACTGACCGGGGAATCAAACCCACATTCCAGACATGTTGTTTTGACATGTTTCGATAGTAACCAAACACACACCGCCACTGACGACGGCTGGCAGTCATTAGTCAAACATCAATCTCTAAACCAAATAGCATTTTTACTTTTGTTGATCGAATTTTGCTTTAAATGATTATCTATTTTAATTGAAAAGCTTTACTTCATGAAGATTGTTGTCCAACTCCAAAAGAACATGCAAAATATTGGGGGCTTGCTTTCAAGCAGCAGGATTTATCGAGAATTGGGTGACATACAAGTTGAAGTCTTGGAGCCGCTCAAAGACATAAAAACATAAGCGAAAGAAAATAAAAGCGAAGCCCGGCTAACCAGCCGAATCAACGCAAAAACCGAATATCTTTGGTGCCAAGGTAATAATATGTATTGAGAGATGCCAGAATGTCTGCGTACTTTATGAGCTGTTAAAGTCGAACCAGACTATCAAAGAATGTCTACAGTCATAGTTAATTTGTGTATAGGAAAAATTCGTATAAAACTCATGTCATGACAACGTTTGGAAACATCTTGTAAGACAAGCTAAGAAGTATTTAGAAAATAATCGTAAGAAGGTTTTTCCTTGCTCGCCTTTTAATCCAGTTCTTGCCTAAAGATAGTTTTTTTTAAGCCCTATAGCACTAACAAAAACATTAGCTTTCAAACTGTCATACTGCACTCACTTTTTGACTTACGATCACTATACTTTGGCAAAACAACATGAATGTATGCCCGCCTGAACAACGCTACCAAATTATTTAAATTTAGTTTAACAACCCAGTCATCGATTCGCGCACTTAAAGCCTACCGTTCACTACATGTTTTTAACATCTGAATTGTCAAATTTTCCAATGCAAAATACAAACATGTCGAGTGTTACTTTTAAAAAATTGTTTTTGTAACATTCAGACGCAAATTCATCTGACAAAATTTCAATTAGCGCGTGCTCTATTTTCTTTTGACAAGCCATCTGACATCAGATTTTTTGGTAAGAAAAAATATTTTGCCTTAAATTAATGCCGTGAAGAACCCGGCTGAAATTAATATTTTTTTACAAAACCAATATATGAATATATGTTTGTGTGTTCTTTTACCCCTTTGATAGCAATTATGTTCAAACAGAAATATAAGGAAACGTTTCATTAATGTATCCTTACAAATATTATAAAAATCCCAAAAAACCAATTTGTCAAAAAATGCAAAATAGTACGTTTTGCTCTGCGGCTACTCATTTACCGTTATCGTGTGCAACTAGAAGCTCAAAAAGTCTATTTTATTATCCATGTAGGAAGAACTAGGAACAACTCAGTTTTTGTATAATCTCGTTTTGGTGTGCGTTAAAAAGTGAGATCATTTATATAAAAAAAAAGTAAAAATATTATCAGAAGAATTGTTTTTGGATCGAAAAAGGTAAGCAAATAAATACTATCAGTATTTTTTTTACTTCTGGAAAACTTTGTTTTGAATGTGATGTTCAAATACATCAGTATGCAACACACAAGCTAAGACCTGTCAAAGACCATCTAGATAAGCCCATTGATCAACGCCTTTACTAAAATAGGCCATTTCTCGCCAGACTTAACTGCCACGAATAATGTCGCCTTATACTATGTTCACACTGACCGCAATATTCGTGTTTCGCTCTCCTATTCATGTTTCCGCGACCCAATCATGATTGAAACAACATATTTTGCCATATATTTTTAAACATTTCGCGAAACAAATGTAAAAAGAAATTATGCATATGGTGCCTAAAATTTTATTTTTTCCTTCAACTAATTCAATTTTCCAGTTGATTAAAATTTTTTTTTTTTTGCCAAAACTAAAAAAATCATTGGTATCATTGAATTTAAACAAAAAATTTTTTAAGAAGGCTGAACTTTATTTCGTCGCAAAAATTTTTGTGGCGGCAGCACGCCATTTTGAAATCCAGAACAACATTGGTTTCTGCAAAACCTATTGGAAAAAAACACAGAGAGAAAGAAGCAATCAACATGTACGTTATTGACCGAATGTTAAAAACTTTCTGTAAAACAAAATTTTTGACAGACATCAGATGTTAAAAGCATGTCGTGTATGAGAGGCTTAAGAGAGGACTTCGTGACTTGAATGGCGCACATAGAGCTAAGACTGGTTTTTGGCTTATTGGGCTTGTAAGTCAACAAAATTGGCTCATATGGAGTGACTCTAATCCACAACAGATCCTACACACAGAAAAAAAACCATTGTGAAACCAATTTAAACAAGATTAATTTAACAGTTTTTAATAATGATTTTAACAGGAAAAGCTAATGAATTCCTGTTAATTTAACAGAATTATACAATAAAACAAGTTTTATTTGTTTTAATTAAAAACAAATGGAAATCATGTAATATTGATATTTTTATTCCAGTAAAATTTAAGGGAAAATCATGTAAAACTTGTATTTTAAATCAACAGCATATAATGTAAAAATAACATGAATTTCATGTTAAATCAACACGATTTATTTTTAAATTTACTATTAAATCATTTAGAATTAAAATGATGGCCAAATTAAAATAAAATGAAAACCTCTTGAAATAACATGAAATTTCGTATTAATTTGAAATGGTTTCTATATTAAAATGACCTTAAAACATGTTGGTTCAGTAAGAAAACCATTTATATTTTGTTCATTTAGTTGTTTGTAAAGGGTGTCCCAGTTATATATATAATCCTTGAAATTCCTATAAGGAACATAGGGCCTCAATAATTGATCTCCATCGATTCCTATCTTGTGCTGCACTTTTGGCTTCATTCCACGATATACCAGCGGTTTGGAGTTCGGCTTGAACTTGGCGCCTCCATGTATTTTTAGGGCGACCCCTTCTTCTTGCTCCCTGTGGGTTATAGTCAAGGGATTTCTTACTGATGTCATCGGCTGGCTTACGCAAGGTATGACCCAACCACCTGTATTTACGAATTTTGATCTCATGATCAATTGGGGGTTGTTGTGTTTTAAACCATAGCTCTGAATTTGTTATAGTTTGGGGCCAGAATATTTTTAGTATGCGGCGAAGGCATTTATTTACGAAGACCTGAAGTTTTTGTACATCAAGGCTCGTTAAATTCCAGGTCTCCGAGCCATAGAGCAATACGGACTTCACATTGCTATTAAACACTTTAATTTTTGTGGATACTGCGATGTTAGCTGACCTCCAGAACTTATTCAAGATTCCAAATGCTTGTTTAGCCTTAGTCAGTCTGTTTTGGATATCTTCGCTGCAGCCACCGGAAATGGCAATAATGCTGCCCAGGTAACAAAAAGTTGTGACATCTTCAATTTGTTTCCCCATTAGTGAAAAACGATAGTTACTTGTAACATTAAAACGCATTGATTTCGTTTTTGAAATGTTAATTATCAGACCTGCGTTCAATGCTTTAGCTGTGATGTTATTTAACATTTGTTGCATGCCTTGATGATTGTGTGACAATAAGTAGATGTCATCAGCATAATCCAGGTCTGTCAGTCTTCCAGTCATGCCAAAAGTGATCCCATGTATGGCATTCACAGATTGGCTCATGATAACATCAAGCACGATATTGAAAAGTAAGGGGGATAAAACGCATCCCTGTCTTACACCGACTTTAACATTTACGTTGTCGCTACCTTGACCTTCGTGTAGCACAGAGCAAGTTGCATTTGCATACAGGCATTTTACAAGCCTGATAATTTTATCTGGGATCCCTTTACATTGCATGGCTTTCCATATGGCAGAATGATGAAGCGAGTCAAATGCACGTAGAAAGTCAATAAAAATTAAATACAAATTCGATTGCCACTCTGCTGTCTGCTCAGTTATTATGCGTAGACTGTTGATGTGGTCAATACACGATCTATTTGGCCTGAATCCTGCCTGTTCTTTTCTTAATTCAGGCTCTGACGCTGCAGACATGCGATTAAATAAGATGCGGGATATAATCTTGTTGAGCATATTTAAGAGGGTAATGCCCCTCCAGTTCTTGCAATCCATTTGGTTTCCTTTTTTTGGGATATTGATAATTAACCCTTCTTTTAGGGCGCTGGGGAGTGATTCAGTCTGCCAGAAATGTTCAACTAATGGTTGAATTATACTTGTTGAAAGGGATTTATCAGCTTTGAATAATTCTGGGGGAATATTATCAGGCCCGGCAGCCTTGTGGTCTTTTAGCGAAATTATTGCTTCATTTATTTCAACGTAACTAGGTGGTTGGGTGTTTATGTCATTTCTTTGAGTGTGTTGGGTGTGCTGACAGAATTCATTTAATTCATTTTCGTTTGCGCTATAAAGTATGTTTCGATAGTGATCTACCCATACTCGTAGTTGCCCCTCCTTCGTATATTCCAATTCACCATTTACGTTTCGCAGGGGCCTCATGTTGACGTGATTATGACCAGCGAGTGACTTCGTGATTCTATACATATCTTTTGACCTGTGCGTTTCATTGGCCTTTTGCGCCTCAGCAGCCAGATTTTCTGCCCATTTTCTCTTATCATTCCTAGCACTTCGTTTGACCTTTCGATTTGCGATGTTATACTGCTGCTGAAGGTCCAATTTGGCTTGTCGGGTTTTGGTGTTGTTGATACATAGTTTAACCTCCCGTCTATTTTCAATGAGATTCCAGTTAGAATGCTTTTTAATTTTTAAATAAAATCACGTATTTTTTCCACAATTATAACGCGTTGTTCTTTCGTAAAGAGCTCCATTTTTAATAATCGGAATGAACATATTTGACAGGTGCCAAATCAGAGTTGCTACTTGCGCAAAAAAATTACACTAAATTTAAAAAGTGCACTTTTACTGAGAATCTTGTTGCTATATATGTAGTTTTAAATTAAAAAAAAAAAAATTAAATTAAAAAGAAATCGGTCAAAAAAGTTGTTGCCCATATAATTTTTTTCAACCAAATGTTTAAGTTAAAATAAATTGTTGGAAATGTTGAATTAATCAAACAAAATGTTTATCGAATCTTAATTTATTTATTAATTATGATGTGCTAAATTCCCAATTGTTATTTTTTGATAATTACACTTAAATTTATTATGTAATTTTTATGCTTCATCTAATTTGCTTATTATCATTTTGTACTGATAGATTGCAGTTAAAATAATATTAAAAAGAAAAATCCTTTAGCTTTCCTACTAAATGTGATTGCAAATTAACGTTGCTTTTTCTTTTCGCATAGCAATAAAACTTTCTACATGGGTTAAGTACCTACAGCCCGTTATACTGACGCTTTAAATCTGGGCAACGTCCATATATATAGCGCCACCTATAGTTAATGTTGTGACCATTACGCCGCCATTTGTTTTCCAATATTAAAGATATATATTGCATTGTAAATGGTCTTTAGACAGCTACATTTCTTAGATTAGTAATTCTTAAACTTATCGCAATATCACTTTTGATTATCATAGAATAAACCAATTTCAACCAAATTATAATTTTTTGTTTATTGTATTTTTATTACTAGCAAAACAACGTTTGCCGGTTTTGCTATATAACTTATTTCTTGGAGATGTTACAGTGTCTGCATGCCAAATTTTAAGAAAACCGGTTTATAAGTAAAGAATATATAGGGGGGGGGGGTCTGCATGCCAAATTTAAAAAACCCGTTGATTATTCATGAAGATATAGGAAGAGAAAGCTTTTCCCCTCTTGCCCTATTTCACGCCCTAAATCATAAAAATTAACGGATATAGTTCCTTCTAGATAATGCACTATTTGCCTGCCAAATTTCAAGAAAATCGGTTTATTAGTTAAGAAGATATGGGCGGGATGAGCTTTTACCCCTTTTGTCCTGTTTTACGCAATATTCCCTATTTCCTTTCAGATGTAACAGTGTCTGCATGCCAAATTTAAAGAAAGCCTTTGATAAGTTAAAAAGATAAAGGGAGGGGGACCTTTTGCCCCTCTTGCTCTATTGCCAATTTCCTTTCAGATGTTACAATGTCTGCATGTGAAATTTTAAGAAAACTGGTTGATAAGCTAAGAAGATATAAGAAGCGAGAAATTTTACCAGTTTTCTTCTATTTTACGCTTTCTAGCGATATGAAATAAATGTACGTACCTTTTCACAATGAATAAAAAAACTAAGGCGGTACGAAAAAACTCCCCCAAATCGCGGAGCGTGAATTTTCTCCTGTATGGCATACCAAACTCCAGCTTCGCCAACTAAAGCTCCTAAAATCGGCCTTGTGCTTGAGGAGAAAATTCATGCGCCCGGCCGAAGTGCGGCTATACAGAGAATCTTTAGTTAGCGAAGCCGGGTTACCATAGAGGAGAAAATCCTTGCCCCCAAAAACGTTTTCGTTATAAATTTAAAATTAAAATAATCCCCCAAAAAATATATTGGGGCTTTATGAAATAATCACCCAATTAAAAAAATTAAATAGAATAAATTAATTTAATTTTCACGCTGCTAAAGCTATCTAAAGCTTTGTTTGGAAAAGAAAGGTGTAATTAAAATAAAACAAATGTGACATCGTGAAGATAAGACAGATAGTTGATTGCAAAACCTATTTTGGTTTGAAAATTTTAACATTAATTTTTTGATTTTTGGCCAATGTTATTTTAACCTTTAACCTTTTACAATTTACAAATTTTTATTTTAAAATTAACATGTTTAACTGTTAATTTATTACCCTTTTTTTGTTGCAAAAATTAAAAATTAATCAAAATTAACATTTTTTATATTAATAGAAACTGGGAATTATCTCCTTTCGTAGGTTACTTTATATTATATTCAACATTTTTTTTATTTTTCGAATTTATTCTATGAGTTACATTTCAGTTATGTATTTTATAAAGCTTTTTTGTAATAGTTCTATTCCTTAAATTTTTAGGAATGACTTTTATATTGATTTAACACTGCGGTTTTTTTTTGTCTGAGTGCATAGAAAAATGCACCGTTTGGTCCGTTTCAACGCTGGTGGCATCATCGGGGCTTATATCTACAAAATTGGGACTTACAGTATCCGCTCTGTCAAGAACGGTCTTGGCACCAGAAACCATTTTTAAATGTTAATTTCATGCATTTATCATTCGAATAAAAATAATATTTTGATAATAACATTATCTTTTGTGTTAACAATCGGATTATAAAACACCATTTTAAGCCTTTTGCTTCATACAGAACGACGTTATTGATTCGCTTTACTTTAGAACAGGATATCTAAAATTGGCTTAATTCAATACTTAATTGTGGAACAGTTTTTTGGGTATTATAAGAGTACAAAGCTACTTTTAGTGAATTAATATTGTTAAATTGTCTGGTAATTTTTTAAATACATACATATGTACAACATATTAAAAAAAAATCCCAGACAGCACAGCCAAATTATATCATAAAACTTATCGTACCAATCTTAAGACCTGAATTTCCCTTTTTATAAATTTTTTACAAAAACATAATTAAATTACATTAATTTTGCGCCAAAAACCAATAGTTCGTGACAAAAATTATTATTGGCCGTAACAAACTTTAAAAACTTTTTTTTTGCGATTTCAAAATCGAAGACAAAATTATTTTGCCAACGGAAATTAAAGGCAAAATATTAAATCAGAGGGCACAAATAAAACCACAAAAACGCAAATAGAAAAAAAAAAAAAATCAAATAAAACAAAAGTAAATTTCCTTGAGGATTTCTTTGACCTCATTTTAAATCAAAAAATCAGTAACCAGAAACCCCTAAAGGTCTTCGAAAAAAATAACAACAGTGAAAAAAAACAAAGTAATAATAGTTAAATATGTGTAGAGTACCCCAGCAAACACAAAGTGAAAGCTTTGTTATACATTGAATTTATTATTTGATATCGAGCAGAATTCTCCAACCTTTAAGCAATACCTTGATTTTAAAATTTGAATTTGAATGTTTTACAAACAAGGTCTTATTAATTTGTTATCAAGTGTTAGTCTCAAATTTAAAATATGTAAGAAAGTATAGTCGGCTAAGCCCGGACATATAATACCCTACACCACAGTTTTTGAGACCAATGGTCAATCATGGACCTGCCAGAACAAAATTATAATAAAATATTAAAATTAAAAATAGGCTGTTAAATGCTTAATCTGTACTTAAATCCTATTTTCAATGTGATGTGATATTTATATCCACACCACAATAGTGGATAGGGTATTATGCACTAGTGCTGATGTGTGTAACATCTAAAATATTGGTATACCGTTCGACTCAGAATCACTTTCTGAGTTAATCTAATGATGTTCGTCCGGCTGGCTGGCTGGCAGGGTGTCGAATTTTGGAGATAATTATAAAATTTGGCACATAGGTTCTTATTGGCATAAGGTTACCTATTTATAATGGGCCGAAACGTAGTACCATGAGGGGAGATAGGGGGCAATTTCTGCCTCTCAGAAACTACCAAACCAATTGTAATGTAATTTAAAACATAGATAGATCCCTATTCATATAGCCAGACACTCTCGAAAATTGGTTTTTAAATACTGTGGTGTAGGGTATCATATGATCGGGCTTGACCGACTATACTTTCTCACTTGTTTTTGTAAATAATTTAACTATTTTGGTTTAATGTCAAAACTGTTGGGCTTTGCATATAAAGAACTGTAATTTGTTATTTTTTTTTTACCAATGTTGAATGCACTGATAAACTAATTTAATAGATCTAATAAATTGTTGTTTTCTTTGTTTTTTTTTGTTAAAAAAAATTCATTTTAATTATATTTTGCAACATTATATATAAAGCAGGAATTTCCGGGAATGCCCATTAAATTCAAAAATAAATTTAATTTTCCCGGGAAATGGAAAAGTCCGAAAAGATCAAGTTATTACACTACACTACACTACACTACACTACACTACACTACACTACACTACACTACACTACACTACACTACACTACACTACACTACACTACACTACACTACACTACACTACACTACACTACACTACACTACACTACACTACACTACACTACACTACAAACTAAGTAAACAGCAAACGCTCTAAACTACAACGTGCAAGACAAGTTTACCTTCAAGGCATTTTTTACCTCTTACAAATTCAAATGTTAAGAATATTTATCCATAAGCGTGATATTGTGTCTATGGCATAGAAAAAGATGAATTGTTGGAAGTTAAGTTAAAAAAAAAAAAA
Organism: Pollenia griseotomentosa; assembly: GCA_963931875.1. NCBI lineage: Eukaryota > Metazoa > Arthropoda > Insecta > Diptera > Polleniidae > Pollenia > Pollenia griseotomentosa. The sequence continues at coordinate 17,005,895 of OZ007564.1, forward strand.
TTTATATAAAATATCAGAAAACAAAATTAAAGTACACACAACGAATACAAACAAATTTATAAAGAGCAGAAAAAAAGAGTGCTGGATTCGTCTGTGCCGCATTTTTGATACCCTTTACTAGCTTGATTTTAAGGAATCTATGATAAAAAGGGAACCAGTTTTTATACAATCTAACATCACAGCTATAATTGGATTTAAACAATGCAAATGTTTGTAAGTAGCCATATTATTGTTAAATATGGTATCATTTAAATATATTTTGGTAAAAACTGACCATTATATCGCACATCTAGTTCAAAAGTGATTCAACTCAAAAAACTTGATTTTTCAGAAATCGAAAAAACGGTTTTTTACAAAAAAAAAAAAAAAAAAATTTATAAAAATAGTTAAAACAAATCTTTGGACCATTTAGTAGAAAATCTATACAGATTACGATATAAAAAGTTTTTTTTAGATTTTTATACACTAGATGAACAAATTTTTAGTTGTGTCATTTTTGATTATGTATTATTTGTACAAGTTACCGAATTATTTTGAGTTATGTCACTTTAGCTGAATTTTTTTTAAGTTTTAAAACTTTTGCCAAATTCTAAGCTGACACAAGTCTAATTAATATAAACTGCAACAAAGATTTGTTTTATCAAAAGTGTCATAATTCGAATTGAGACTATTTAGCATTTAGCAGTAGGGATCTGCTACCATTATATATTCGACTTAACTAAAAAAAGGTGACTGCAACTGTATACCAATTGGAAAATAAAGAAAGACATAACCGTTTTTAATAACAGTTAACAACTAGAAAATACAGTGATATTTTTTTTATAGATCAACAATTGTATATTGTGCAAAAGTTTAAGCACATAAACCCGAAAAATAAAAATTTTGAGTTGAGTCACTTTTGAACTAGGTGTGCGATATGTTCAAAATTGACCATAATAAGCGCAAAATAAGCCAAAAAAAAGCTTAACTTACCCAAAACGTGGTCATAATTAACAATAATCTATATTAACAATATTATGGTTATTTATTTTAGATATTTTTTCAATATACTTTCTGAGTTGTTGTAATTGTATGTCTTTTTTTTTTGTTCATGTTAACAACATGTAACACTTTTATATGCTTTTATTAAATTAACAGAGAAGCAAATCACATTTACAGTAGATAACGGATATAAGAACATCTCATAAATATAAAAACAAAACGCTTTTAAGAAATTATTTCAAAAGCACCATGACTTTTTCCATATGTGCCTATAGAAAATGTATTCTGTACAAGAAAACTTTTTATAAGAAACAATCTGATACAAGCGATATTCTGCCCTGTACCAATAATAAAAAAAACGTAAACAGAAAGAAATTTATTTCCAAAAGTAATCAATTTCGTTTCTTAAGAAAAGAAAATCCAAAATAACTTCTTGATTTTAACTTATTTTCTTCGTATATAGTAAAATTTTCTTTAACAAAGAAACATTTTGCTTAAACCAAACCACACACATATATTTAGAATAAATAAATTTTGGCTTGCAAAAATTTTCTTGGTTCAAGCGATATTTTCTGGGGATTAATTTATTATAATTCTTTCCGCGTACAAAAAATATTTTTTATATGCAAATTTTTTTTACACAGTAATTCTGTATTTGTTTTCACAAAATATCGAATCAAGTGCTTACATACTAGCTTGCACAAAATATACAACTTATAACTCTTATTAGAAAAATTTTCGTGGCATTTTTTTATTTTCTTATATTCGTTACCAACTGTATTATTTCATTTTCCAGACCGCTACGACCTTCATGACTATTCTTTCGTTTTTTTTTAAATTCCCTCAGCTGATCCCGCGAAGCTCTACGCTTGTCTCTGGCGGGAATCGACCCCGCAACCCCGGCTCTGGTGGACTAACTCACTACCAGCTAGCCTACTGGGGCATTCTGATTTGTGCTATTTCGTAAATTTAGTGTACTTAAATCAACAAGAGGGATGCCCCATAAAAACTCAATGCTTTCCTAATGGAATGCTGACGTGACCAGAGCCACCAGTATCCGTTAAGGGGTTATCATCTTAAAAAATGGTGTCCGTTTGGGGATATAACATGGAGTCTTAAATAAATATTTTTTGGTGTTACACACGCAATGACAAAGTAAGTATACGCTCTCTTAAAATAAAAGTATTAAAAAAGCAACAAGAAGTCAGAAAAAAATTAAAACTTAAGCATATAAAGCAGTTAAAGAAAAATTAACTACACGCAGGTTAGAGAGCAGCAATAACAGTTTTAGAAAAAAAAACAAATTTAAAGAAAAGCTTAATAAATGCGGTGTAGATGGCTGAGGGAAAATGATGAGATACGGTAGAAAAACAAAAAAAAAAAAAAAAAATTAAGATAAATAAAGAAAATAGCATCAAAGTAATGAAATAAACGCGTTAAGAATAACAACAATCTAAGACAGTGTTTGATGTTAAGAAAAAAACTTTACAAATAGAATCTAGGAACTTCTATTTCTCATGGTGAGTAACATTCATTATAAATTTTCATATTATTCGAATGTGTATTCTAAGTCAAATTACAAAACTCAAAAGAAAATATACAAACAAAAATTCTGATAGTGCATAGAAAATATTCCTGGAAAATATTGAAGGAACAGGACTTTGAAAGTATAAAAGCTTTTGAGTATTGTAATTTGACTTAGAATACACATTCGAATAATATGAAAATTAATAAAAAAATTTTACTTTAATTTAAGATTAATATTTTAAATCAGGCTCAAGTTTATCAAATTTAATTTTCATTTAATTATTTTTATGAAGAAAGGAATTTTACAACATGAAATTAATTTAAATTTATTGATAACTTTTCATTCTTGTCTGAACTGGGAATTATGAGTGAGTCAGAGTAGTTTTGTTTAAATGATGTCTACTTACTTATACTTACAATTTCATGAGTCAGTATGAGTAGCGAAAAAACGATTCATTGCTTATCTCTGTTGCACTGACATGTTTCAATTGTAACCACACAATCTCTTCAGAGGTAAGTAAGAAAGATCATGTAAATCGATTAAAATAGATAATTTAAAAAAAAAAACTGCCAAAGTTAAAATACCAAATAATAATCAAATATTAATAATACATTACTTTTCGTTTAAAGCCACTACCGCTTATAGTCACATTAGCGATATAGTCCATTTGATCTGTTTATTTTGCCGCTATAGGTCAATTTAATATAAAGTATTAACGTTATAGTCGATTTTGCGATATAAGCACATTTGCCATATATGCCATCTATCAGCAGTCATCAAAGGGAAAAGTAAAGCAAATATATGCCGTTTTAGTCACCTTAGCAATATTTACTAAGTTTTTTTAGTTCTCGAAACCACAATCCATCCAAAGGAAGAAAGAATTTAATCATTTTATTTTTGTCATCAACGCTTTACTCGTAAAAAATTATTTTTTTGGTTTCGGTATCAGTTATGAAATATCTTGTTATTATTTTTACTATTTTTTATACTGCATGCAAATAGGTTGCAAAACCATAAGCCTGATCTCGGTGTAATTTATATGAATTTTTTATTTTCTTTATTCAAATAACTTGATTATATTCGAATTCGGTTATATGCCTCATAGTGGCATATAAGTGAACTAGCCTTATAGTCACATTAACGATAAATTCCACGTTTTGTCTGCAACTAAAGGATGTGACTATAAGCGAAAAGTACTGTAACACCAAACAAATTTACTTGTAACTCATTGTAAGTGTTTTGTTGCCTTTTAGGTGTTATTATGTATTTTTTATTATTATTTAAGCTCAGACTTTGTTAATATTTTTCGTACATTGCTGTTTTGTTAAATTGTTACAGCCTTGATAATGATATCTGATGGATATCGAAATTTTGGAACAAATTAATTAATAATTTTTTTCAAATAATAGGCCTCGAGCTCGAAAAAACTTTTTATTTTTATTATAAAAAAGGTCGAAGGAATCAAATTTAGTTTAATAATTATCAATAAGTTTTAATTAATTTCATGTTGTAAATTTGCTTTCTTCATAAAAATTAAATTTATTGAACTTTAGCCTGATTTAAAATATTAAAATTAAAAAAAATAGCTACAGTACTAATTATTAATTAAAGAATTTACTTTTAATTTAAACTTAAAAATGTATGTATGTGAAAATCAAATCTCGGCATTACCTGGTAATATTAACATTACATTAGTCATACGGAAAATACCTTAATACGCCCTAAGCCGGAACGTATAACGATTGTGTTTTGGTAGAATTTTTGTCAAATTTAGTTTAATCCAACTTCCGAAAATCACTTTAGTATGCCTAAAACGCTAATGAATAAGGATATTCTAATTATGGTAAATTTGGAATGATTAAGTTTTATGGGAATAAAAATTATAATACCAAATTTTGTGATGATCGGTCTAAAGTTAAGCATTGGTCCCATAGAAAGTCGAATCTCGGAATACAAAAGCGGCCATAAGATCTCTGGAGAATAAGTTTATAGCATAAACAATTGTCCAATAACTCCGGATGTCTTTGGAGAAGATAGCAGGACATTCAAAGCTAAACCTTAAATGGCTCCCTGAACACAGGGCCATACATTGAACCTGTATGACGGACTCATTGGCGCATGATGGCACAACCTTGAATCGGAACGATGCAAAATATGTTAAGGTGTGTCGTAACTTGTCGCACCCAAATGTTATCTTATTGCTAGTCAGAGATGGTTCGATTAAACTATCTGTGTGGGAAGTATTTCTACTCTACTCTGGTCCATTAAAGATGAAAAAAGGACTAAGCGGGCTTTAAAGCTGTCTAGACTTAATCTTTATAACTGTCTAGACTTAATCTTTATAGCTGGCCATTGGTCTTTTGGGAAATACGCGCAGAGGCTAGGACTTCCGAACAATGACCTGTGTAGAAACTGACGACGAGGAAGAAAAGGAGTCAACGGAAAATCTAAGACTTAGGCCCTTTATCCCAACTTACCGATAACTGAAGGTAGGATTTTATCGGACGCATAAAAAGTGTTCCATATTACAACTTTAGTTTTACGTTAAGTGAGTGATACGTTAAAGGAAGCTTTATCCAACCTAGTAGGTTTAGCTAAGTTGTAATAATGGAGCACTTTTTTTACGGCCGATAAAATCCTACCTTTAACTTTAGGAAATTTGTGTAAATGGGGGTTAAACTGTTTGGGCGAAAATCCCTTAGAGGCAAAACTTGTCTCTGACATTTAAATAGGATCCACTACTCCACAGAAAAGTGAGACATAGTGAGACAACGAGAAGAAATTGGCGGACCCACGGCTGCCAACGGACCCTTAACTAACACAAAACACCCTTTGGTTTCCTAGACTAAGCTAGAAATGGTGATGTCAGATTTTATGAATTCCACTTTGTAAAAACAAAAAATTTTTTTAAAGATTTAGCACAATATACCAGTCTTAGTTGTTTACAATAAATGTTTAAACAAATTCAATATAAAAAATTTTTGAAACAGAAAACTTTGCAGAAGTGAAATTTTAAAAAAAATAAAAACACAAATATTTAACAAAATTAATTTTAATTCCTTTCACCATAGGTGGGTAGGGTGCATATATACATACATCCTTTCCACCTTGCCACAGAACTTACATATATCGTCACCTGAAATGCAAAAGGGCGTAACAACACATTTTATTTTTTATTTTTAACTTTATAGGAACATGTAATTTAGTCTAGTGCATCATAATTAATCAAAAACTCGATTTTAAATTTTGTTGTTGTTACGCCCTTTTGCTTTTTAGATGACGATATATAAGTTCGGTTTCATTAAAGTTTATCTCTCCGTTCATTATTTCTATAATGTTAATCTTAGACCCTTTAAAGTATATACATATATTTCGAATCCAAAAGAGTAGCGGCGCTAATTAAACGATATCTGTCTGTCTGTCTGTCCGTGTGTATGTTGAAATGGGGTTTCAAAAGTCTCCAGATATGATGCGAACCCGGTTGTTATATATTTATATTACATATAGGCCAAAATAGTTTCCTATTTAAATTCAACTCGATAGGTTATCAAATGGCTGAGATATAGTAAACACCACGACTACCTCTTAGGGCCATTATTACAACTAACAAATAGTTATTTTTAGGATGCTATCTGACAGATAAATAGTTTTTGGTTATTACAAGTTAACATTAACCTAAAAAGTGACTGATAAGCTAACATCAGGTTTGTCCTCATGGTAACTTTACAAGTGAACTTTAAGAACTTGAAGATGCCATATTTTCTGCTGAAGATATGGTAACTTCAATGATAACTAGTCTTAAATTACTCAACTTTTTCAAAAAACACAATTTAACACAAAAAACAAAACAATTTACCATTAAAACCAAAAATAAAGCACAAAAATTTACTTTTGTTTTTAATTAATAAATAAAACAAAACTAAGTCGTTGCCACTACGTATTTTAAACAACCAAAAGTAGTCGGTATATACTGCAATGTTGCCACAGTATATAAATTACATTTTTTATTTTATCGGACAGTTGTAATAATGGAAAAAACTTATTGGTCACTTTATCGTTCAAGATAGCTATTGTTCACGTTAACTATCAGCAACTTTATCATTAGGTTGTAATAATGGCCCTTAGGGTATATAAAATTCGGTCAAACACTTTGACAGGTTTTTTTTCCATCAATCAATATAATTTAACAAATGATTTCGCGGGTGAATTAGTTTTAAACTTTTAATGAGTTTATTATTGCTTAAGTTTTGTTTTCCTATAATTTCCGTTTTAAAACACTGTTCTCACGTTTGCTTATTATTAATCTTTACATCCTTATAAACTCATTATTTGCTGGAAGGATGTAAAAAACCGTATACGTTATATTTATACACATACATATATTGTTGTTTTATTTTTTTGTTCTTCTTACTTTATTTATTAAAACCAAAGTGTTGTGTACATCTATTTGTACAACCGTATAATACGAGTACAGTAGTATGAAGTGTACTTACAAATACAATTAAACAAATACACACGTACTTTAGATGCCCAACAGTTATAATGAATATCCTTCGAAACAAATTTGTTGTTTACGCGATAAAGTTAATGGATACTTTGTAACATTTTTCTTTGGGAATTTTAATTTAATTGCATACTTTACTTTTGCCAGAATCAACTGACTTTAGTTTTTCTTAAAAAAGAAGATTTAAAAGGAAATCGGAAATAAATAAGAATCAATTAAATAAAAAGCCATAGTGGGAATTTCTTGTTCTAAAGTACAACCTGCATCTTTATTTTCAGAACTTCTGGGTAATTTTGTATAAATATTTACACATTTACAAATAAAAAAAAAAATTTATGTAAATGTGTATGTATGTCTTTAATAATACAAGTATGTATTTGATATTGTTTGCCTTAGTGTAAGTGTAGAAGTATGAAGATAAAAATAAGAGGAAGTTTAAGTTTATTAAAAACATCAAACCAGTCAGTCATTCAGTCACCCAGTCACTGAGTCAGTTAAGTAACAAGAGCAGCAGCTGTTATTATTACTATTACATCCTTGTATGTAGTCGTTGGTGGCGGTAGTGGTGGTTGCAGAAGTATTATCTTCCATATGTGTTAACCCAGACTTGTACACAGTTGGTAAGAAATAGACTGGCGCCAAATTTGTGGCTGACTTAACAGATTTTCATCAAAGATGAAAGCACACGACATAAAAAAGCACATTTTTTTTTTATTTTTATTTATTTATTTTCTTTTTTATAATAAAACAAAAATAAAGTAGTAAAAGTGGAAGAAATTTTATAATGGTGGTAGTTTTGTAAACAAATTATCAAGCACACACTTGCAAACTTATCCCTACACTTGTTATTTTAACTTAACTCGAACATTATAAAAAAAAAAAATTAACATAAATGTGAGATGAGTTAAAAATTTTAATGTTTATCTTAGAATCATAAATGATTTTAAAACAAAAATCATAATCATAAATATTTATATTGTAGTTTTTTTTTTTTTTTTGTATTTAAAGGGGTTAAATAAATTATCGATAATAACAAAGTGTGTGTGTGTCTCTTCACTACAACAATAAAAAAATAATATTTAATGACAACTGGAAAAAAACTTTAAACAACATGGTCAACTAAATTTAAATTAAATAAATTTAATGATGGTTACTTTAAGCTTCCATATGTTTGTAATTGAGTAAAACAGGAGAGTGAAAGCGACTTAACAATACGCTACAGTTGCTATAAGCTGAGCCAACGTGTGTGTGAGACTTACAAAAGGACATATAGAATCAATGTTGCTTATACAGCCATTATCATCTTGTTTTATTATAAACAAAGATATGTAGCGATATTTTTTATTTAATTGTGACACAGTGTTATCTGTAGCCTAAACAAATAATATAATATCTGGGGACTTTAATGCCAAGTTCCGGATAAAATCTTTCTACAGTAACGACATCTCAACCGATTTTCAGTAAACATCCTACGGTTGATAAAGTTGGTACAATTTAAAACTAAAAAGTACGCTGGTACACCCGTGGCTTCTTTGGTACTATATAAAATGGCAACTCGTATTAAAGGCGACCGTACACGACATGTTTTTGTCATCTGACATGTCAAATTTCTCACTGCAAAATACATATGTATATGGGCATTTCCCCAGAATGGTCTACCAGGATGAAAAAATAGAATGTTGATAATCATCGTCTTTTATTGTTTATTATTATTAAAAAAGTCTATGTTGTTATAAAAGAATGGTTTCATAGCATGTCTCAGCTGTTTTACTTGAGGAAATTGCACTGGAACCTGGAAAATTTTATATTTTCTTATATTTTCTACTTCTAAACACATTTTTATATGCTTATTTTACATGCAAAAATATGTTATGTTTACACTCTTTTTTCATAACCTTTTCATTACAATCAATTGTAAATTGAGTATTTAGTTGTTTGATAAGGAAATTTGAAGACATTAATGGGAAACTGCATGGTGATAATAATAAAAAAACTAGAGTTGTGTCGGTCATGAACGACCCGGTTCAATTGAACGAATCAGTCAAATGAACGTTGAACGGCCGTTCAGTCTCATCGTTCAATATGGTTCACTTGGGTCTTTTCAGGTCTTTTGAATCAGTTTGAATCAGTCATTCACTTGCTTACCGAACAACTGATTGAAAAGAAACAACAGTACTATTCTTGTGTATATGTTTGTTATGCCAGAATAATATACTTGTTTCTTTTACTCATTGTCACATTGCTTTACACATTTTCATAATACATCGTTCAATATGGTTCACTTGGGTCTTTTGAATCAGTTTGAATCAGTCATTCACAAAAAAACAATGCAAAACACAAAGCAAAATGTTTCTTCGAATTTGCTTTGTGTTTATTGTTTTCTATTATTGTATACATATTTCTTATATGAATATTGCTATACTCTTTTAACACATTGCCGTATTCAATCAATTGTGAATGACTGAACGAAAACCACAAAAGAGCAACTGATACAAAAGACCGACTGATCCAAACGATCAACCGACCCAAAAGACAAGTGACCTGAAATGACCGACTGAACGAAATGAACGAACTCGTTCACTGTTTCGAATTGAACGTTAATGACCGGTCACCTAAACGAACGATTAAGCCCAAGACTAAAAAAAACATATGGAAAAATCGTACGTTCGCGACCCGTACGTTCGCGACCGGTACTTAAGCCAATTAAACAAAAACCAAAAGAGATATTTTTTTTGGTAAATACTGCATGGAGACCTACATTAATACACTTTTAAAATAACATTATCACTTTTGAATATTCCGTTCCATTACGCAGATTTTTACATTTAACTGCTGTCAGCCAAAGTTGACTTCTATTTTGCGTACGTTCGCGACCACATGTTAATAACTATTATTATGAAAACTTAAACTCGATGAAACTCATCTTTTGCACTAAACATACAGCTACCCAAATGCTATCGAATCGCAAAAAAAAAAGCTAGGAAAAGTTTTGTTTTCTATATTATTTGTACATCAAAAGCGTACGAACGTACGTTCGCGACCCCAGGAAATGCCCACATGTCGTGTGTTGCCTTTTTAACTTTGCTTCTGTAAAAGTCTTCTGAATTTTCTTCTGACAAACCATCTGACATCAGAAATCTATGCCGAGAAGAAACCGGCAGCGGCGTCCACTATTGACGGAATCATTAGCCGGCTGAAGTAAATACTTTACAATACCGAGATATGTATGATTATCCCACCATTGAATAGAATTTATGTAAATATATATAAAATATATATATATAAAATATATATAAAAACCGTTTCATTATAATATGCTAAATTGGTATCTTTGAATTAAATGAAAAATATGTTAAAATGGCAAAACTTTTTTACGGCTTAAATAAAAAAATTTTCGTGGCGGCATTTTTATTTTGGTTTTTCAATAACTATGCGAAAAAAACAGAGACAATGTCAGAAGCAAATAACATGTACGTTTTTGACCGAATATTACAAACCTTCTGTAAAACAGAAATTTTAACAGACATGCACAATTACATGTGACTTAAAAAGTTGACAAGTCAGATGTAAAAAACATGTCGTCTACATGCACCTTAACTGTCCAATGAACATAAGCGGAGTTCAGTGTTTGGTGCAAAAGGTCTTGTGAAAATGAAAAATTTCGCAGATTTTTTATGAAATCTAACGGAAAACTCTATTTTCTTCTTTGTTGTTGGATTTAACAGCTATGATATTTTGCATATGATCTTTTGCAAGACCATTTGCACCAAACACTGAACTCCGCTAGTGTGAAAAGATTTTTGCACTTGTTCTATGGATGATTAGTATCAGCGGCAGCATATAAGCGTGAATTTTTTGATGATATTTACAAGTTTTTAAAGATATAGGAAACCACTTATGCAAAAGTTCTAGTAGATGAGACGACTTCCTATCATTTCATGTTTATTTTGGAACGAGCTCATAATATTTTGAAGTATTCGGCAACAAGATTGTTGTCACGTCAAGAAGTAATCAACAGAATTTTAAAACATTGAGTCACTCCGAATGATTTTGAAAGAGATTCTACAAGCGCTAAATTAAATTTTATTATATCCGGACTTTCTACTCCAGCTTATAAAATGTCTTTCCTCTTTCTGCAGTTCATCCGAAGATTCTCGTATGCACATATTTTTAGAACGCAAAAAATTTTTATTTTCGCAACAATTTTCTCAATTTTTTAACGAAAGAAGTCGATAAATTCTCTCTGGCGGCAATCAAAAATAAAAATTAATTTATTTCCCGACCCTAAAAACCGCATCATACAGCTTTGGCCAATACAATTTTTTTTTCTCTTTTCTTGAATATTTTGGAAAACCACCTATTTTGAAAACTCCGGGGCTCGATTTTCATTTTTGACCTATGGATGCTTTGCCAAAGTTTCTTGGAATGACTTTTAGAATCAGAAAACTTGACCCATTCTATCTTTACTTTACATGTACAAATGAATTTCGATTACCTTTTGTTTATGTTGTATTAAATGTTTGTTTATAAAAATAAAATAAAGAAAAAAGTACGATTTTAAAAAATCGTTGGTACGATATTAGTTTTCTCATTTATCATCCCTGAAATAGCATAAGACCCACACATTTCACAGCAACGCATGCCTTTTTATTGCACTTTTTCTTGATTGCTGATAATTGTAAAATAATACATTATGATCAGTGGGCAACACCCGTTTTTTTTAAGCATGACCTTATCTTCTTGTCTAACACGCAAAGAAAAAACATTGTTTTGGTAAACATATTCTAACAGCAACATATTATGATACGATTCATAATTGTAGTCAACATATTACTATTAATATTAGAATCATAAAATATCATAATATGACCAAATATATTATGCGCCCCATACACGGTTCAATTCAGTTGTCAACTAAGTCTTTCAACTGAATTGATGATTGGCCACACACTTCATCAAATCAAAATCTTTTGATTTTTCTTCAACCAACTCGACAACCGTCAAACTAATCAACTGACAAAGCTATACACGCTTTGATTTGGACAACAACCGACTCAGTTGACAATTGAATTGAATCGTGTATGACCTGCTTTAGTAATATTACATCATAATATTTTCCCCTTAATCCTAATTTGGTCTTACTGCATCCTATTTAATGTAATCATACTCTTATCATGTTATTCTTAATAAATTTAGAACAAATCATATTGTAGTCTGAAAGAATCATATTTTGATTAAAAATATGGTTACAGTTATCATATTGTAGTCGTAGGTTATCATAATATCGTTCTTAAGATTATTACATTTTTGTAATCTGTTTGTCTGTCGTAGCTTGCAATTATTTATAAATTATTTTAAAGAATTTTCATTCTTTTTCTTCTAAATGACATACAACTTACGAATAATAGTCAATATTTTTGCACCACTTTTTCACAACAATACAAAACTTAAAATTTTTTTACCATTGATATTTTATTTTTTGGCACTTAACGATTTTTTTTTTATTTCTTTAAAATGGTGTTATTTTGTCTTTATTTTTAATGGGAATTTTTTACAAATAATTCGATATAATACAAACGACACAACTAATGCAAAATTATTTAAGAAATATATTTTGTTTGCATTTTAAACATAATATGATTTCACGTATAGAAAGTTATCATGTTATGGCTATTAAATATCATAAAATGGTTGTAAGTTTTCAAAGTTTTCATCATTTAGTTTTTAGAAAAATTATTATTTTTCTGTCAACAACACTCAAATTTATTATTAGTAAGTAGGGATGCGATTTCCATGCAAATGCATGTTTTTTGTCGATAGTCTAAGCTCGATGTTGACCAATTAGCTTTCCGAATCATTAAATTCGATTTGTTTTTGCATATTGTTGCATATTTTGATTAAAATACATATTTTTGCATATTGTGGTTTTAAATGCATATTTTGGCATATTTTAACATTTTTGAGTGATTAATTTTTTTAATTTACATATTATAATGTTCAAGTTTTAAGTGCACATTCTTATTTTTTTTTTAATGCATATTTTGGACTTTTTAGTGCATATTTAATGCGCATATTTTCGATTTTTTAGTGCATGAAAATCTCATTCCTATTAATAAGATTTCTGTATGACATGCTAAATTCCAAATTTTTCATATTTGATAAATACATTGAAATTTTTTGTTGAGGGAAAGCTAGCTTCTATGCGCAAATTTATAATCGCGATAAACATTGAAATATTTACAGTAACTAAAATATTGCTGATATTAAAAAATAAATAAAAATTTTTTGTGTTCGACAACAATATATTATTACAATAAACATAGTGCAGTTGCCGTACCAATGCCGAACCGTATTTTTTCTCTGCGTTTATCTTATTGTATTTGAAAAGCAAATAATAAATACAAATACCAATTCAACGGAATGCACAACATATTGATTTTACTCACAATTTCATGGCATTTACTACTTAAAAATAATTTCCGAAATATGTCCTCCTCGACTGCGCCTTATGAACGCCATCCTGTCGGTCCAATCTCGCATCATTTTTTCAAGCATACTCGGTCTTATTTTGTCAATAGTGTGTCAAATATTGGCTTTTTAATGGCCAATCTTTGCTTGCTTATCAGCATAGACCAGAGATTTGAAAGACTCGTTTTCACAAAACGTATTAACGTTTATTACTTTAGATAATATTTATTATTTTAATCAATATACCTAAATTAAACAGAAAACTTTTTACTTATGTACTTTGATAATAATATCAAATAATTTTATTTTAATTTAGTTGGAAATAATTTTTATTGAAAATAAACTATTAATTTTGGAGTTAATTTCCTAAAATAAATAAATTGCTTAAACTTGAATAGAATTTACTTTCAAAAATTGTTTTACTTCCAACAATCTTCAAAATTAATATTAACTAAAGAATGTTTCGTACGCCTCCAAATATTGATAGCAAATCAAATGGTCCCGATGATCAAATCGGCGAGGGCAAAACGGAAAATGTTCCTGATAAGCAATTAAACAGTTGCGGCCAACGCAACTCTACATAAATTACAAAATAAACAGCAACTAAATAATTGTTGTTCCATTCTTCACGTTCTTCGCGCTCTTTAATGACTTCGTTTAAGTAGGGTTCTAGATATTTTGTATCTTCTTCGTATTTAGTCCATTGTTCTTTGGGCAAAATAGTTTTAGTCATAGACAGGCGCAAAGATTTTTTAAAGAAAGATGAATACAGTTGGCCTGAAAATAAATCACATATTCCAAAAGTTTCAAAGGAACTCAGAACCCATATTGTTTTGGTACACAGTGCCGTAATTGATGATAGCTTGATTGATTTTCATAGATTTTCTTCTTGGAAAAAACTGCTTAGTACTATTGTTAACCTGTTCAAATTTATGAACATTTTAAAAATAAAATTTCAAATGTCAAGGAAACAAAAGTTTATATTTCCTAAAATATCTGAACTACATGTAATGGCAGAAAATATGATTTTTCGTAAAATGCAATACGAGTATTTTAAGGACGAATTTGCTATTTTATTATATAGATGTTCTCCTTTTATTGATGATAACCTGGTTATTAGAATGGATGGACGAATTGGTTTGGCATCCTGTATACCAAAAAATTTAAAATGTCAAATAATTTTACCAAGAAATCACTATTGCACAAAATTATTAATACAGCACTTCCATGAAAAATTTCATATCATTCATTATGATACGTGTCTTAATGAACTGCGTCAATACTATTACATTCCCCGATTAAGAGTGGAATTAAAAAAAGTACGTAGAAACTGCCAATTATGTAAGAATTTAAATGCGTCATCAGTGGTTTCTGAAATGTCTATGCTACCTAAAGCACGTTTGTCACCTTTTACGCGTCCATTTTCGTACGTTGGTATAGATTATTTTCAGCCTATGTATGCAAAAGTCGCCCGGCACCAGAAAAAACGTTGGGGAGTACTTTTTACATTTCTTACTGTGAGAGCAATACATATTGAAACTGCTCGTGACATGACAACGGACAGTTGTATTATGGCAATTCAAAATTTTGTGGCGCGGCGTGGTACACCAATTGAAATATATTGTGATAACGGAACAAACTTTAAAGGTGCTGGAACAGAACTGCAAAATGCGATTAAAAATATTGATTTAAACAGATTTTCCATAAAGTTTTCGATTTCTTTAACAACCTGGCGTTTTATTCTACCAGCGGCGCCACATATGGGTGGCAGTTGGGAGCGTTTGGTGCAATCAGTTAAGAAAGTTTTGCCCCAAATTTCTCCAAATTTTTTTTATCAAAGATGACACGCTTTACAATGGGTTACTTGAATGTGAACGAGTTATCAACTCTCGACCATTGACATATGTAGACTAGAATCAACTTCTGGTGAAGCATTAACCCCAAATCATTTTCTATTGGGATCCTCAAATGGAGACAAGCCACTTGGTGAATTTTCTCAAAATGATTGTATTCTAAGGAAAAATTGGAAAAATACAGCATTTTGCAGATCTAACGACGGAAATGTAAGAAGTGCTACAGTTCCACTAAGAGGTGGTGTGTTTAATAGACCAGTAACAAGGCTAGCCAAGCTTAACGTTAGACAATCAACGGATTCTACGAATGATATTTTGGTTAAAATGTGATTTAACGATGGGGAGAATGTTGTGAACAACTACTTTAGATAATATTTATTATTTTAACAAATAGAATCTGGAAATTTATTTCTCATGGTGAGTAACACTTATTATATAAATTTTCATATTATTCGAATGTGTATTCTAAGTCAAATTACAATCCTCAAAAGCTTTTATACTTTAATAGGCTTATTCCTTCAATATTTTCCAGGTTTATTTTCTATGCACTATCAGAATTTTTCGTTTGTATATATCTGTTACGAGGCTTACTTTAGCTATCCTTTGGCTAATAAATCAATGCAGGTTAAACTCTCTGTTAAGTTTAAAATGTGTTGAAACCAGCAAATCTATTAATCAGTAAACATGTAAACCATCTTTAAACGCTTAAAATTTGGCGTTTAAACTACCAATGCAAACCATTCGAATTTGACAACATTATCGTCGTGCTGGCACATGTTATTTTTTAAACAGCATATAATATATGGGGCACTGATTTACATCTGTTGAGTTTAAACTGATGGTTTGAACGCTGGTTTATTAGCCATTAAAGTCAGGAATTATCACTGATCTCTTCAAAAATCAACTTTAGGAAAAGGTCACACGCACAAAGAACGCTTCGTTTGTGTATACATCAGTAGCAAAAAGTAGAAGACTAACTTCTGGTTTTAATATTTTTCCCACTAGTTGACGATTTGAAGCAATCAAATAAGATATAATCTCCTCGACAATGCGATTTCGTGCCCGCCATCTGTCTGACTGCCCGCTTTTCTTTCAAACACGCCCTTTTATACCGTGGTTCATTCATTAGCTGTTCATCAGCTGTTGATATCTTTTCACCGCGATATCCTTGCCGTGGACTATTGCGTAGGCGTGTTTTCTTACTTAACGATAGAAATCGCAAATCTATATTATCACTCTTCCATTGGTTTTAAATTCAAATACTATTTTAAAACCTAATAACTAAAAAATTAAAGCTTATATAAATATCGTGTTGGCAAAAACAAGGGCCGAGACTTCTGTCGTTACAAACGACTACGAAAAGTAATCCAAAGGTGTCCAATTACACCATTCATGGTTATGAAAGCACCGGTTTCGGATTTTAATACAAATTGGCCGATGAAACGTTCGACATCTAAGCCGACCAAACAGTGGTTTTTGTCGGCAGTCTCGAGCGTCTCATGAGGATTGTACTCTCTTCAAAAACGACAATTCTGCTTGTTTACATACCCGTTAAGCCAGAAATAAGCCTCTTCGCTGAAGATGATTTGAAAATCTGCAACTTGCAGCTGATTCGCAGCCCATTCAACGAACAAACGACGCAATTGGTGGATCCATAGTATTGCTTAGACCCCTTTCAGACTCGGCAAGTAAGTTGCGCAAGCTACTTGCCGAGTACAAAAAAGTCTGTACTAATTTTTTTTTCCTTAACCCGACCTTACCGCTGACGTCTACAAACCAAGAGTTGCGCAAGTCTGCCGAGTGTGAAAGGGGACTTATTAGATACTCAGATGAGCGATTATGTGCACTGTAAACTTAACAAATTGCTCTATAAGTTTGGTGAACAGAGCGCGAATTCTTCGTTTTGTTCTGGTGAAGGTTCTTGCAAGGTGGTTTGCCCAATTATACTTAAAAAAATGTCAAACACACTTCATTACTATGACATCTAATTTTACAGATATCCCTAGCGAAAGTTTTGTGCGTCTGAAAAACACCCGTTTTAAGTTCCTCTTTCTTAAAACTTTTTACTTTAAATGCGGTACAAAGTACTCTTGTATAACTTAAAAACTCTCCAAAATTTTTATAGGGTATTGGTATAAATTCTTAGAATTGCGAAATTTTGATAGACTCCAACTGTGAGTTTAGAATTTGCAGAAAAACTTTAGCAGAATAATTAAAAAATAAATGTTAACTTAACCGAGAGTTACCATTATGTGAAATCTGTTAAAGCCTGCCGTTCATCTTAAAGCACTTTTTATGGTTCTAAATAATATTTTTATTCGTCTGTGAATATGTATTAATATGTCGTGCCTAAATATGTACTCGTATTAAGTGTCATTATATCATGTGTATGAGTCCAGGAATAAATTGACAAGTATGACGCCATTCCTATAAGGCGCCAATATTTCTACATACATGCTGCTGTCATAACAGCAGGATCAAATCATTATTGCTGTGGTTGTTGTGTATGTTTGTTACAGCACACATGTGGAAAAGAGGACTACATATGAATGTGTGAAAGTGTGTAAGTGTGTATTGTATTTTCCATGTGTGAACCATGGTTACTAACTAGAACAAAATCATCAGTGTCTAACGCCAGCCGACATAATTATAAATATGTTTTTAATACAGTAACAGCAATAACCAACAACAACTATAATAATCATGCCTTCAAAAACACATTAATAAATTCATTCATCCAGCCATTCATGAAATATATAATTTGACCAACCATCCGACTAAAAGAGAAAATTTTTGAAAAATAAAAATAGAGTTTAACAATCAATATTTAAGTTCGGATTCAGGGGCGGAAACCTAATTTTCCATTGCTTGGTTTAAAAATGCAACTTAAGAAGTTTCTGGGGTAAATAATGTAGAGCTTTTTTAGCGTAATTGCCTACGTCTTCGGTAATTACTTTAACGTCTTTTGTAAAAGCTTAAATATTTTTGCTTTGGAAGAAAAACTTTGAATCCATTAGAAAACCCATTATCGGTTTTTATTTCTAGTTATTACATCAAGTAGGGTGTCTACACTTCTTAATTGATAGAATATCCGAACCGAAATAAATAAAAGATACACATGATATTTATGAAGCAATAAAGCGCTAAAAAACTAACGCTTTGATAATAAAAAGTTTTTTCGTACATAAATTGCCGATACATTTAAAGAAATAATTAGTGTTGCCATAACTGTTTGATGAGAATATGCCAAAACTTAAAAAAAAAAATCTGGTAAATCTTAAAATGAAGAAAATCGGCTAACATATTAAATTTAACAATTTAACATATTAAATTTTCTGTATATATGATAAATTTGTACAAAAAAAATTTGCTAAAAATCAGCTAAATTTTTTAAAAAAATATTTTGCTAAAAATCTGCTAAATAAAAAGGAATTTTAATACATATTTTATTATATATTTCATTAAAAAAATTTTATTTTAAAAAGTATTAGATTAATAATGCGAAAAAGAAAGAAGTAATAACTATAAAATATAAACTTGTTTTAAAATATGAAGCAAAGTTTGCTAAAAAAAATTCTGTTTTTCTAAAAAGTAAAAATATGCTAAAAACAATCTGCTTTTGGACAAAGAAATATGCTAAAAAGCCAACTCAATCTGCTAAATCTAGCAGAAAATATACTTCAATAAGAGCACTGCAAATAAATAAAAAAAAAATTTAAAGAAATTTTTTAATTTTTACAAAATTTTCTTAGAAGAAGAGCTAAAATCACTGTTTATTGTTGATGTTTTTGTTTAAAATTTGATATTGTTACAAGTAGAACTGTCGCTTATAATTCTTATACGCTTAACAGTTTTATTTGGTTTAATATCTTTAGTTTTTCTAAAATGTTATTGGATAAAGTTTCCTGACGATCTGGCCTAAGCAACCAGTGAAATGCGCAAAGGAACAGCTTATCCCATCAACAATAAATTTCAGTGTTTTTATCAAGAATTAAAATTGGGAATTAAGCACGAATAACAAAATCTTTTGAATTAAATTTTTTTAACTTAACTTTTGAAAACATTTATGGTATAAACACAACTGGGACGAACTACGAACTTCGCATAGTACGACGAATTCGTCGGCAAGAATTCGTTGCGTAAATTCGTCATATGATACATAATAAGTGCGTGAATTTCAGGTATTAATGTGACTTGAATTTTTTTTTAATTTATAAAAATAAATACCTTGGACGCTAGATTATATAAACATTTTCATCCATTTCATCTTTTTTAACTAGCAATAAATTTTATTAAAATTTCTTTGTTTGTTAACATTTATCAAATCATAGGTTGACCATATTTCAAAAAAAAAAAAAATTGGGTGTGTTTTAGAATCCGAATCCACTCGAAAGTGGATTACTTAAGCATTTGGTGTTCAGCATTTCGATTTAGCAAGCTCAAATTAGTTTTTGTGTTTGTTTCAAATTTTGCAATTTTTCGCGAATTTCAGCCATGTTCGCGATTTGTTCCTGTAAGTTGTCTGATTCTTTACAGCTTTAATGATTTATAATAAAAAGTAGACGTTGCTATCATGCCGCTGTTAGCAAATTTTTGCGAATTTCCGCTAATTGAGCAATTTTTAACGAATTTTTGCCATTCCTAATAGTCTAAGGGGCTTTTAATAAATTTTATGGGTTCTTTGAAATATTAAAAATTTTCGCGAGTTTTCGCTAGTTTTGCAAACTTTTTTATGTTATTATCGGATATTTTGATTTTTTAACTGATTAAGCGATTTCAAATAAATTTTTGCGTTTGTTTCAATCTTGCAATTTTTGCGAATTTTAGCCATGTTCGCGATATAAGCGATAACGATTTAAAAAAAATATGTATTATACATTGCTTTTATGCCGCTGTTAGCAAATTTTTGCGAATTTCCGTTAATTTAGCAATTTTTATCGAATTTTTGCCATTCCACATAGTTTTAGAGACTTTTAATCAATTTTATGGGTTCTTTGAAATATTAAAAATTTTCGCGAATTTTCGCCATTTTTGCAAATTTTAGCCAAGTTCGCAATAAAAGCGATTTTTCCCTGTGATTCTTTACAGCTTTCACGATTTAGCTGCGGTCAGCTGTCCCTGTCCCAATTTATTCGCCGTTGGTCTACGTAAGATATAGAAATAATTGTGTGTATTTTCATACATACCAATGTGTTCTATTTCTGACGACGAATATTCGTTGCGAATAATTCGTCGTTCGTCTCAGTTGCGTTTCTAGCATTATGTTTAATTTAACATTTTTTCCAATACAATTTTTCGACTTTCATCGAAGAAGGAAACCTAATGCCAACATATTTTTGCCATATTGGAAAATACGTTTGATATCGATATTATATATGCGTAGAATGTAATATCGATAATTATGCCCTTTTTGCCATTTTTGCGATTATATCGTAAGCGACAAAAGGCAAATTTTACAGGAGAGGGTTTTTATTTATTTTTTTGTAAGTATACTTACTATAGTGCAGCACTTTATTTTGTTTCATATTATGCATGTATTTTTTTTTTTTTTAATTGTAATAACGCATTTGATTGTTTTTAAGATCATGCTGAGACATAATTGATCATAGTATGTACCTGACGTTTACGATAGCTTTAATGATGTCGCTTACGATATAATCGCAAAAGGGGCTCGAGCTTACATGGTATCTTAAATGCAAACGGACGTAATTATATTTTAATTTTTTTTACAGGAGAAGCAAAAAACTTTACAAAATCATTAACAACAAGGTGTCTTTGGCGTTCGAATTTCCAAATAAAGTCGCCTTTTTTTATCGCAGAGATCTAAATTATGCGTGAACATGTTGTTTTATAAAACGAACAAAACTCAATCTTAAACTCAATTTCGAATTTTTGGGAAGTTAC
This sequence comes from Pollenia griseotomentosa, assembly GCA_963931875.1. Classification (NCBI taxonomy): domain Eukaryota; kingdom Metazoa; phylum Arthropoda; class Insecta; order Diptera; family Polleniidae; genus Pollenia; species Pollenia griseotomentosa. Next base: position 17,027,133 of record OZ007564.1, read on the forward strand.
GTTCGTTTGCATTTAAGGTGTTGATATATAAGTTTGTCTTTCCGTTTGTAATTTCTTATAAGACTCTATAAAGTATATAAATTCTGAATGCCTATCAGAAGCGAAGTTGACTAAACGATGTCCGTCTGTGCTTTTATGCGTCCGTCCATGTGTGTGTTGAAATCGGGTTTCCAAAGACCTCAGATATGATGGGGCCTGAGTTTTATGTCAATTATTTTTATTTCAGCCAGATCGGTCCATAAATGTCTGAGATATGAGCACGACTGCATCCAATTTCTTTCATAAAATCCCACAACGTCCGACATTGAAAAAGTGAACGGTAGGAATGGTATTTAAGATTTGCCATTGCCGAATATAGCATTCTTGCTTTTGTTCCATACAGGGGTACTGTTATCGCCTGGTACAATTCATTTAACTTCGAAAGTTTTTGGCTAACTTGCTAGGCAGCAAGCAGTACTTGATTTTTGTGTTAAGATCACGGCTTTTAAGCCGCAAAAACCAGCTCTCGCACGTTGAAATCGATAAAACATATTTAGTAAAAGCTCCGGTGAGTCATCGATGTGCTTGCTTCAGCTGCACTTTTTTAATTGAAGAGATAAAGAAAACTTCTTTTAATTCAAAGCGAATTCATACAGGTGACTGTATAAGAGTGGGATAGTTATTCTAGCTTTCCCTTTTTTTGTATGTAAGTAAATGTATTCTTAATGTCAAACTCCATACTGAAAAAATTGACAACCATAACAGCTCTCTCAGTCAGCTGGCAAAGCCCTCTCTGTGGCCACCTGTATAAATTCGCCTTGCTAAATATGATGCTTTTGTGGCACAAAATTAGAAATTTTTAAAGCAAAACTAAATTTCATTATTTACACTATTTCCTGAAGTGGCAAAGTAAGAATAAATATAATTTGTTTAACCCACCAGAAAAGTTATTTAAGACACAAACCATGTGTAACTGACACAACATTTCTTGGGAATATTTTTAAGCTATACCCCCAAACTTTAATCACGGGGGGACGAAACAGAAAGTAACAAGTCATGGAATACTTTTTCAATAATAATGTAGTATGTATTTTTTAATTAAAACATTCAAAGTGAATTATGTTAATCCCCACAAATATATTTGTCTTTTTTTTAAGTTACTAACTCAACTCAACATTTACTATAAATTTAACACTACATCTTCCAATATCCAAATTTTATCCTTGAAATCCCGAAATTTTTTGAAATAAACTTTTTTCCATTTAACACTGTATGTGTTCTTGTAATCACTAGACAGTTAATAATGCATTCCCGTTCTCAAAAGAAATCGTTATATGTAATTAGAAATGTTGATTATTTTATTTAATTTATATTGTCACACAATAAAATTAAATATTTGAAAAATTCCAGATAATTAAGCTGTTGGGGTTTCATTACAAAATGAACACGGGACAGACAGACTTGTAATTTTATTTTGATATTGACAAATGTTCGAAAACAATTTATCTTAATTTACCAATTTGCCCTGCAATTTTGTATGAGAGTAGATATATTTATTTTTGCTTAATTTCATAGTGAACTCATCAGGTTTTTTTAGGGACCTTATTTTCTTTGAGAGGACACCTGTGGAGCTGTAAATTGAAACTTAAACAACAACAGCAATAATAAATAAAAACAGCCAAGAAAGTAAAGAATGAACAACATAAATAAAATAAATACTTATACAAGTTATACTAATAGAAGTATAGGAAGGTGGTTTAAAAAGGACTTTGAAAGTACTGAGGTTTTTAAGTAAAAATTCAAGTTTTCCTGAAAAAAGCTTTAAAAATATACACAAACTTTTGATGCCCCGGTACACATAGAAAAAAATCAGGGTAAAATCGTCGAAAATAAATTTGATTTTACCCTTTTCGGTAGCGATTTCGCTTCATAGTTACTTCATGTTAATTTAACATGATTTTACAATAACTTGCGAACAACATTTTTAACATTGCAGTAAAGTTAGAGCAAAATGTCATTTATATTGAAATAACAATCCGTATCACGTCGAATGAAAGTTATTTCAAGTTGAAACAACGTAAATTTCATGTTGAATCAAATTGGTTTGAGTGTGATGTAACAGTGTGAAGAAGCTTCAGAGACAACATATGCATTTATTTAAGAATAATTTAAAACACTTACCCCTGTAACACATGTTTCACTTATTTTTAATCCCCTTTGTTAACAGAAGCATCAGCAGAACGGCCAGATATGGTTTTCGTCATCATTCTACTTGGAAAACTTGATGTACTGTTTAACTAAATTTTAACTAAAAGCATACGAGAATTATATTCTTTTTATAACATATTTTAAACATGAAAATAAAGAAATTGTATGTTTTTCTTTTTATGGTGCTGTTTTTTTTTTCTATACAAAACAAGTAGAACAGGTTTTTATGGATTCAATATTGAATAATGTTATTTTAACAGTGAATAACATTAAATAAACGTGATTTAACGTTTTTTTTTATATTTTTTATTTAAAATGAATATGAAATAATGATAAATTTAAATAAAGGTCATACTTTTGCAGAAATTTACTATGATTCTCAATCAACATTTCGCCATGTTAATTTTACATTGGAATTTTTTTCTGTGTGCAGGTAGAATTTCCCTCTTACGGATAAGTATATTAAAAAAATTAGCATTTACACGTGAAAGTAATTTCTTGAAAGTCGCAATACACTCATCAAATTTTTTCACTAACACATTTACATTTTTTTACTTTCAGTTCAACTTTTAGCGCTAGCATTCAATGAAAATGTCATCAAAGCGATTTTTTGACTATTTCATAAAAGCAAATGAAAATAAACTAAGCAGTGTTGCCAATTTACAATTTTCACTTGATATTTCAGGATTGTGTTAAATTGCAGTTACAAAAGCAACTAGTTATAGACGTCGATATAAAAAATTTTAATACACATATTTATCCAACTAAATATGTATTAGCAACACAACTATTTTAATTAAAATGTAAAAGCATCATGAAAATAAATAAAAATAAATATTAATTTGAACGAATGCTTAAAGATCGGCGTAAGTAATTGTCTTGGCAACTCTGAAACTTTAAATAAGCAAAACAATAAAATAAGATGAAGAGCTATTTTTTTATAGAAGTTTTCTCTTTGAAGACATCCCTGCAGATGAGTCTAGTGCATACATGCATGTAAAGAGTAGTCCATTAAGGAGTAGGAGTACTCCAAAACTACTACAAATATAGGAGTGGACCATATAACTCAGTTTTGCATTACAACGGAGTAGTCTTAAAACTGTGCCATGTTAATACATACTCTAGTGGACTAGTTTTGAAACTACTCCAGAGGATGACTTTTAACTTCGTTTAAAAGCGAAAACATTTCGTTTAAAAACGAAGACATATCGTTTAACTACAAACTAGCGTTGCCAGAATGAAGATTTTACCTTATTTTTGAAGATTTTTTGAATAAAATAAGATTTGAAGATCTTTTTTCTCAAATTAAGATTTTTAATTTCTAGAAATAAAAATTCTTAACTTTAAGTTTGTACAACTTACATTATTTTTTGCAGTTTTTTAAACAGTCAGTTTTTAAAACAATGAGGTTTTGTATCAGCTTGTTGTCTATTGGATATGCATACTTTTATACCCATTGTCTAGCATACATAAAAATTAGCGGTTGTTCATTTTGGGAATATTGATGAAAAAATTTTAAGATTTTCCTCTTCGAAATAAGATTTTTTTTTTGCCATATGAAGATTTTCCTTCCAAATCTTCTGGCAACGCTGCTACAAACTCTTTTTAAAAATGACATGGTCTATGCTTGCATTACATTGGACCAGTCCAGCGAGTAGTCCATTTCATCAAAATCGATCACGTAGTCCAATATTATCTGCAGGGATTTTGAAAATGAAATTTCACTTTCATGCAGGCATCAGAAATTAAGAACCGAAAACTTAAAATTTAAGTTTTTCTTTCGAAAAATTCAAAACTCATGCGTACAAAAAGGAAAAATAAGGAACACAAAAAAGATATTTATGTTTGAAGTACAATATGTATTTTGTACGTGAAAAAATATTTATCATTGGTGTTTAAAAAATATTTTCATCCGTACAAAAAAAATATTTTGTTTAAATTGTTCTTTAAAGTTCAAAACAATAAAGTTTTTAAAAAAACGTTTTTAAGAAAAATAATTTTTTTTTGTTCTTAGAAATTTACATTGAAAACTATATTTTGAAGTTTAAATTGTGAATTTTAATTAAATTTATAATCAATCCTATTATAAAAGTCGACTGCAACGAAAAAGTATTTCAAATATTTTAAAAAAATGTAAATTTAACAGAAGTTACGGCCACAAATTTTATTAGTAACTTAACGTTGCAAAAATTCAAAAAAGTTTGCTAAAATAGCGACGATTGCCGCCTCAAAGATCGACAAAGCTACGCGAAAATTGCAAAAATTCGGAAAAGTTTGCAAAAATAGCGAAAATTCGCGAACATTTTTAATATTTCAAACAATACATAAAATTGATTGAAAGTCCCTAAAACTATAAGGAATGGCGAAAATTCGGTAAAAATTGCAAAATTAGCGGAAATTCGCAAAAATTATAGCAGAGTATACTATTTATTTTAAACCGCTAAAGCTGTAAAGAATCAGAAACTAACAGGAAAAAATCGATTTATCGCGATCATGGCAAAAATTCGCGAAAACCCTCAAAATCAGAAACAAACTCTAAAATAAATCTCAAATATATTTGAAATCGCTAAATCGGTTAAAAAAAAATTAAAATAGCTAAATATCGTTAAAAAATAATACACTAATCTTTATTATCTTATCTCATAATTTTTATCTTTGTCATGTTCAATAAATAAATATGTTTTTTTGTGTTTGTTTTTTATTTTTTTAAACTGATGGAAAAAAATTTTATTTTGTACGAAAAAATTAAGTTTTCGGTTCGTAATTTTTTGTACAAAAGTACAATAAAAATATTTTTCTTAAAAACTTTTTTTTGAGAACTCTATTATTTTGAACTTAAAGAAACAATATCAAACAAAATATCTTTTCCTTTTTTTGTTTTTTGTACAGTTTAAAATGTTTTTCGAACACAAATGATAAATATTATTTAAGAAACATAAAAAAAAACGTTTTCATGTAAATTTTCATGAAATTCTATTATTATTTTTTTTTGAAATTTGTGTTGATACTTAATGGAACTTTCAAGAAATTACTTTCATGTGTAAAGGCAGTGTAAAATACAAACATATTTTTTATAAAATTTTAGAAAACTTTTTCGCTCGAACTCGCCTCAATGACAACAACAAACTTATCTAGCGTAAACAGCAGCATAGAAAATAATAAACACAGCAACTAAAATAAAAAACAAAACTAAAATAATTTACAAGTCTACAACAATATGTTTGGAATATAAAAAGGGACATCTATCTAAAGCCTTTATGTCAATACTTAATCAGCGAGCATTTGTGAAAAATAACACGCCTACGCCTTTAAACAATACAAACAACAACAACAACAAAATATATATGTACAATGTACATTGTACATAGAAGAGACAACAAGGAGTGGAGTGTTTGAAAAAGGGCGAGTAGGGCTGGCATGAGTACAACACTAAAACAAACAACAGGCTGGCTAGTCTTTTATAACTGACTATCAATTCATGCATATATTCAGTCATTCATCTATTCATTGACTCATTTTACTCATTCCCTTTGTTATTGAAGAATGGCGGCTGTGATGATAATGGTTGATTGTATTCATTGTATTTGTATTTGTACTTCTTGTACTCCTGCCCCCCACCCCCCACCCAACGCACAAAACTCGAACATTTTCTGTGTGTTGATTTAGTAATTGTACACCAATTTGGTTTATGAATATAAATTAACTGGAAACACTAGAGTTCAAACGATGATAATCATTATAACGTTATTATAACCGCATGGTCCCCCGTTACTAAGATGTCGTTAAAATAAAACACGCCAGCAACAAAAAAAAAAAATAAAGAAAAAACTTACTCCTGTCAAACACTTTGTGCCGTTTCACAGAAACTGACTTAAGTAGCGAAAAAATAAAAAAACATATTAAAACGAGGAAAATTATTCTTTATTTAGTTTTACACTTTGCATACGCACACAAACTCCTTTTGGAAAATTTCTTTATAAATCTCTTATACACAGCCATGTGCCAAAGCGCCAGCTTTGCAGCTTTGGTTACTGGAGAAGGAGTTGCGTTACGAATTTGATGCCATTCAAAAGCATTAAGATTAAACAACATTCAACAACAACAAGAAGCAGTGGAAAAAATAACATCACAACACTTCAGATACTTTATGAAACAACAAAGTGACAGAAGCAGCTGAAGACGAGACGCTGCACAGTGCGTTGGAATGAAAACAATGTGGCTTTTACGATTAAAATTACTCAGCTGGGAACGAAATAAAAAAAAATACCTTCACTTTTTTTTAATAAAATTGGATGAAAGTTAATTTTGAATATTATTATTTTATTAAAAATATAATAAAGAATACAATTTGTAAAGACTATTAGATCTATAACCTAAATTTAGGGGAGTCCCAACGCATAGCATAACTCATACAAATGGTTTGTGTCTTTAAAAACACTGGTCGGCATTTAAATCGGCCCTGAGGTCGTTTCAGCTTTTGCTTCGGTAAAATGATATCCTGAATTCGAATCCGTTTTAATTCAACACCCACCAATTCGGGGATTCACATTCACTGATTTATTAGTCATAAGGGTATCTGGTATTTTGTTGTTGTAAACAATTCAAACATGTGAATATTAAAATTAAATTATGTATAAAAAAATGTATTTACCAAGTTTCATGACTAAAGCTTCGTACAGACGATGGTCAGATCTTACAATATTAGTAAGCAGCATTTGCTTAAATTGTATTAAAATTGGCTATCATGTCTTACAACTATGTGAACATTGTAAGCTCATTTGTATTTGCAGAAGTGCAAAATTAATGCATCTGACAATCGCACCATTGTCAGAAAATATTGCTGTTGGCAACGCCTGCTTTCAATATTGTAAGATCTGACCATCGTCTGTACGAAGCTTAACTTTTTATGTCCAATTGATATATGGCATCAACGCACTGTGTCGTGCTAAATCTGTATACCATTTTATACTTGCAACAAACAGCGGCATCTAGCCATCATATTTAGTTGTGCCACAATTATACTTAATTAGAGTATTTCCCGTTCTTGCGTTAATACCTGAGGGATTGTTATTTTAAGCACAAAGCTTTAAGCTTGTGCCGTTATATTAAAACTTTATTGCATTACTAAAAATTATTTTGTCGAAATTAATTTTTAACAAATTTCAAAAAAAATTTATTAGATAATTTATAAAAAAAAAATAATAAAAAACCTAAAAAATTATGACCAAAGAAAAAAATATTATTCAGCCATGTTCTGGAAATCGAAATCGAGTGAAATTGAAATTGATGGAGAGTTTTTCCTGATCGAAAGAATAGTTATGATAAAGATAAGCTCTACTCAAAGTATGAAGTAATAAAATAAAATATTTTAATGAACTTTCAACACTGAATCGTTTTCAAAGTTTGTTTGAATTGACTTTCACTCGATTTCGATTTCCTCAACATGGCTGAGTGTAACTTAAAATTTAAACAAGTTCGAAAATATTAAAAAAACAAGTAAGAGTGTTATATTCGGCTGTGCCGAATCTTATATACTCTTCACCATTGTGCGAGCAGAATACAGAGCAACTAGACAAAAACTAAATAATGTTTACATATCGTCATATTAAATGCAAACAGACGTAACTACACTTCTTATTTTTTTACAGGAGAAGCAAAAAACTTTTCAAAATCAATAACAACAAGGTGTAATTGGAGTTTGAATTTCGTTAATAAAATCGCCATTTTTGATCGTAGGAATCTAAAATTTTGCACGAACATGTATTTTGAGAAAACGAATCATAACCGATACAAAAATCAAATTCGAAATTTTGTGTAGTTCGTTTGCATTTAATATGACGATATACATACATATTTACAAAACTTAAAACTTTATTATAAATTAAATTTAAAAAAGCGAAAACTGGTAAATATTTTATTAAGATTGTTTTTAGAACATAAAAAATATTAAAAAAAAAAAATTTCTTTTCGAAAAACCAAGATTCGAACCAGGGGGAGGGACTCACAGTTTCTAACCTTAACAAGCCCCCTAGATAACTGAACCATAAAGGAACGTTGTTTGAATATCATTAAAATGAAATATGGCCCGTTTTACGTTTCACAACTCAACTGAGTTATTTTTTTGGATGTTTTTGTTCACCGCAATATAGCAAAGTTGTAAACCATAATACATAAATTACAAATCGACTTTTTTCCGAGTTTTTTTTTTTAGAAAATATGTTCTACTAAAAATTTCCGATGTTTTGATATATAAGTCGTATCGATAGGTAATATGGACCTATGGATACGATGTGTTAAAGAACAAATTTTCCATTGATTTTAACTATAAAAGTTGGACTCGGGAAAATCTAAGGTTAGCGATAAAGCGTTTTGGCCATAACTTTTTCGTATCTGAGCCGATTTTTCCGAAATGTTCAGAAAATATTTTCTACTAAAGATTTCCGATCTTTTAATATGTAAAGGCGTAACCATTGGTCATATGAAAGTACAAAAATTCAGGTTTTTATTAAATTTTTGATATTTTTTGTACGGGAGGTACCACGCCCATGGTACCTAATTTGGAAACTTTGACTTTTGCCGTTCTCCAGATATGCAGAAAAAAGTAATAAAAATGCAACAACAAGGAATTTTTGGAAAAAATTAGAGGTAGTCGTGGTTTTTTTTCTCATAACTCAGCCATTTTTGGACCGATCTGGCTGAATTTCAATAGCAAAATTATAATAAAAATACCTGACAGAATTATACACCAACAAAGCCCCCATCATTTCTGTGGGGTTCGGAAAGCCCATTTCAAAAGACAGACGGACAACTGCATTTGAACTTCGCTTTTCATAAAGACCAAGAATATATATTCTTTATAGGGTGTAGGATCAATATTGTAGAGATTACAAACGGAATGACAAGGTTATATATACCTTTTTTACCTTCGGTGAAGGGTATAAAAACCTAATTAATTAAAGTTAAATTAAACTTTTGATCGTTAAGCTTTTGATCGGACATCAAAGTGACCATCAAAATGTTTTCCGACCGCTGTTGGACGTAAAGGAAGATAACACTGTGCATGAATTAAATTAAAGCACTTGAACCCACTCAAAACGAGTCTTTAAATAATAATAAAACTAGTCAATTGAAGTTAAGTTAAACTCTTTGAAATGTAACTAAAAAAAAACTCAAAATTTTAAAGATTTTGATTATAATCAATAATTACACTGCTCAATATAGCAAAAGTTTCCTGAGTTCTGTCCATTGTTTTTAGTTAAATTGAGAGTGCTGACTATGATGTCGTCAGAATTTTTTTTTTTAACAGTTTAAGGCCCGTTTTCACGACTTAACGATAGCTAAATGTAGGAAGTTATCGAACAGATAATGAGTTTTTAATTATCACAAGTTCTCTTTAACCTTAAAGTGAAGAATAAGCTAAAGAGAGGAACGTTCTACCTTAAACTTTTGTCGTAAGGTTTAGATTTCAGATTGCCATATTATATTCACATATTTTTTATATATGGCAACTCCAATTATACGTATATTTTGTAAATGTAAATAAAGTACGTAGTTGCCAGTTCGTATTTTTATTTTGGCAAAAATAATCGGTATTTTCTTTAGTATTGCCACTTTTTTAAAAATGTTAAGTTTATTTTATATAGAAGTTGTGAAAACGAAAAAAAATTGAAGGTAACTTTATTCCTCACTAGTGCTAAAGGTAGCGTTAACTATATCGAACTTTAAAGGTAAGTCGTGAAAACGGGCCTAAGTTTTAAAGATATAATGATATTTCTGTGGCTTGGTGCTAAAAGGGCCAATGTCAATATTTTGTTGTTTTGAATTAATCGTTGCATAAAGTGTCTTTTATTACTCGCTTTTATTTTGCTTAAACAGTCAAGTTCTAATTTAACCCAGAACAGCTTCATAAAGGCTTTGCTAGCCAATTTTACTAAGAACTCTTCTATAAAAACAACTTTAATTTAAATTTTCTCAAAAGTAAATATTTTTACATTGGCCCTTTTAGCACCAAGCCACAGATTTAATATTTGCATAATTAACATTATTTTTTGTATGAATCCCTTAATATTTTACGAATGACCCTTCAAACTTTTAAATATTTTCTGTGTTATTAATCTACACAAAAATCTGAGTTAGCATATCAGGATATCTAACTTGTACTGCAAGGATGATCAAAATTATGTATCTTAACACAAGTTTTTAAAACTTTAAAAAATCAAATTGTTTCCCCCTATTTTTCAATGTATGCACAAACTAGACATTCCAAAGAACTTTTTTTTAGTAAAAAAAAAAAAAAAATTAAAACCCATTGAAAGGGTCCTGAAATATAAAGAAAACCTTTTCAATTTTTATCTTATTTTATTTTGTTAAATAGTACCAAAAATAACGAGCTTCAGGATGATAACGGGACTCCCGCCGGATCATTAGTGTTTCAAATTTAATAGTGGGTAATTTCCCAATTTACCATCGCTGTAAAGACACTGCGCTGTTTTGTAAAACAGTATTAAGCACCTATTGTTTATCTTGATTGGAAATATAAATTCTAAAGTGTTTGAAATAAGCAACTTTCTCGAAGTCTAAAGGCTTACGATACTGTGCAAAACTATATATTGATACAAAACTATCTGTATTATATGCACAAAGTCTTGATAAATGCATAATATCTCTAAAAAATTTACATAAAAAATTTTAAGGACTAAACCAAAAACCCAAAATGTTTAATATCCTTGCAATAACAGTGAGTTATCTTGATATATTCAATAGTGTGACCCTACTCAACAGAAAGCGATTTTTGTGTAGATTAATAATCCAGAAAGTATTTTAAGGTTAAAAAGACCGTTCGCGGAAAACTGAAGCAGATCCTAAATAAAGTAAATGCTATCGGAAATAAATATATACTTACAGCACAATAAAGACACGTGGTTGAATTTAAATTACAAAATTTTAATAATCTATTAAGTAGTTAACTAAAGTTAAGTTAAACTCGATAAAGCCGAGCTTAAGACAAACTAAGTATGATTAAGCTAACTTCAGTAGATTAAAATTATTATAAATTAATTTTCAGGTAAATTAAGCTACAAATAAATTAGAAAAACAAGGTAAAATAATAATAAAAAATGTAGTTGCTAATTACAGTTTAGTTAAACTGAGTTTTAAGCATAACTTAATTAGCTTAGCATACCTTAAAACGTTTTTAAAAACAACAAATAAAATTTTAGTTTAATTCAGTTTTAAACCCTCTTGGAATAAATAATCATAAAAAAAAAACAAACCATTGATTTGGATAAGTTAAACCTGGTAAAAAAATATATAACCTAAGATTAGCGATTAAAAATTCGTGATTTTGTTTGATTTTTAAAAGAACAAGAAACGACAAATTTAAATTATAACTTGTGTATATTTAAATTACCGCCATATCTTTAAACATTTTATTTTCTAAAAACCATTTTGAATACAAATTTTAAAAGTAGATACGAATGTTTAAAGATTTTTTATTACATTTCTCCACCTTTCAATTCTCTAGATAACAATTATCGACTGTATGCGGGAAAAGGTGATAAATAAATTAAAACAACCTCTATGAACGATTAAGGCCAACAGCAATTTAAAAAAAAAAAATAAAAACAAAAACGATTTATAAAATATTTACATATTTAATAACACGAAGTCATTGAAGTCAGTGTTCTGTATAAACATGTCATTTACTGTTATGTTTAGTATCCTGGCTTAACAATGTTTTATGTATTTGTTGTTGTTGCTCTTGTTGCAAGCGAATAAATATGTCAACATTGTCTTGATGCATTAGACAAACAAGCAGTAGTAGGTGTGAACAAAAAAGAAAAATGTTAGGATAATGCGGGTATTTATATTATAGATTGTGTGGAAAAAGCATTAAATTTACTTTCATCCAAACTCTAGTATAAACGTCTACTTACAAAGAACAAATGCTATGTTTGGCTCTGCCAAATCTTTTATACCCTTTAACAAAATTTCAATTTTTTATGATAGATTTGAAAACAGATTTACACGAATATCGCCATTTTTCCTTATCTCATAGTCAATCTTAGCCACTGGGTGCAATTTCTGCGATAAGCAAACTTTATAGAGTGGGAGAATAACCAACACACGCACAAGTAGCAACTGAATGCATAATCCGGCAGAATTTTATACTCGCCGCTTGTTTAAGACCTGTTGCTGTCTAACCGCCGCTTCATTATAATAGTCCGCAATATCTGGTGGATAGCAACAGCACACAGAGATAAACCATCCTCACAATTCAAGATTTCCAGAAGTGAAAAGTCTCCTTCTTCCTTATCAAAGGCTCTCGACTATTCATTCACTCTAAATCCAAGTCTCATCCATGATCCGCCACACTTCACTCTTCTCTAATCCAGGCTTTTGATCCTTCGCCCTAACCGACCCCAATTCTCACCGCTCATCCAACCCACTTTGCTCAACTCAACATCTCTGGTACCTCAATTTTTCATCGTTGTCAACATTCAAGTCTTTACTGGTCTAATTCGCTTCGACTCTTCACCAAAAACCATGGTAGGTTCGTGACTGTTCGTCCTAACCGACCCCAAATCTCTGCCATCATCACCGGTTCCTCTGCTTCATTCGCTCATTCCTTACTAAATATTCACCACCAGCATATTCCACTTTATCTTTGGTCCTTCAACCTTTTGCTCATCATAAAATCCAGGTCCAAGCCATATTTTGGATTCACAGCCCGGCCAGAACCTTCACAGAGTCTTCACCACTCCACTTCAATTAACCTTACTTCACGCCATTTCCATCACCGGTTCCAAAGTTTTTTTCGCTATCCAAAATCCAAGTATTTCACCACTTTCTTGGTCCACCATTCGCTCACTCGCTACTAAGCATTCTCTATTATCGCACTTCACTTTATCTTCGGTTCCTTAAGCTTTTGCTCATCATAAAATCCAGGTCCTCGCCTTATTTTGGATGCACAACCCGGCTATAACCTTTATACAAGAATCACTAATGGGTCTGTACCACATCCATTTTCATTCCCGGCTCTTAAGTTTTGTTCGCTATCCAAAACCAAAGTAATTCACCACTTTCTGGCTCCCTCATTCGCACCCTCGCTATTTAGCATACACCACCAGCGCACTCCACTTCATCTTCGGTCTCTCAACCTTTTCCTCATCATAAAATCCAGGTCCTTCGTTCAATCATCACTACTGTGTCTGTACCACTCCACTGTCATTCCCGGCTCCAACGTTTTGTTCGCTATCCAAAATCCAAGTATTTCACCGCATCCTCCCCAACATCATCCCCCGTTTGAATACCAGACAGAATTATTTATCACAGCATTCTTCTCAAAGCCCAGGACACCTTCTCCCAAGAAAAATACTCCCCCCACAAAAGCAATATTTTCGCGGGGTAAAGCGTTCCTTTACAAAGAGTATATGCCCTTAGAAACCTCAACTAATAATAAGAATGGTGCCGAAGCACTAGGGGCTATTGAATCCCGTGGTACCAGGTAGGATCTCTGGTCTGCCACGATAACACAAATTTTATGATCTAGAGAAATTCGCCAATTCGGAACTTTTGCCGAGTTCCAGGTATTAACTGCACCTGTTTTCCCCAGAGGATATAACATCGAGGTATTGAGAATGGTTTTGATAATAGTAAAAGAAACTTAATAGTGTTAATGTTACTAATAAAAAACTTAATTGGACCTAATTGTGCCCCAATATCCTTTTTCGCGAAAAAAATATATAGAGCTATAAAATCATTCAAAAATAACAAAAAATTTCTGAAAATGGGCAGTAAATCTCAAGAATTATGAGGAGCAGTCTCTGAATCAAGGCCTCATCTCTTGATACCTGCCATTAAGGGAACAGATGTGCTGGATTTTGATTCTTAACTGCTTAATAGAACTAAAAAATATGACTCCAAAATCATTAGTTTCCGTTAAATCGTTTAAAGGAAAGAAGAGGTCGACATATAGACATTCGAACCGGAGATTTTTAGAAATATTTGTTGTTGGTTCACTCGTAATGAAAGATTGAATATACAATGGAGGCTTCCACAGCGGACACCCAACTGTCGTGGCAATTTCGTCCAGAGATGTACGTCTACGGGATAGTTGGTTGTAATGCTTTAAGAGGGGTCTTAGAAAAGAGGTACTATGAATATCGTCACCTATGTGGGCTGTGCGCCTAGAACAGCTGTTCGTTAGTAGCGCTTTCCCTGTATATATTATTGTAAAAGTATCATATGAAAAAACTTAAATATTTTAAGGGGATGTTGGAATGGTTTTTATCAAAAGGAATAACAAATAAACCCAGTTTTTCAATTTGGGTGGCTATTGATGTTATTACAAAAAGCCCTTTATATGTTTAATCATCACTCGTGGTAGTGGAGGATATAAAAAAAGGATAATTTGTAAATATTCTAGCTTATCGTAATTACGATAGTTTGCCTTGCAACCAGAAATATTTCTTTTGTTCCAGCTTTAACAAAACAAAAAACGACCACAAATACGGTTTTGGAATAAAACTCCACTTTGCCATAAAATCTAGAAAGGGTTAAAATAATTATTGAAAACAACAAGTGCCTGCTTAAGGTTATGCTTATTATAGCATGTCTTTATGAATGTTGCACAGCTTCAGAATTTACTTTCATGTTTTCCACTTGTTGATTCTGTTATTGTTTTTCCCTTTTTTTAGCCATAAAATTGTCTTGTTTATACAACATTTAATATTTTACATATTTTTAAATTAACTACTTGGCAACACAAAGAGTAAGGTAAGTACAGTAGTGTAAGGAAATATGTATGTTAAGTTTAATAAGCACCCTACCGAAATAAATATTAAAAATGCTTGTCTAAGTTATTGCCAACTGAAATAATGATAAATAAAGCTTTAATTTAAAAATCTAAATGATTTATTTTACATTAAAAAATCGCAATAAAAACCTGAAATTAATTTTTAACCTCAAAAACCGGCTGAGTCCTATTTATACAGGGTGGCGCAGAATAATAAATAATAAGAAAAACCGTTAATAACACTGTTTTAGTTGAAAAATTAGACAAGACGGGCACATGGCGTTTTAGCATAATTCGGGTACGCTGAATGCAATGGTGCCCACCGTTTTTTATAAAATAAAATTTTTTTTTTGCGGAATTTCGGTTTTTTTTAGTAATTTTAATAAACTAAACCGTTTTTGAGTTACGCGAATATATGTTGTACAACCTTCTCCATTTTCGAAATAACGGTATATCTCGAAAACAAGAGCTAACCTAAAAAAAAACGGTGGGCACCAGCGTACCCGGATTATGCTTTAACGCCATGTGCCCGGCTTGTCTAAAAAAAAGTGTCAGTTTCGAATACAGAACTGCGTCTAGTTTATATTTTCAATACAATTTGACATTAAAAGCAGTCGTGAAAAAAAATCTATTTTATTTTTAGAGCGTTTTTTCTAATGCTCTCGCATTAAGGATTTTTGCGTGAAGTTAAAGACTCAATTCAGTTTGAACACTTATTTGCGAATTTTCAGAACATCGTTATCAATTGGTTCAAGAATTATTGCCTAGGGATGAATCGCAACGGCTAAATTGTAGGAGTATGAAAATACTTTGTTATATTATACAAAATTTTAAGTTTCAATTTTTATGTAATAAGTTTTTTTAATCATAATAGTTTTCAATAATTTTCTTGGAGATTTTGATTTTATAAAAAATAAATTAAACAACTTTTAATATTAGTTGTACCAAGAAAAAAAAAGAAAACACACGAATAATTTAGAAAAAAACATCTGAAAAAATCTGTAGTAATTTTTATAATCTTTCAATGAAGAAATTTGTTAGAAAATTAACTAAAACTGGTTCCATTTTCTCTTATATAACTTTTGCTCAAGAATTTTTAAAACTTTAAATAGCTCCTCCATAGTTACAACATATCACTCACTTTTTACTATGTTTTTTTTTTATCTCACAAACAGTCTGCTATTTAAAATATTTCTCATCACTTTATTAAAAGCAACAAGTTTTTTTTTTTTTGGATTTAAAGAAGGAAAATAAACTCAAGTTTAAGCCCAGCAAATATTGTTGCAAGTCTTAAATGTGCGATGCAACAAGGCATTTAAGGAATGTCTGGTTAAAAACAGTCAGATCAATGATGATGATTCATTTTTAGCATAAGCATGGCTAAATGGCCAAAAAGTTCATTCTGTTTTTCGGAATACTTCCTATTCGAGGTCTTTTCGTTTTAAGCAAAAACAGTACATTTTGTGGTAGAAGTGAATCAGTTCATTGTGAAATTTTAATAGAAAACGAATTCTGTATAATATCAATGTCGAGCAGTGTGGAAGAGACTCGAAATATTTTTAGATTTTCGACTCGATTTTTCATCGAAATTTAATGATATTAGGAATTTACGATTCTTAGGTAACTTAGGTAACTCAGTTAATTTTTATGCCAACAAAATTAACTCTGCAAGTATCGTCGTATCGACAGTTAAGTATCACCGATATTTATATATCGAAAACCCTTTAATATCGCCGATATATCGGTGTCGGTTTTCATTACATACGTAAATGAAATATTCCAAACGTATTAGTGTTCAGAACTTTGTCGAAACCAAGTTTTCCATACAATTTGACAACAAAATTTATCGTAGAAAGTTAAATAAAAACTATTTTATTTCGAGAACATTTTTTTTTAATGTTCTCACATGAAGACACTTATTCTTTGAACAATGCTACCATACTTTTACAAAATTTGATACATTTTGTAAACAGAAAATGAAAAACCAAAGAAAATAGAAAATTAAAACAATAAAATGAGAGAGAAATTGAAGTTACTACCGTCGTTTTAATTATAGCCTTAAGGATTTTTGCCTGAAGTTGAAGACTTAAGACCGTGTCAGATACAACTTTTTCGTTTTGCGTGACGATTCTTGCGTAGACAGAAAAGTTTAAAGCAAAAGGTGTATGTCACAATAACAACTTTGACAACACTCACGAATTGTTTGTTAAAAAAAAAAATAAATAAAAAAAATTACACTAGCGCGCACAACGATGAGAGTTGCCTAACTTTTCACTTCGCTCTGCATTAAAAGTACTTTATGTGGCATGCATCGTATAGGTTTGAATATTTCATCTTAGATGTCAAAGCGAATCTCTACAGCAACGCGAAGCAAAAGTTTTATCTGACAAGGCCTTCAATTCTGTTTGAACAGTTACAGTGAATGTTAAAAAAAATTCTTTTTTGTTAATTTGAATTTTATAAGGCCACATATATACGATGTATTTTCATACATGTCTAACGAACACGTTTGTTTTGTTTCTAGACAGTCGGGTTAGAGAAGAAAGAGGGGTTTCCAAACAGACACTAATAGTGTTTTCTTTTCTACAAAAAATGGGACATTTTATTTGTACAAAAAAAATGTGACATTTTATTTAAAAAAATGCAATTTGGTGTCTGTTTCTTAAAAATTTTGCTTCCGAAAAGGGTGGCTTGTTTTATTCTAAAAAACTCATCCTTTTCGGGAGCAAAATTTTTAAGAAACAGACACCAAATTTTATCTTTTTAAATAAAATGTCACATTTTTTTGTACAAAAGAAAACACCATAAGTGAGTTTTCATGTTTGTTAATATTTATATCAAGAAGATTAGACAATTATACATTAAAAAACAGTGTTCGAAAATAAATAGAACATTATTAAGCGTACGGCTCACACTCCCAGAAACAAATATCTGTTTTTTACACTCACAGCCATTGACGACGGCTGGCAGTCAATAGTCAAACATCAATCTTTAAACCAAATAGCGATGAGTGTTAAATGGCAAAGAGTTCTGAAGAGATAGTGTGTTTACTATCGAAACATGTCAAATAAACCTGTCCGTGAACGTGGGTTCAATTCCCCGGTCTTTCAGGAATGAAAAATAATTAGTAAATTTTAATTCATTTCATGTTGTAAAACTCCTTTCTTCATAAAAATAATTTAATGAAAATTAAACTTCAGCCTAATTAAAAATATGAAAATGTGGATTAAAAAACCATAAACAGTTCAAAAAAAATTCACAATACTAATTACACTATGGAACATTTTCGGCATTATTGTCTGGGGGGTGAGAAATTCCAAGTCAGGGTGATGGTACTAGGTCAGTATAGTAAAACGCTCAAAGGGTTTGGCGTTCGTATGTGTCAGTTTTTTTTATGACCTTTTAAATTTTTTCCTTATCTTGATGTTTTTTCGCTTAGTTGTAACATTTTAGCAAAAACGTAGTTTAACATAACTCGAGAACCACTTGAAAACATTGACACTCACAAGCCGAACTCTCTCATATTTTTCTACTGTACTAAAAGAGAAATATTGATGTGGCAACACTGGTTCTGTAATGTTCACATAAAACATGCATTGTCATTATACTTCTTCTCTTTCTCACACTGGTTCTGTGATTTTTGTCATTCAGCGAGTGCCGACGAACGCGAACAGTAAAAGTGATTTTTCTCCAGTTTTTTAAAATTGAACAAAAGAGAACCGAATATGGAACTGTGCAAGGCAGATATAAATAGCTTTTGCTACTGCTGTGAAATTTTTTTTAATTTCTACAAATTTTTTTACTGATTCAATTAATATTTTTGTTTGATTTTTATTTTAGCCAACAGAAATGTTGACAACTATTCAAAAATATAATAAACGCGTTATTGGCTTCTAGTTTTCATAATTTTGTATGAAATATTTAACGCTCTTTATTGTTGTCGTGTTTTTGCATTTTTTTATTTGACCGTAAGCAACACTTCTTTATGTGAAATATAAGAACAACAAAAAAAAAAACACATACAGTCTATTTTTGGACGCTTTAAAAGGTACAACTATAAGAAAGATGATAAAATAGCGTGGCGAGGTTTGTAGTAAAAAACAACAAAAACAATAATAGGTAAAAAACGTTTCACTCTTTTTAAACAACAACAACATTAGAAGAAACAAAATAAATTTTTTGTTGGTTTCAAAGTTGGTAAAAAAGAATGAAAAACAAAATCCCGTATTCAATTTTTTAAAAATGTTTAGTTAAATACCTACATCAAATAAAAGAAATAAAATGATGACGAAAAACATGTCGAGTCGGTCTGCTGCCAAGGAAAGGATACAGAACAGAGAGTGAAGAAGAAAAACATTGTGTGAACAAACAAGACTTGGTGCAAAAATTATTCCAACAAAAAAATGTGTCTCAAAGCCAGCCGGCGCCGCTCTGCTCTGCCTTCATCTACTTCTACAGTGCTTGCTTGTGTGCGCGTCATTGCTTGTGCAAAAACTCTTTTGTTTGATTCAGCAAAATTATTTGTTTGAAATTTATATGATTTTCAGTAAACTAT
The DNA here is from genome assembly GCA_963931875.1 of Pollenia griseotomentosa. NCBI lineage: Eukaryota > Metazoa > Arthropoda > Insecta > Diptera > Polleniidae > Pollenia > Pollenia griseotomentosa. The sequence continues at coordinate 17,046,671 of OZ007564.1, forward strand.
TTGTTTGATTCAGTTAAATTATTTGTTTGAAGAAATCAGTGTTTTTTTTCAATAAACGAAATGCAAATAAATTGTTTGAATATGCAAATTTGTTCGTAGGACCGATTTCAGACAAAAAATGTTTTGATTCTACAAATTTTTTGTTTGAATTGGAAAAATAATTTTTTCTGTGAATAAAAAAAGGGAAAATTTCAGTACTGATTTTGTTCAAACATACGAGATGTACTTCAACCAAAATGTGTGACAACCGTCTAATGGATTGGAAAAATAGAAGACGGGAAATTATGCCATTCGGTATCCCAATGACTTGGACTAATCCTGGCGAAGGTCACAATCCATTGAATTGCTATGCATGTGCGAATAAAGGAGCCGCAAAAAGGATAAGAAAATCGTATAATTACGTTGGTGTTGCAAGTGCCGCAACACCATTGCCTCATTCGGACCACATTCCTGTGCCAAAAGCTTCTAGCCCAGATATTTTCTCTTCTACGACTGTTCCGACATATCATGCACGTGATGATCCCCCATATGAGCCATCAGTATCCAATGAGCCAATTTTAATAAATCAAAATAAGCTTGATTCAATTGTTGCCAAGTTGGAATTAACACAGCATAAATCGGAAGAGCTGGCTTTTATTTTGAAAGTCACAGCTGATCGAAGTCGTCAGGCAACACTCCAAAGTTTATTCCTTCTGAATGATGAAAAAACTTCTGCATATTGCCCGGATGTAGAAAATTGCCCGGATGGAGAAAAATCACTTTTACTGTTCGCGTTCGTCGGCACTTGTTGAATGACAAAAATCACAGAACCAGTGTGAGAAAGAGAAGAAGTATAATGACAATGCATGTTTTATGTGAACATTACAGAACCAGTGTTGCCACATCAATATTTCTCTTTTAGTACAGTAGAAAAATATGAGAGAGTTCGGCTTGTGAGTGTCAATGTTTTCTCCAAATAATGTTGTGCATATCTGGAGCAAATTTTTGAAATTCATACATTTACCTAATTGTGAATAAATGAGAAACGCGTGCATCGATTTTCATGATCTATGCCTTTTTTTGCTCATGAGTTACGCGAAAGTAATTACAGTCGAACTTCCATAACTCGAATCACCATTATCCCAAAAAAAACTTCGACTTATGGAGACTTCGAGTTAAAGAATTTTCTTGTTGAAAAGAGAATAAATTGCAAACTTGTGTACATTTTGTATTTTTTGTTTAAAACAGTCACTACTTGAAAGCTTCATACCTAAGCATGTAGGTATGTATTTGTAATAAACAAGTTACAATGAAGTAAAATATCGGCATGGTTTGACTTCTAGCTGCTGTAAACCAATTGAGGACTGCTATGTCGATAATTTTGTATATTTGGGTCTTAATCATTTTACTAAAGAGATGAGATACTGACTTAAACGAGTTGATAATTAATTCTTTATTTTTAAAAATCTATGAGACCGTACAAGCTGGGACACCATATTTATTGTCTGCTTCCTTTTTCTTGAATCCACCCTCGACTTATATTTCCCTCCATCGACAAACATTATAAAACACGTTTACTTGCCATGAAATAAACACATACAAATAATTTTAACATATTTAGGCAAACCAAAAGACACACGTAATGTACAAAAAGGGATTTCCCCTAAAAAAAGAGCAAAGTAAAATATACAAACCTGCTAAAAAAGCAAAAGAAAGCGAAATAAATAAACAAAATAAACAAAACAAGCAAAAAACTTCGAGTTATAGAATACAAATTTGAGTATTTGGTTCGAGTTATGGAGAATTTCGAGTTATGGAAGTTCGAGTTACGGAAGGAGAATTGTATGTAGTTTATTGTTTTAGAGCTACTGCCAATCAAATTGGTTCGAGTAAGAGAAAATTCGAGTTAGAGAAGTTCGAGTTATGGGAGTTCGACTGTAGTTTTGGCACTTTTTTCCATTTTGGATTTTTAATGAATTTTAAAAAAAAAATATTTAAATTTTTAGGCAAAAAATACTTTTTTCCCTTCATACATTAATTTTTAACTTCGAAAGTGTTGCACATATAGGAAAACGGTATAGAAACAGATTAGAGGAATTGTAATTTTTAATTTTTCTAAATTTGTTTCATCAAAATCGGACAAGTGGTTCTCGAGTTATGTTAAACTACTTTTGTCAAAATGTTACAACTAAGCGAAAAAACATCAAGATAAGGAAAAAATTTAAAAGGTCATAAAAAAACTGACACATACGAACGCCAAACCCTTTGAGGGTTTTACTTTACTGACCTAGTACCATCACCCTGACTTGGAATTTCTCCACCCCCAGATTGGCTGTTGTACTGTGTTATTTAAAAAAAAATTGTTTGTTAATTTTTTGTGCGAGAAATTAAAGAAAAATATATGAAATACTTTCGGAAGAAATAAGAAGAAAATACGAAATTGTTGATACCATTGTAAAAGAAGCTTTATTCGCTTTTGAAATCAACTTTTTGGAATATGTATCCCTTAATGGGCTGTTCGTCTATTTCAAACGAAGACTTCGTTCGCTTAGCTTACATGTGAACGTAGTCTTTGCTCGAAATTAACGAACAGGCCATAAATTAAAAAAGTTTCCGATTTCAGTTCTAGAGTTAATTTTATAAAGTAAACTTAAAGTTAAAAATGCCAATTACAGGGTTGCAGTCCAAATTGAACATTTTGCAAATCAAATTGAACTTTTCCAAAACTTCAATTAATACGTAAATCTTATTAATAATAAATTTTGTTTTCCCAAAAAATAACTTTAATAATATACTTGCATGTGCCCGTGCAAGAAACTGAACTGGCAAATTTGTTTTTTTTTATTGTTTTCTTACGAAAACAATAAAATGAAGCAATTTGTTTTTTAAATTTTTTTTTCTTTTCACCCACTTACAACTACAATTCGAGTCGGAAAAAAGCCAACCAATTGTAGGGGAATGTAAGAAAAGATAAACTCACTGTTTATTGTTGGTGTTTTGTTTAAGCTTTGATATAGTTACAAGTAAGACTTTGAGTGTTTATAATTCTTATTCGCTTTAAAGTTTTATTTGTATAATATTTTTAGCTTTTTTTTGGAAAAGGTTTCCTGACGATCTGGCCTAAGCACCCAGTGAAATACGCATACACAGAAAAAAAAATCTCAAGAAAATTTTTAACAACACAGTTTGTTAAAAATTAAATTTTAGGTCAACAAACTTTTTGTTTAATCAATAAAACATATTTAATAATGAAATAATTAAATATTTCTTCATATTCAATAAAAAAAAATATTTGAATCGAAGTAAAGACAGTATTTTAACAACTCTTGTCCATTTTTAAATAGCTCATAATTCTCATTTGATTTACAGTTTTATTTGAATAATATATTTAGTTTTGCCAAAGTCTTTGGAAAAGGTTTCCTGATAATCTAGCCTCAGCAACCAGTGAAATGCCCATAGGAACTTACTAATCCTCGCATAATAAATGTTAGTGTTTTTATAAAAATATAAAAATTTAAAATTTACGACATCATTAATAATAAATAAAAAAATAAAGATTGGATTAACATTTTGTTTGATTTATTCAACATTTTCAACAAATCAAGTAAACATTTTGTTGAAAAAAATTATTTTTGACAACAACTTTTTTTTTTGACTCAATAAACTTGGTTGTTGACTAAAAATTTAACAATTATTCATACAAACTTTTTTATCAATACCGCTAAAATCGTCATCGCAGAAAATTCCAAAATTTTTGTAATCAAATATGCGATTTTCGTATTCAAATACGAAAATTATTTTTTTCTGTGTAGAAGCTAGCTTTCCCATATTTATTTATCAAATATGAAAAATTTGGAATTTAGCACGTCATACGGAAATCTTATTAATAAAAAAAAATTACTTCAATGTTCATGTCAAATATCTTATACATAAAAATGGTGTAAAAAATGTATAGTAATTCATAAAATTAGAACGGATGGGCCGATTTCTGTAAAATTTTTTGTCAGTTGTTCGCATTTTCGAGGAGAAGGTTTTTACGGAAGAACATTTTGGAAAATCCCTCCAGAAAAGTCGGAAAATTTGAAAAATCGAAAATAGAGTTTTTTTATGAAATTTTATGTGAAATTTTTTCTTAATGAATTTCCAAATGAAAAAATTAAAATGGGGGCGAGGCGAAACTTTAATAAGTTGTCAATCACTGTATTAGAAAAAATAAACTTAAATATGCTTCTTATTTTTATATGTTAAAAAAGCAAACTTTCAGCATCCTTGTTTTTGTCTTACAACATACTTATTTTATATGAAACAACTAAAAACAACTAAAACTGTCTTGTATAACGACTTCTGGATGTTTGCGTTTTTTTTTAATAATAATTTTTTACGGTTATGTTTACAATTTGTTGTCATGGACTTGTACAACAAAAAAAAAAAAAACGTATTTCAATACAAAATAAAATACATTATTAATCAAAACAAGCAAAATTTGCTGTCAATTAAGCTCGAACACATAAGACCCGCATAAAACTTGTGAGCATTACCAGAAACATTTTCGTGAAGGGACTCTTTTTGGAACCTAAAGATAAACAAGGACTTACTAGAATAAATATTTCTTATGAGGTAGGGATTTACATATGCATATTAAAGGCTTATTTTGAGTGAATTTCATTAAAATGTTTACTTAAATATATGAGATTAATACAAATATTGCAAGGACGTACAGTTAAAAAAAAGTACTTTTTAACAAATTTTTCCCAACACCAACATTAATATTTGGTTGAAAGCTATTTGATTTTCAGTCAAAACTGCTGATCAAGCGTATCTTATGATGAACATTTATGTATTCCCGAAAATAACTTTGATAATAAATTTGCAAGTGCATGTGCATTTTAACCTTTACTGGCAAATTGTTTTATTTTGATTTTCCCTTCCAATTGTAGTGGGGACTGTAAGAAAAGATAAACTCACTGGTTTTTGTTTAAGCTTTGCTTAAGCTTTGATATCGTTAGAAATAAGACTTGAGTGTTTGTAATTCTCATTTAATTTGCAGTTTTATTTGTATAATATCTTTAGCGTTTCTAAAGTCTTTGGGAAAAGGTTTCCAGATAGTCTGTTCTAAGCAACCAGTGAAATACGCATATGAACTAGCTTATCCTCAGCTTTTTTTAGTGTATTTATTAATAACCGAAATTGGGAATTTAGCACAGCTAAAAATCTTATAAGCGAATTCCTTAAATAATGCTCCAATCGAGAAAAGGACGTGATTACAAATACAAACGAATTTACTTTAAAACATAAGAAAATATATATAATCAAAATATATATAATTCACAAGGTTTCGTTTAAATGTGCTAAATTCCCACTTCATACTACTGATAAACTTAAATTTATTACTGATGGGATAAGCTATTCCTATGCGCATTTTATTGGTTGCTTGGGCCAGATCGCCAGGAAACTTCATCCAAAGATTTTAGAAAAACTACAGGTATTTTACAAATACTAATTCAATTCATAACCCTTCAAACGAAAAAAAGCTTTAAATCCTGGATTACTCGTATTTCTATAAAGCCATTCAACTTTAAGCTGACTGAGAGCAGAAGTTATTGCGACAAAATTTAAACTACGTACGAGTATTTAAAATGCAATTTTTATTGTTTTCAACACCTAAATGAAAAGAAAAAAGACTTAATAAATTTTTAATAAATATCACTTGAATTTTTTTTCTTCTACTTCTAATAATAAACATGTCACACCTATAAAATGACTATTTTCCTACTTTCTATAATATTTCCTTTACAACACACACAGAAACACAAGCATAAAAAGAAATGGCAAAATGGTTTCCACAAAGAAGAAGTGCAACATTAAAAGTTGATATTTAATTCAACAGGAGTATTGGAATTTTACATAAACACATAGACACCAGAGTATATACATACATATATATGTATGCATGAACTAGAATAACGGTTAAAGTGTCTACGGTTCTGAAGCCTAACTCGAAAATGCTGAATTTACAATCTTGCTACTCGACCAATTTCAGAAAGCCAGTGGATTACTTTTTCCTATTCTCAAGTTTTGATTACAAGATTAATTACCAGAAAAAATAGTTTTGCGAAATAAATAAAAGTGGTTACTTGTAGTTGGCTTAGTAACTAGTTACAGTTAAAAGAACTGTCGGGATATATTAAAAAAAAACTCACTAGTTTTTCCTCGTTATTTCAAGAGCATTTATTTGTATGTCAGTCAGTTAAAAGTTTCATCTCTTCAGTGATTTTTATTACAAGTGTTTTACTTTTCATTCTATCTCACAGATTCTTACAGCATTTTAAAAAATAAAAACTAGCAAAAAAAAAAACATAGAAAATGTAATCGATTCCTCTTTTGCTTTTTATTTTTTTAAGATTCCTTCCTGCTACTTGTTGCAACTAAAACACGCATCCACATACATTTTCTTTCTTTTTTTTTTTTTTGTAAATGAACGAAAGCAACAGCAAATGATGCTAAAGCAAAAAAAAGGGAAAATAGAAGACAATGATGAAGTATACAAGCCACTTAAATGTGTGGTAATACTTTAGCTTTAAGCATTTTGGTTGCATAAGTATCACCAACAACAAACATCACAAATTTCATACACAAACAGTCGATGCAAAAAATAAAACTACACTTAATATGTAAAAATAAAACTTTCTTACCTTTTTCCATAGTTAATATATTATTTTTTATAATCATCCAAATAAGTGATCAACAGTTGGAATATTCCAAAGATTCTAAAAGAAAAAATCAGAAAATTTTTATTAATTTTAAAGAACTATATAAGAAATTGCATACAAATAACAGTGGGTCCCAGAAAAAAATACGATAAACACGAAAATCGGTTTAGATAATAATACAATAGATTAAGGGATGAAAATCTTTGGATACTAATATTTTTCTCCAAAAATCGGTTTTGAAAAAACAAACAACCAGTCTAGTCGGAGCAAGTTTGAAGTCATGAACTCAAAGGGTAACACAACCAAGGGTTATCTATCCCATCCTATACACAATACCTATGATCCTTCCCCCAATCCAATCCCACTTCCCCCACTTTTAAGGTCAAGGTGGTTGGTAGCAGTACCTAGGACCTAAATGGCTAGTTAGTGGCAAATGGCAAGTTAGTGGTCGCGAACAGCTCCTTTCTGGCGCCAATAGTTTAGTTGTTATTTCAGCCTAGTCCGCGCAAGTCGTCACTGTACGAGATTGTCCATTTTGAACGTGCGTACTCGTGGAACGAAAAACTGAACAAATTCAAAAAGAAAAACGGGCTGCCCTAAACAACAAGTGATATGCACATAGGAACTAGATTACCCCTAACAATAAATTTCAGTGTATTAATCAAGAAAAAAATTGGGAATTTTGTATATTAAAACAAAATCTTATTAATGAATAAAAAAATTGTGTATTCCCAAAAATAACTTTGAAAAATAGATGAGTTAGGGGAGGATGTTCTGACAGTCATTGACAATGACAACGCAGTAGGGTCGGATTAAGATCTAGGCTCGAAACTACTGGGTGTCTATAGGAATATTCTGCTACAATAGAGTCAGTTAGCAACAGAACTGACAGAAATGGACTAACCAAACGATTCCCTGTCTTGTACTGGGGCATTGGATAGGCTCGGTAATTTCGGCTCATACCCAGAGCCAGATGGTTAGACCGTCGGCTTCCTCGGTCACACTCGACACGGCGAAAACTTTGGGGATTGTATCAAAACCTATGGTTCGACAGGATTCGATTAAAAAGGTCATATTCGACAGTCGAACGAAGAACGAAATAGCCGAGGGTGGGGTGATAAAATTCTTAGCCTTTCTGAAAAAGATAGCCACGATGGGTGGGCATCTGCTATAGAAGCTAGATTCGAACGAATCCACAATCCTAACGTTGCCATCATATCCTGCGGGATGCATAGCAAAGATGTTTGTGAAATAAACAATTTTCAGTAAGGACAAATAATCATCAGCAGTCTCTGCCATTGAATTCTCAATCAAGGAAGCAGGCGGTTGCTTGGCAAAGCACCCGGTAGGGCTCTTGATAGGAAAACTGTCACCATCCCGAAGGAGTGTAAGAGTTAACCACCCGGCCCTCTTAATGGTGATCGTAAGGTCGCAAAAAGGAATCTAGGCCTGATGATGAAATACCCACAACTAGTCGCGCGATGAGAACTGGCAATGTCTGGGTTATTTCTGGCAGTGGGTTCTTAAAAGTGATTTTTAAAAAATGTCTGCAAGGAAATCTGGTGGTCACCAGCCTACCTCTGTTAAGGACTCCAATAAAGAGGGTGTAAAGAGAGCGAGCTCTGGTAGTGATCAGAAGTCCCCGACGGCTAAGAGGGCTAATCAGTCTGCGGCCAGTTTTTCCAGGGGTCCTCGCAAGGAGGTCATTAAGATAAATAGCTACAGAGAGGACCAATCCTCTACTGCGAAAAAAACCAAAGACGTCGTCGAGTAAGGACGGTATTTTGACATCTGTCAGCGATCGCATGGATCCTGTGGAAAACCCAGTGCCGAGCCGAGCGTTGAAAAAGAGGTCTCACAACTGTTAGTTGTGAAAGCAGGATTGAATATCAAGCCCACACAAATGAGAAGGTACGAATTTGTATCCTGGTACAAAATGAGCTAACATTTATGATTTATTATTCTTTTAGCAATGGCGACCTCGTGGTCGTGGCAGGGGAGACTAGGGACAAAGGGATCCTGGCATATGCGTCGGTATACATGCCATATGAGAAGTGCGTGAGTTGGTGAAGTACTCGAGTAGAAAAGCCTTTAGGCTGCTTCTAGGATGTGACGCCAATGCACATCATACCCAATGGGGGAGAGTGCCAACATCAACAAAAAAAGGTAAGTTAGTACTTGATTTTATTAATGCTAACAATTCGTTCAAAACAAGGGAAAGGAATGCGGTAATAGATATAACTTTCACGAACTGTAGAGACTTTGCTAATGATTAGAGGGTGGCTCCCTAACCATAGTACTCTGCTTTATAGTCTAATCTTTGAAAGGTCGTAAAGGTGTCCATATAGAAATCCTTAAAGTATTCTACACTGAAAGAATTTTCTTCAGAATACCAATGAATTTTGACATTACTCCCATGAAAAATTGCATTAAAAAGGAACCTATGCAGCGCTTCGTTGCATCAATGAAACCTGTTTCATTAAAATGTATTTAATGAAACATTACATTAGATCTATGAATGTTATTCATTGGATGAATACTTTCAAAAAAGTAAAAAAAAAATTTTTTTTTATTTTTTTTTTAATTTTTTTTATTTTTATCAAAGTTGTTCTTAGAGTCCAAACACAATGTAACGATAATTTACTGTGGTGCGATTTTTCATACGATTTTGAAGTAAAAAACCGCAGTGCGGAACGGCATAAAATTAAAATCTATTTTATTTTCATTGCGGACTTTTTTTCTCTCTCAACAAGGCGAATTTAATTCGCCTTGTCTCTCAATTTTTGATACTAGTTCTCTTTCTGACGTTGCCATAGTTTTTGAATAATTGGCTATGTTCACAACATTATTGAAAACAAACAACATGATAAAAATGTATGCACAAATAAATTAATAAAATTTAAACAAAAAATGACAACTATTTCCGTCGCCGTCTTCCGTTGTATTATGTTTATTTTTCTCTCCCGCAACGAGAAATCGCACCGCACCGCAAACATTGTGTTTAGACTCTTATTCAACTTTTTTTTTTTTTTTTTACCAAATCGCTGGCGGGAATCGATCCCGCAACCTCGGCGCTGATAGACTTTTTTTATTTTATTTTTTTTTTTTAATCAAAGTTTTTCTTATTCAACTTTTTTCTTTTTAACCAGAGTCGCTGGCGGGAATCGATCCCGCAACCAAGGCGCTGATAGACTAGCTCACTACCAGCTAGCCTACTGTGGCAGTGTAGTTTTTGAATAAAAAAACTATGTTTTTTGCCACTACTCAATTAGGAGCGTAAATATGAGATTAAATTGTCATTACATAACAACAATAGCAACGTTGATTTTTTTTGCTAACTTATAATAAAAAAGACCACATAAAGAGAGAACAAGCTTTTTCGTATACATCATTTGGTTGACAACAGTTTAAAATAAGGGTGTATTTTTTTTTAAAGGAGAACATTTATTTGTTCATTGCTTAGTACATACTATATGTATTTAGGTATGTACATATTAAAGAAAACTAAAAACATACGTATTTATGGATTGAAAGTTTTTGTTTCATTAATATAATGACATTTTTCATTGTCATAATGAAAATTTAAATTTATGAAGGCATGCTTTTTCGAAATATTTTTATACTTTTAATTATTGAGACTATAGAGTTATTTGAATGTTAAAAACAATTTTTTTGTTTCCAATTATTGAAATACATATGTTGCTTTTATAAAAAAATTTTTGATTTCATAAATTTAATGGCATATTACATAAGATGTATGAAATAATTAAATCTTACATTTTTTAATTAACAATTAAACATATTTTTAAGGAAACTATAATTTTGTATTAATTTATGAATATAGTTATGTTTGTATATTGTTTTTTATGTTCCCAATTAAAATTTTTTGTTTAACTTGAACAAACTTTAGTTTTCATATATCCAATGAAAATGTTTGACATAATTACGAAATCCAATGAATCGATTTTAACGAAAATACTTCATTATAACTACGAAATTCCATTTGGACAATGAAAATTTTCATTTAACCAGTGAAATTTTTTTATGAAAACGATTCATTAAATATATGAAGCATGTTTCTTTCAGTGTATATACATAGTACATAGTAATCTGAGGTTTACACATGATTGGCAATCAACTCCGACCGGTGTGGAGCAATTGAAAGGTGTGGAGCAAATGAAGGTGGTCACTAGTAGTTTTAAGTGATCTTGTCTGGTTGACTCTCCTGGCAAGCGTGTACAAGGTGGTGGACAAGGAGTTGAGGACTTGAAGGTCTACCCTTAGAAGGCTCTCAAATAGTGCGAACTATACGCTGAGGGATGTGTATTGGAGTGACTTTAGAATGCGAATATTCAACGAGCGCAAACGGAGCTCTTGGATCAAATAGAGCGAGCCAGATAGGTCTGTAAACGAAATGTCTAGGTTCAGAAGAAACGTACATCTAAAGACAACGATTGACTCCAATATCATCAGCGGCGCTCAACATGCTTATCTTAAGGGTGAATCTTTTTAGGGTGCGCTTAATGGTGCGGTGGGATACATAGAGCGGGGTTTGCAATACGAGGAATACATCTTTGTGGTATTCCTGGATATTGAGGATGCCTTTAACAATCTGAAGATAGAGGCAATCGGGCAGGCACTGTGTAAATTAGGGTTACCGTTATTCCTGGTCAATTGAATAACTCTGCTGCTTAGCAGCATAATGGAACAGATTTTACACGTTCTTCTGCATTTAGATTTTATTAAATTTCTTATTTCCTGCAAAATAAAATAAGAATCGGTCAGTCGAATTAGGCGAAAAGAACAAAATTCTGGGATCTCTTCTACTCCTATTTCGAAATTGATTTTTAAAATTAATAATCCAAAATTAGCTGCAATTCCTTTAAATACGATTTAATCGTAAAAGAAAGTATTTATATCGATTATTTTTGAGGTTTTTGTTTGAAAACTTTTGTCACAAACTGTTTTTTAGCCTCACATACTTCTTGACTCTTGTACTTTTGTACAAAAAATTATTTGCTCTGAAGTAGAGTAGTTTGTTGATAGTTGTTCAACTTGAATGATTCAACTTATACTGCTCAAGAGCATCAAGAATTCTTTAGACATTTTATGTTTCTATTTTTTCCATCAAACTTTATGGTTGTTTTTTTTTTTATTCCTTTTGCTCCTTTTTGAACAAACAATCCACTTATTTTATTTTTTTGCTATTTTCTCAGGCAATTTTAGTTGCTTTATTGGAGATGAAGCTGCGTAAGCAGAAATATTTTTTTTTTTTTTTGTTGTTGTATCACATTGAAGACTGGTCGTATTTAGGCGGCATATGAGATTAAATTTAGTTATGAGTGTAATGAATGCAGTGGTATGTGTGTCATGACTTCACTGCTTACTAGGAAGTGGTATGTCACAAGGACTGTATGTATTTACTTGCTTACTTTTGTTTTAATTTAAAAAAATATTCGGTATAAATTATTCGAGGAATTTTTTTTTTTTTCCTTTAAAATGACTTTTGTTGTTTGAAGATTTTCATGATATTTCTGTTATTTTTATTAGTTTTGAAGCCATAAATAATGCTTCAAAGAAAATCTATTATTTTCCTTGAAGCATCGTGTATGGCTTCTTAATTGCCAACGCTTTAGATTATGATTATTTTGAACGTGTTTATTGGCTGGTTGTCATTAATTTGTTATCAATCAATGACATCTATTTAAGGAGTTTTAAATCCAATTAAACATTTTTTATATAAGTTTATTCCGAGAAATTCAAAAATAATTTTATTTATTTTTAAGTTCGTAACCCACAAATCTAATTTTGAATTAAAAAAAGACCATTCTTAGAATACAAAATTTCATTTAGTAATAATAAACATGAACTTTCATGTTTAAAAAAGTGTATCCTGACGATTGTGTATCTGTATCTCTTTTTTCACATTAAACAGAAAGAATAACAAACACACTCTCGTTGTCGTACTAAAAAGAGGAAAACTTGAAAATATGGAAAATCCCAGTAGAATTGAAAAAAAAACATAAAACAGGCTGTTATAACATTAGAATGTATTTTATATATAATTGTCATATGAAACTTGAAAGGATCATAATCACTATTTGAAGCAGCAGCAGCAGCAGTAAAGAAAACACAAAAAAGTAGTAGAAGCAGAAAAATCATCATTATTTAAAAAGAAACTGAATATAAACTAAATAATATAAACATGATACAAAGACATTATCATCTTATATGAAGTCATTTAGGAAAGACATACAGCTATAGTTAATAAAAAGTTTTTGTTTTATACTTCCCAATTAAATAGTACAGCAGCATATTGAAAATAATTCATATTCAAAAATTAATGGGATAAATCCAAAACAAAAAAAAAAAAAATATATATAAACTTGATTAAGATTTTCTTAACTTGTATGAAATTGTTGTTGTTGTTCACGAATTTAAGTTTTATAGGTGGTGGTGGTGCTTATGTGCCCTATCAGAAGATGCTTTAACTGTTTGCAAATGGCGGTAAATGTCAGTTCTGCTTTGATATTTTTAAAGTAATCAGATATAATATGCACGTCAGTTAGAAATGGAGTGCTCTACTGCTCAAAACGACGAGGAAAACAAATTTGTATTAAAAATCATCATTAGCGACGAGGCCCTTTTCCATTTTTGTGGATATGTGTATTAGCGGACTTATCGCTTCTGGACCTCTGAAATTTTGCCTATAACAGATGAAAAGTCATTACACCAGCTCAAAGTTACAGTATGGTGAGGTGTTTACGCTGGAGGCGTAATCGCGCCTTATAATTTTGAAAACGCCGCGTGTCAGACGACTACTGTGAACGTTGAGCGCTACAGAGTCATGCTAAACAACTTTGCACAACCTTTACAGCTGGACGCATTGGGACTGGAGATTTTGTGGTTCCAATAGGATTAAGCAATTGCCCATACTGCAACAACGCTAGTTCTAAGGACGGGCCGCCACTTGGCTAATAACATTTTTTCTGTCTACTTAATGCCAAATTTTCAGGATAGTATTTAAATCTATATTAAGTTTATTTTCATATAAACTTTAATCGTACTTAAATACAGATTGATTTTTTGAGTTTTAGTTGAAAAGTCTTATTTAATTAAGATTAAAGTATGGTGGCACTACTAAATACAAAAAAAAAAAAAATATCATAAAAAGGTGTATTTATTTTCAAGGCGGTGTCAAAAAACAGCTGACTGTTATTGCTTTGCCTGTTGTTGTTGTATTGTTGTGAAATTGAGGCCACCTTTCTAAATTATTACAATGAAAATTTAATATGTATTTAAATGTACCAGCTGGGTGAATTAAGTTACATTTAAGTGCTTAGTGAAGAACGGAATCTTGTATTTAAAACGATTATAAATATAAATGTGACATAAATCAAACCTAAAAATAGCCGTAAGTAAAACAAGTAAAAAAGTATAGTCGGTCGATCGCGACCACAGTAGAAACAGACAAATTTCTAATTGGGGCCCATGGGCAATCATACCTTGCCGAATAAAAAACATGTTAGGATGGTAAGGTTTATATAAGAGTTTATTGTATCGAATATTACTTATGAGACTTTTTCGTATTACAGTGATTTTAAGGATCAAGTTTGTATAGCGCCTACTGTAATATCTGGACCTACCAGTACAAAATGACCTCACCAAATCAATACCAGCATGTTTAAGGAAATTATGGCATCAGAAGCTATTTTAAGAAGTAGTATTTGTATGGCAGCTAAGATCAAATATAAACCGATTACAATAAAATTTGGTAAGATGATTAATGTTATATATATATATAAATATAGTATTTAATACTTTTATTAATATTAATATTGTTTAATTATTACTTTATTTTATTTAACAAGAATATTTATTTCGTTTTGATTTTGTTTTGAGAGCTAGTTCAGATTAGGGATGCCAAACGGGAAATCCCGAATCCCAAAATCCCGGGATTTTTCGGGACTGACAAATCCCGAATCCCGGGATTTATTTTTATGAATCCCGGGATTTTTCAATTTAACAACTTTTGTGTATCAAAAGTTTTTATATGTATAAAAATATTCGTTTAATTGAATTTTTATACTTTCTAATTATTCATTGTTTTATGGTCGTTTTCTCATTATGCGATTATCTTTTCCCAACGAAAAACTGCACATTAAAGAAATTTGGTTTTCTCAATGTCTCATTTGTTTTCTATTCTGTCGCAAAGCTAACTAGCACTCATCTGCAGATTACACTATGCCACAAAAAAATGAACCTCAGAAATGAGATATAGTCTAAGCTAAATTGGTGCTGCTGAACACGAATATGGCATTTATTTATTTTTCCCATGAACCGTTTTCGAGATATACGCGAAAATCGTGTTTTTCAGCAGTTGTTTAAGGTATTTCGAAAAATCTCGAGAACAGTTTAACTGAATTGTACAAGATTTAACATTTTGAATAGATATCTCTCCCCGTGTGGGTCGGATAAAGATTTACTGAGCTACTGAGGACTTTAAAGTTGAAAAAAATGTGATTTTTTTAATTTTTTCCAAATTCACATTTTTAATTCGCTCCAGTAATGCAATAAAAAAAATAAAATTTTTTTTTTAACATGCATCTTAAATAATATTTTGTTTTAAACGTAGTAAGCGTAAAATTTTTATCCTCGCACAAAAAATTAAGAAATATTGACATAAAAATTTGTATATAAAATGAATTGTTTTGTTAAGTTTTCTTTTTTATAAATAAAAAAATATATATATTTTAACTTTTGTTTATAAGAAAAACTTGTAAAAGAATTCTTCTGTTAATTTTTCTTTTTAAAAATTCAAAAATAAATAAAATTTAGTTAATTTAAAAAAATTTTCTTATAATTGTTTTGTTAAGTTTTCTTTTTTAAAAATTGAGACATAAATAAATAAAGTGTTGTTGTTTTTTAAAAAAAAATTTGTATATTAAAGAAACAAATTAATCCCGAAAAATCCCGAAATCCCGAAAAATCCCGGGATCCCGAAAATCCCGAAATCCCGGGATTTCGGGATCGGGATTTCCAAAATCCCGAATCCCGGGATTTGTTAAAATCAATCCCGTTTGGCATCCCTAGTTCAGATTAACTAGCGATAATTTTTTATCGAAATTGGAGATGATAGTAAAGTTTAACTGATTCGCATCATGTTTCAAAATTAAACAAGATGGTTCGCTCTTAAAATTTTGTATGGCAAAACATGGTGTTTCAATCATTATTAGGGCACGAAGCATGAATGAGAGCGAAAAACACGAATGTCGCTGTCTGTGTGAACATAGTCTAAGATTGCCAGAAAAAAAAAGTTTGAGTTAATTTTCCTCTAAATACCGACATAATAAGATGATTTATGGGCACAAAGAAGCTTCTTTGGCGGGCGGCTATATGAAATTACGGACCGATTACAACCATTTTTTATAGGCATCGTGCTTATGACAATTAAAACTAAGGCACACAATTTCATCAAACGGACGGACAGAAGGCAGCAAAATTACTTTCTGAATCGATCGGTATGCTAAAAGGTAAGACTTTAACCAATATTTGTATGTGTTGCACACATAACCACAAACCCCCTTTTAATAACCACTCCTCTCTTGTGGTGTAGATTATTTAATTTAACTGAAAAAAAAACAACGAGTGAAAAACAACTAAGTTAATCAACTAATTATGATTAATATGATTATAAATATGGGTCGATTTATATGTTTTTATGCAAACGCTTGAATACTAAATTGTATAGTAAATACACAGTGCAACGTTTTTTAATTCATCGAGTGCAAACTCGTTCTCGTGTGGAATTTCTCGAAGTACTTATTGAAACAAACCAAATCCCACTTGGATTATGCTGGTTTAGATTCTGCTAAAATTTTATGGCCTAAAAACTATTTTTTTTTTAATGGCTGCACAGCCCTGGTTAAGACTTAGATATATTAAAGAATTGTGGGTTTAAAAATTTATTGAAACTTATGAAGGCCCTAATCGTGGAAAACGCAACGCAACGCCAAATATAATATTGAAAGCAACGCAACGCCAAAATTGCATTGAAAGCAAAAACAAAGTCAAAAATATTTAGCAATTTTGTTGTTGCTTTGTACAGAAATTCATATTCAATTCAAGATATGCAGCGTTTGAAATTTAAAAATTCATTATAAATTTCTGTAGAAAGCAACAATAAAATTATAAAATATTTTTGACTTTGTTTTTGCTTTCAATGCAATTTTGGCGTTGCGTTGCGTTTAACACAATTAGGGCCTAAATAAATTATTTAAGATTTTCTACTAATTTTATTTTAAAAAAAGTTAAAATTTTTTGGTGGTTCAGAATACGTCTGCATTTAATTGTTACTCATACCAAATCTTCAGTCGGAAGGAAGTCATAATGATATTTTTGAAAAGTTACAAGTAAAACCTCAGCCATATACATATGTATATATTTTAATTTATTTTTTCAGAATTATAGAAACGAATAGTAAATAATATGAACATATTTTTTGTATGAAATATCTGCCCATGCCTTTGTTGGATTTTTTTGAATATGATTTTTTTAGTTTTTAATGTTTTATTCAATAAAACTAGGGAATTTTTTCTATACCGTTGATCACTGGAATGTTGTAGTTTTTAGCATGAAAATATGCTGGAACTACATACTATTTTTTTAGTGCCTTAAGGGGCATTCCCAGTGCTGTGAAGTTGTCCAAAAATAGTTCTAACTCCAACTCCAACCGCTGATATTGTATAAGTACGACTTCAATTCCAACTCCAACTCCTACTCTTACATTGATGCAAAATGTATATTAGAATGCGTACTGGATAGTTAAATATAGCAAGAAAATTATTCTGTAAAAATTTCTAATCAATATTTTAAATATTGCATTGCAATTTCGAAGAATTTTTTTTTTTAAAAATATTACAATTTTTTATACCCTCCACCACAATTAGTTGTGAAGAGGGTATACTAAGTTTGTCATTCCGTGTGAAACTTTTTTATTATTCATCTCAGACCCCATAAAGTATATATATTTTGGTTGCTTAAGTAATTCTAAAGCTACGGTCAGACTTATCAAATATTTGACGAAAAAAACGGGACCAACAACCAAACTAAAAAATCATTTCGCTTAATATCAATATTTATTTTGATTAAAATACCACATCTTACAGAAAACTGTTTTTTTTTTTTTGCTATGTCTAGTAGTATAATTAGTTTATTTTGTAATATTAAGACCATTTTAAATCTCACTAACTATTAACAAAAGTAGGGGTTACGCTTATTTGATCAAATATTTAATAAGTGTGACCGTAGCTTTAGTCGATTTAGCCATGTCCGTCTGTCTGTCCGTCTGTTGAAAACACGCTCACTTTCGAAAAACTCAAAAGAAATAAACAAACTAGGAGTCAAATTGCTTGTAGTTATCCTAAGCAGTTTGGGATTGAATTTCAGCAAAATCGGTTCAGTAGGACCAGAGCTATGAATCAAAATGTGGAACCACCACCTTCAAAAACTTGATAATTTTGTTACAAAAACTAACATAAATGATGCAAAAATGCACGGAATGACATAAGATTTTGCACAAGTCCGTTTTATTCGACTAGAAATTACACTGTAAAATTTCGCGAAGGTCGGTCCATAATTTACCCTAGGCCCCATATAAACCCTACTCCCGGAAAACAGTTTAGTACGCCTAAAACCGTAAAAAATAATGCAATCATAACAAATTTTGGCTCGTCACAATTTTATAGGACTATAAATGATACTGTGAAATTTCGTGAAGATCGGTACATAATTTACCCTAGGCCCCATATATGCCCTACTCCCGGAAAACAGTTTAGTCTCCTAAAACCATAATTAATAACAAATCGTCACAGTTTAAGATAATAATAATAAAAAGACATCATACAGATATTACTCCTTAAACATTCGAACTGTCGGTGGAGGGTATCAAAGATTCGGCACAGCCGAATATAGCACTCTAACTTGTTTTTTTTTAAATTTTTTATGCCGAAAAATTTTGAGGTCGAAGTCGCGAGTTCTTGTGGGCATTTAGACTCTGATACAAAAACCTAAACTCCGACTCCACTGCCCTGGGCATTCCGTCCTTGGCAACACAACGGGCTTATATTTTACCAAACGACTCTTTTTTATTGTTTTTAAGAAAAGTTCAATTTGCCGTCTCTTCGAAACTTAATGGAACAGTGTCAAGGTTTATATGGCGCACATTTATGTCAAGCTTATGGACTTGCTTAAGGGTTAATAATTAGTCGTGACCACCTAGACTTGTCTTTTTAATCCCGTATGAAATATCACCAGAGAGGACATCTGTATTAAAATATATATGGGGGATTTCATGCCAAGTGACCCAATTTCGAAATCGATGTCTTCCGATTTGGATAAAATTTTCACCAAGATTAGTCCAATTTTTTTTTTTTTTTTGCTCAAAAGAGAGCTTATGTCTTTTCCTTTAAGGTAGTTTTGCTCGCTTTTTGGGATGCGAGTGGCTTATGTGTAAAAAAGTAATTTCTTACTCTAAACGAGGGTTTTTAAATATCATCCAAATCGGAAGACATCGATTTCAAAATTGGGTTACTTGACATGAAATCCCCCATATTTATATTTAAATTTAATATTTAACATACTCTCACACAAATTTCTATTTACCTTTTTAACAGAACAATTTTTTCTAATATTTTCCATAGGTTTTTATTTTTTTTTTAAAGGCCCAAACGTTTTTTAAGCGATTTGAATTTTTTTGATATGCATTAGTGATATTAAGTCAAAAATTGACAAAATTCTTTAAAATGAGTCAGTAACGCATAAAACCGAAATTCTTTTAAATGAGTTTCCCTTTTAAAAGCGTTTGGCTTTAGGCATTTTTAATGAACGCATTTGTCCGTAAATTTCTGTATATTGACACGAAATGTAAGAAAATCATCTTTAAAATAATCAATTTAAAACAAAAATAACCACGTTATTCTTTATTCGAAAAATGGATATTTAAAAATAACCGGCTTCAGCAAATCTAAAAAAAGACTGGCTAAAACCTGTCGAATAATAACCGTTCGATCTCCCAACTATTGACACTCACTTAGTACTTTCTAAGGCGCTTCTAAATCGACGTTGAGTATAATTGAATCTTCTTTGTCGACGGGAAATTTTGCGACGACTTAAATGAAAGTAAAAGTAATTTTAGTTAGGAAGTAAATTTTACTGCTAGTTTTCTTTTTAGTTTTCCAAAAACACATTTTTTCAAGTTGATTTATTTTAATAAAATATTATTTAAAAACAAGAAGAGACGACAACCCGATTTGAACTTCGCTTTTCATAAGGACCCAGAATATATATACTTTATAGGGTGTAGGACCTTCGGTATAAAAAACAAACTTAATTATAAATAAAAAAGAGTAATTTTTGGGATTTCAGTATTTTGGTCATAACTCTGCTATTTCTTAACCGATTTGACAGATTTATATACCGACGTGTTAAAGAAGAAATTTGCCAGTTATTTTGGTTCTAAAACTTGGACTCGGGGAGATATATGGTTCCCGAAAATGGGTATTTTTCAAAAAAAAATTAATATTTTGGTCATAACTTATTCGTATCTGAACCGATTTTTCCGAGTTTTTCAGAAAATATTTTCTATTAAAAATTTCCGATCTTTTGATATATAAGGCGTAACCATAGGTCATATTACAGTCAAAAAATTCAGGTTTTTATACAATTTTTAATACTTTTTGTATGGGAGGTACCACGCCCACTTCTCCGATCCCGCCCACATTTTGTGGGATGGTGTGTATTTATAACCTAAATGTTTGTACCTAATTTGAAAACTTTGGCTCTTGCCGTTCTCCAGATATACAGAAAAAAGTAATAAAAATAAAACAACCACGAGGAATTTTTTTGGAAAAATTAGAGACAGTCGTGGTTTTTTGGTCATATCTTAGCCATTGTTGGAACGATCTGGCTGAATTTCAATAGCAAGAAATGGTGGACTATATGTAACATAAATGTAGAACAACCTAGCCGCTATCATGTCTGGAGTCTCCGAAAAACACATATCAAACGTAAGACGGACAGACGGACGGACGGACGGATATCGTTAAATCAACTTCTCTCCTCATAAGGACCCAGAATATATATATATATATATACTTTATAGGGTCAAACTTATATATACCCTTTTCCACCTGTGGTGAAGGGTATAAAAATAAACACTAAGGGCCATTATAATAACTTCACGTTAGCTGTTACTAGTTGTCAACTTAATCCTAACTTTAGCTAACGTCAAGTTGTAATAAAAGCTCTAAGCGTTTGAAGAAACAAGAATTAGAATTGGGATTTTTTGTCAGATTTTCGATAAATAGTCGACATCGACTCAAAATTCTTAGAAAATATCAAATAAACGCCGAAGCGATGTAGTCGTCGATTTGATTTGACAAGAACAGAAAATTTATGTCTACTGCGACTTGTGTAATTGGGGTGATTGCTGTTTGTTTAGAATTATTTGCTTAAATTTATTTTGCTATTTTATTTTTAAGTATGACTTTAGAATTGTTTTCTCCCTTTTTTGAAAAATAATAAAAAAGTATAACCTTCGTTCACCAACGCAAAACATAACAGCCAGTAAAGGCAGCAATAACGGAAATAAAATAAACCCAAGTACAAGTACAAGCAAAAATACACTTGTAAAATGTGATTTACATTACACCAATCTTCAAATAATGTTGTTGTACATTCTCATACTTATAAATGGATTGTCATTTATGGCTGTAAAAGTCACTGAATACGAGCGTATATGTATGTATAAGTATTTCAACTATTTAGGTATGTTTGTGTGTGTTGCAAAAACTTGGTGTCGAAATGCCATTATTTTGTATAAAAAGCAAGAATTTCGTAAACAATTTTTTTTTGCTGATTTTTATTTATTTGCTTTTTTTTCTAACATAAACACATCACAGCATCTGTTAGGTATCACATATCCATCTTTATTCCATTCATCCTTCTCTACATCCATCCATTTAACCATTCATTCATCCATTCATCTGTACTGCAGGCAGACTGCTGCTTGTGCCAGCCAACCAACCATCCAAACAAACAAACAAACAAACCAACAACGAGCCATTCATCCATTCATAACACACTCGTAGTCGTAGTAGATAAAATATATTTTCTATATTATGTCGTACAAGTATAAATATATCTCTCTTTCTTTTTTTTTTGCTTTTTGTAATTTTCCTTTGGCGTTTGATATTTGGCTTTTGAGCTTTAATTTTGTTTTTTTTCAGCTTCTTTTAAATCGCTGTGATTCACAGTCAACATTATGAAGAACATCAATGTCGTTAGTTGCAATACAAGTAAATAAAACTGACTGAGAAGAAACGTATGGGGTAGTTATGTATTTACAGTGGGACGAATAAATAATAAATTTTCTATAAAAAAATGTTTGAATTTTTAAAAAATTTATTGATAAATTTAATTTTTTTTTAGAAAATGTATTAAAAGTTTTTGGATTTCTGAAAAATTTTAACCGAAATGGTTTTTATTTTATTAAAAACATCGATAATTTGTTCTATTGAAATAAAACCAGGGACCGTAACAGTGATAAGTTATATTAAAAATGTTTTTTTATACAGTCGAAAGGTCAAATCAAACTCTTTTTGCCGTCATAAAATAAAACTCACTTGAGGAGTTTTATTTTATTGCAGTTAAACAAATCGATATTAAAACAAGTAAGAGAGCTTCACCATGGTGAGATAAGAACAAAAAGTTATATAAATAACGTTCTTTAGATAGATATAAATATTAATTGAGTCACGCCAACTTTTCATTTCGTCATGCCGAAGAATATGACAAAATCAAAAAATGTATATACCGTTTCCTCTTTTGCCAAAGTTGATGTTTTAAATTCGTTTTATAATTTTGAAATCGTTTTTTAGGACATACAAAAATTAAATAAAAATAAAAAAAAATCTTTTTAAAAACTGGGACATCCACATACGAACTGGCAACCTCACGAGTCTCAGGCGGGAACTTAGACAACTCGTCTTCGAACGCTTTTACTGAAGAAGCGTTAAATTGGAATATACTGAGGTTACTAGTTTGTTTCTTTATTTGAGCGGCATATCATGTACATACATAAATGTGTATGAGTTAGTATGCTTAAAATCAACACATTAAGATAAAACAACAAAAAAACCACAACCACAAGAGATTTTTTTAGAAAATGGGAGGCCGTGGTGGTTTTTTGGTCATACCTCAGCCATTTGTGGACCGATCTTGCTGAATTTCAATAGCAAGAAATGGTGGACCATATGCAACATAAATGTAAAACAACCTAGCCGCTATCATGTCTGGAGTTTCCGGAAAACACATATCAAACGTAAGACGGACAGACGGACGGATGGACGGACAGACAGACAGACGGACATAGTTAAATCAACTTCTCTCCTGATAAGGATCCAGAATATATACACTGTATAGGGTCTAAGATCAATATTGTAGAAATTACAAACGGAATGACAAACTAATATATACCCTTTTCCACCTGTGGTAAATATAAAAAATGATTTTTATTTAAGACGAAAAAAGGGCATTTTCTAAAGTAGTACCAAGTCTAGGAAGGTCATTAGGGCGGATGAGCTTAATATACTTTGCACTACCTTACGGGTTCCACGGTATCCTGCAAACTATAACTTCGGCAATTCACTATCGTTATTGCTAATGACAGCTGAGCCGCGCACACTGGATGCAGGCTTGCCACTCATGGATGACGAGCGAACCATGTCTCTACTATCGATCACGTTACCCTGTCTTATATGTAGGCATGCACAGCGTCTGGCTGTGCATCTGGCTGCGCCCAAGCTGCGATGACGAAAATGAGGAGGAGGACGTAAATATCTTCTCTGTCACTGTCGTGCACTGGCAGGTCCACGAATGGGATCGCCACCTTTGACGGATTGTATGAGATCTCTCGCGTTAAACAAGAGCGTATTTTAAGCATCGTAGAAGTTCAGGTTGATTCTACAATAGAGGTTAATTTAGAGGAACTCCACGGGTATCACAATGGACCATTTTGTCTAAGTGTGTCAGATGAGTACTGACTTCCATTTCTACTTAACTTAACATTTCTATTCTAGGGAAAACTCATCAAGAAGTTTTGCCTTTGATAAAAATTCATTGGTAGGTTTTCTATTTAAAACAAAAGACTTGCTTGAAAAACATTTATCAGTCTTTTATCCGATGGAAAAGTTATCAGGGTTTTTTTTAATTATTAGAAAGGAAACTAATCGAAAAGTCTTCTATGCGAAAAAAAACTCGAAAAGCAATTTTCCTTTCAACAGAAAACTTATCAAGATCATTTTTATTTGATAAAAAGACTCGTCAAGAAATTTTCTATTCCATAGAAAACTTATTGAGAAGTTTTATCTCAATAGAAAACTTATAGAAAAGTTTTCTGTTCGAGCTTTCAGTTAGATAGAAAGCTAATTAACAAAGTTTCCATTCGAAATAATAGAGAGAGCGGGAGAAGTTTATTATTTTATAGAAAACTAATCAAAAAGTTTTTTATTTAAAAAAAACTTATTGCTTGGTTTTTGATAGAAAAGATTTGATAGAGAAATATTTCTTGATCCTTAATTCGATAGAAAAGATGCCAGAGAATATTTGCATAAGAAAGAAAACTCGTCAAGTATTTATCTATTTGATAGAAAATAAACAAATACCTAAAATTTTTTTATTTAATTAAAAGACTAACATTTGTTTTCTACTTTTATATTTACTTACAAAATCTGCCTTATGTAGGCCTAACAAATTGAAGATAAGTCTTAAAACTAAAAATTAATCCTTGTCCAGGACAGAATAAATTTTTAGACGAGCCTCGTCCTAGCAGGGTGGAAGATCGGCACTTTGAAGCAGCGTTTAAAAAACTGCAGTCAAAGAAGAAAAACTGCCATTTCTTCCACTTCTTCATTAATCATTAGCCAAAACAAAACCATTGCTTTTACTTCTAATTTATTATATGAAAACATTCGGTGTCAAACCAACACAAAAAAGCGAAAAGTTGTACACAAATTTTCGGTTTTTAAGCCCTGCTTTGAAGCCTTGTTTGCGTTGGCGTTTGGAGTTGTGGATTTGGATGATTTTCCACTTTAACTGTGTATTTTTATTGACTTTGCGAAATTCATTTCTTTTATATCACAGCGTTTTGGTTATGGGTCAACGAAGTTTTTACTGCGCTCTCTGTATAAGCTCGACACTAAAGTTGCTAGCCATAATCGAATAACATGTGTCCAAATGGATTTCAAAACGGTTTCATAAAGAATGTTTTTATAGTCAGGACAAAGTTTAGATTTGTCACTAATTAACCACTGAAGTCAAGGTGATTTAAACTTCATGTGAAGTCTTTTGGACAATACCAAACTTATGCTTGCAACTGTTAGACAAACATCGCGACGACGAAAGGTTGAAATTGTGAAAGCAGGAAATTGCAACGTCAAGGTAGAAGAAGATGTTTTAACTCCTCCTGCTCCGCCACCAATAGAAATTGTGATGTCAGCATCGAAATAAAGCGAAGGATCGAGCTGGCAAATAGGTCCTTCTTTCGGCTTAACAGACGGCTTAAGAACAGATCCCACTCTTGATGAACTATAACAACATTATATAACAGGTTTGTTCTACCAGTGTTACTTTATGGCGCTGAAACATGGGTAATTGCGAAAGCAGAAGAAGCAGTGTTGGGAGCTTTTGGGAGAAAAATCCTTTGCAAAAACAATGGATCTATCTGTGTTAACGAGAAGTATAAGCTTTGACAGAGCCGTGAGTTGTACGAGCTATATCTCGATATGACTGTAGCTAAGTGCATTCGAATACAGCGACTGCGCTGGCTCTAGCAAGTCGGTCAAATATTTTTTAACGCTCTAGCCAAAAACAATTTTTACGAAAACTGAAGACGGGAAGGCCGCGACTCCGGTGGAAGGACCAAGGTGGTAAAGACATCCAAATACTTGGTTTAATGAACTGGAGAAAGCCCGCACAATACCGAAGTGCTTGGAAATCATTCATTAAGCAGGTCAAGGCCAACAACTGGTTGCAGAGCCAACTTAAGAAAGTAAAAAGTCTTTTGTCGAAGTTATTTACGGGAATACAATTTTTCATATTTGATAAATACACTGACATTTATTGTTGAGGGAAAGCTTTGTTGGCGAACGGTGTAGAGAGGAAAGAGGGGTAAACAAAAATTCTTGCTTTGTGCTTTTTCTCAATTAACTTCTTCTTGTTACGTTTTATTCTTTTTCTACACAGAAAAAATTAAAAATTGATTTCAATTAAAAAATTTGTGATATTAATTAAAAAATTAATTAAATTTGCACCAGTAAGCAAATTAATAGTATTAATTAAACCAGTTAATAGTATTAATTAAACGTTTAATTCACTTGATTAAATGTTTAATTAAGTTGACTAAAATTTTAATTAAAACTGATTATATTTTTGATTAATGCTTTAATTGGTGAAAAATGTGGGAGAATTTTTTCTGTGTAACTTTGAAGTGTCACGTGGGAAATACAGTAAGACCTCGATTTTCTATTACCGGGACCGGCAGCATTCTGGATTATAAATTTTTTTGTGTGTTTCTTATTTTATAAAAATATATAATTCGGTTGATTACGGAAGGCTGATTATCAGGTTATATGGTTATTATGTTATATTCACACCAACAAAATATATTAATACATTTTTTTTTTATTATTATTTGTTGCTTTAAATATTACTACATAACCATATAACCTGGTAATCCACCTTCCGTGAACAACCCACATGTATTATTATTTAAATAATTATATATCGCTCATTTGCTGCAAGACCGGCATAACTCAAAAAATGAAATTTTGGAGTTAGAGATGCAGAATTGTTCGCTTTGTTTTTCTTTATATTGTGTACTAAATTCATCTTAATATCTTTTATACTTTCCCAGTTTAAAGAGAATGTGTATTTTTTTTTCTAAGTAGTTAGAGCAAATCAAAAACTTTTAATACGATTATCTCGAAATGGATTTTTTTGAGTTATGCCGGTCTTGCAGCAAATGAGCGATATGAGAAAAAAATAATTTTGGCAGAACATTCTTCCAGTAGGGTGGGAAATTCTTTTTCTTCGTTTATTTAAATTATTAATTGATTATTCAAAAGAAAGCGAAAAAAAGATAATTTGTTTACAATTTCGGATAACAGAGGTAATGACGGCTACTAGACGTAATCGTTGCAAAAAAATTTTAATCAATGCAAAAAAACTGTTCTCATTTTCCAGTTAAATGAAGCTCCCGGTCAATCGAATTACGGATAAAACATTGCAACAAAATTCGAGTCATCGCCGCAAGCCTCAATACTTGCAACGCGAAATGAAACTAGAATATTGGTAGAGCAAATCAGCCAAAGGGTCTTGCAAAGTTGGCTCGGGTTCCCGAAATAACAGCCCCTAAAGTTTTTGAATTTTTTGAAAAGGCGTTTGGTATAAGTAAAAAAAAAATAAACTAAATGTACTTTTGAGCTAAAATACTTATCAGATGTCTTCAGTAGAATTGTATGGCTATTCTTTTCTTAAAATATATTAACCCTCTAACACTCATTGTAAGGGGCAATTTTTGACCTTTTTTTAGCTTCCCCACAAAAGTTTACTTAAACGGCACTTTAGAGGATTAAAATGTTTCAGGAATATTTTCTGCATCAAATTTTACATACATTGCACGAATTTTTAGTCTTAGAAGACCCCTAGTAAAATTTTATGCAGAAAATATTCCTGGAACATGTATATGTGAACATTGAGGTAAATATGTGTACATATTTTTTTGCGACAAAGTTTGCAACAACCATACAAGTTACAATACTTGCAAAACTCTTACATAAAGAGAAAAACTGAGACTTACAAACAAACACCAGTGTGCTGTGTGTTAGAAGATGCGACCCATATTCTATTTCTTAGTAAGAAAATTTAAAAAAGACAAAACAAAAAAATATAAAAATAAATAAAAATTAAGTAACAATATTTTCTTGTTTGTCGTACGTGTGTTTGCAATTTTGCTTCTATTTTCTAAAATACCCTTTGGTAACTTCCTAACCCACTTACGTATGCCAGCCAAACATTTTCCAGAATAATGGTGATTCCGAATGTCTAACGTTCTTGAAAAGAAATAAAAACTCATAAAAAAAGCATGTGAATAAAAAAAAGGAACACTAGAAGACCCCATATGTTTACAATGTTACGTGAATAAAAACATCTACGGGCTCAAATTCACACTTACACAAACCTGTAGAACTGTGTTGTATAGAAAAAAGAACATGAATAAAAAAATTATTACAGTTTTCTTTTAAGGCATAAAATTTACTCTAACACACGAACACGCACTAGACATTCCCACACGCACACTCACACATACACATGATGATGGAAATTCAAAAGCAACAGCAACAACAACAACCTGTGCATTTTCCTTTTAAAAAGGTCGAGAAAAAGGCATTTTCTCATTTAAAAATCATTCGTTTCGTTTGAATTTTTATAATTTTGCATACTTTTAGGCGTCACTTTGTCGTTTTGTACATCTTGTTTGTTTGTTTGATTGTGCATGTGTATTCTGTACATTTTTCCTTTCCTTTAGCTTTTTTTCATTCTTTGTTTTTCTATTTTTATTTTTTTTTGTATTTATTGTCGTCGTTGTGAAGCAACACGTTGTTACTCCATGACTTGCTTGTTATGCCAGTGCTGTTTTTTTTCTTTTCTTCTTACTTTTGCCCCTTTAGAAATCCTTGTTAAATTTTTTTGTTGTTTTGTAAATTCTTATAAACAAGTTTTCTTCTTTGAGTGTGAGTAAACAGGAGTGTTGAGCTGTGTAGGTGAGAGTTGGAGTTTCAGTATTTTGTTGCATATTTTAAGGGGCTTGTATAATTTGTTCGACTGCTTGTTGCTTGTGTTTTTTTTAATGCGCATGTTTCACAAACGAAATTTAATCTTTAGAAGAGCGTAATACCTTATTTTAGTATTGAGTGAATTATTTTGAGTAAAAAGTTGGATACAATGATTTAAAGTTAAGATAAAATCCAAAGTTCAAATGAATAGCGAAATTTGGAATCCACATTTCAAGAGTTGGTTATAGAAAATTATTGTAGGAATTAGTTTTACTGGAAAAATGTTTAATAGTTATAGACAGTGACTTAAAAAATTTTTTTTTAACTTCTCAGCCGGTTTGCCTTAGAAGTAAACTGAATTTTGCAGGTGTGGTCCTAAACCATTTGATTACTGATTACACAGTACAACAGCCTATCTGGGGGGTGAGAAATTCCAAGTCAGGATGATGGTACTAGGTCAGTATAGTAAAACCCTCAAAGGGTTTGGCGTTCGTATGTGTCAGTTTTTTTTTATGACATGTTAAATTTTTTCCTTATATTGATGTCTTTTTGTTAAACATAACTCGAGAACCACTTGTCCGATTTTGCTAAAACAAACTCAAAAAAATTTAGAATTACAATTTCTTTAATCCGTTCATATAACGTTTTTCTTTATAATCAACAGTTTTGCCGGCAAAAATAAATTTGTGGAGAAAAAAAAATATTTGTTTGCCTAAAAATAGGCAATATTTATTAAAATAAATTTTAATTTTTAGGCCAAAAAATTTTTTGTTTTCTCCACAAATTTATTTTTGCCGGCAAAACTGTTGATTATAAAGAAAAACGTTATATGAACGGATTAAAGAAGTTGTAATTCTAAATTTTTTTGAGTTTGTTTTAGCAAAATCGGACAAGTGGTTCTCGAGTTATGTTAAACAAAAAAACATCAAGATAAGGAAAAAATTTAAAATGTCATTAAAAAAAACTGACACATACGAACGCCAAACCCTTTGAGGGTTTTACTATACTGACCTAGTAGCATCACCCTGACTTGGAATTTCTCACCCCCCAGACAATAATCCCAAAAATGTTCCATAGTGTTATTTGAGCTACACTTTTATACGCGAGCTGTCAAAGTAAGTGCCGGTTTACAGACGTCACGTTTGACTCGTCAAGTCTTGAGTTGTAAGGAGAGAGGGGAAAAGAAATGGCATTCTCTTTTCCCTTCTCTCCTAAAAGCTCAAGACTTGACGAGTCAGACTTTACGTGTGTGAACCGGACTAAGTGAGAAAAAGCCTCTATGGACTGTAAGTGTAAGCAGATTCCTCTACAAATTGCTATTTTTCCGCCCATTAATTAAGTTTATCACATATTCCTTAACAAGTCGGCATTTGCAAAAAATTCACTGTTTTTTCTTTCCCATTTTTCGGGGAAATTTGTCGCCAATTTTAAAAGTATTAAGAATTAATAAATATTCTAATTTTTTAAACAAAAATACTTTGTATAAAAAGATGTTAAACAATGAAAAAATGAAACCAAAGTTTTTGAAATAAACTTAATTTAGCTATGGGCTTGATGAGAAACATAAAGGCGAAGCTTATGCTGAATATTTTTTAATGATTTCACAGTGCAAGAGATGTTTTCAAAAGTGGCAACTTTTGAAACTTTCCTTCGGGATGATTGTTATTTGAAACCTGCTCAAGCAGCAACTTCAAAACGATTGCCGGCAGCAGTCTTCATCCAGAAGTAAATACATACACAGTTTAAAGCCGAGAAACATTCAACAACGAATTCGCATGTCCAAAATTCTGCTTGCAAGCCGTAAAAATAAGTTATTTTCTTGCATCGAATTACAACTGGCGATGGAAATTGAATCCATTAGGACAACCCAGTGCAGCGGCAACAATATTATGGTTAAGTTAGTCATCAATCAAGTAGCCACAACCACATTATGGTTGCCTCACAACATGGTATGTATTATAATAAATATATGATTAGCACTTATGGTCTTAAAATAGAAGAAAATACTTTTGATATCTTCAAACCAAACCAATTTTTAGTGACTAGAAGTAACCAAAATATGGTTGTGGCTTCTAGATGGATGATTTGTTTAACCAAAAAATGGTTGCCGGTGACAACAGTCTGGTTAAATTAACCATAATAAGTTTGAAAAATTTCGTTTTTACTGCGTGTGAATACTTTTTTTTGTTAAAATAAAGTATCTTTGAACTCGATAAGTAAATTTTTTTCGATTAAGCGCCTTAAATTCGTTTTACAAACCTAATTGGAAGCCTTTTATATGTTATTGTTTTCCTAAAAAAATTCTTCTTAATTTCTTAAAAATATAAACACCAAAGAGAAAATATTCTAAGGACAATCATTATAAATCAACTATAAAAAATTAATCCCACTCATTCTATTACACAAGTCCTCATATTTCCATGTTAACGCCATTCTAATCGCTTCTATTCGCATTTTATTGTTTGTAGATAAATATTTATTTATTCATTTTTTATCACTGTTATTCATCATCATTATCTAATTTATACAAACAACAACAGCAAGTAAAAAAGGACAGAAAAATAAATTTACCTAAATTTACGAAGAGATAAGAGTACAAATGAATACACAAGCTCATTTACAAACACGCATACATTTACACTCATTATCTTGATAATAATTTAGAACAATCCAAAAACATGTTCTATATCAAGATTGTTCTTCAATCAACAATAGAAATACATTCTTTTATTCCAGTATTCATAGGAAAGACATACAAATTCGCACACATAAATATGTAAAAATTTATTTCTAAACACACACTCACACCCCAAACACACTCTCACTCTATTAAATAAAAAATTAAGCAACATATGGTTGTTTATAATTTGAAAATAGATTTTGTGTTTGTATTCCCATTCTCGTCTTTTTCCCCATCAAACATGTTCAATGTTGGTTTGGGTTGCATAAGTCCTTAAAGTGAAACAAAATTTTCTAGAAAAAAAAATTACTTTTTGTGACTAAAAACTCTTCCCAAAATTAAAAAAAAAAACAATAAGCAAATAATTCCCTGCTGGGGGTTGTACAGAAAGCAGGGGTTTGAGAGATACGAAATAGTATATTAATTAAAGTTAAGGGGGGAAATACACTGCAAGAATTTTGATATTAATCCAATAAAATTCAACCCATGTAACGCTTCAATGAATTTATAAAGAATATTTCATTTGATCTTGGCTAATGAAATGTTTTATAAAATCGATAAAAAAAAAATTTCAGTAACTTAATGCAAGAAATTTTATTAAGAAATTAATCAAACATTTCAGAAAAATTATGTTAAAGAAATTTTTTCATTATTTAAATGAAAAGGTTTTTGTATTTCAATAAATTTTTAATTTTTCAAAAAAAAAATTTCATTATTTTAATGAAAAAGTTTTTGTATTTCAATGAAACTTTTTTATTTGTTCAAATAATTTTTTAATTACTTAAATGAAAAGGTTTTTCTTTTTCAACGAAGTTTTTAGTTTGTTCAATGAATTAAATTCGTTAAATTAATTACTAAATTTCGTAATTTTTATGACAGTCTTTTATTAGTTCAATTATGGTTGTTAATTTCAGCGATTTTTTTCAATGTGCGTTTTGAGTTGTTGTGAATTTTATTTCGTTTATCTTTAATTCTTTTTACAAATAACTAAGTTATGTAAATTTTATTTCGATTTCTACTTTTTATAAATTTCATTTAATTAGTTTGCCAACCTTCATCAGAATTCTTTCCATTTTACTGGTTTGTACAATTAATTAAAGGAATAAGAACGTGAGAATTGTTTGCTCTTTTTTTTCTTTCTCGTTGGTTGTTTTTGAATCTATTACTTACATTTAGATAAAATCACTATTTCCTTATCGTAATGCATTTTTTCATTGCTATTATGAAACATTTAAGTATACTTTTTTCGCCATCATTCATGTCTATTGACAAAAACTGAACTGACCGTGGCCGGGATGAAGAATGAAAGATTATCAATAACAATTTTAATTAATTTACATGTTGTAAAATTCCTTTCTTCATAAAAATAATTTAATGAAAATTAAATTTAATGAACTTAAGCCTAATTAAAAATATTAAAAATTTAAATGAAATGTAATTTATTTTCTTTGATTTAGTGGAATTTTTCATCGAAAATATGAAGTTACAAAAGTTTCCTTTTTTTCTTTAATTAAAAAAATATTTGAATATTTTAATTAATCGTTCATTTTAATTTTGGAAATTTTTTGAAATAATTTAAAACAATTAGTTCCATTTTTCTTTCAAACGATATTTTAAGTTGTCCTTAATCGAAGAAAAATTTCAACTAAACTCAATTTGTTGGTATTAATGAGATTGCTTCATTTAATTTGTAAAATTTCATTCCGGTAATGAAATTATCCGTTGGATTAAAGAAAAAAATTAGAAAAATTGATTCGTTGGATTACCGAAGTATAATTCTTTCAGTGTAGCCAGTAGAGTAATAGAAGACGACTAGAATAGAGAGAGAGGAAGAATAATTTATTAAAAAAATTCCTTTAAAGAGTATAAATTCCTTTAAAGAGTATAAATTCCATTTAATTAGTTTTCCAACCTTCATCAGAATTCTCTCCATTTTACTGGTTTGTACAATTAAAGGAAAAAGAACGTGAGAATTGTTTGCTCTTTTTTTTCTTTCTCGTTGGTTGTTTTTGAATCTATTACTTACATTTAGATAAAATCACTATTTCCTTATCGTAATGCATTTTTTCATTGCTATTATGAAACATTTAAGTATACTTTTTTCGCCATCTTTCATGTCTATTGACAAAAACTGAACTGACCGTGGCCGGGATGAAGAATGAAAGATTATCAATAACAATTTTAATTAATTTACATGTTGTAAAATTCCTTTCTTCATAAAAATAATTTAATGAAAATTAAATTTAATGAACTTAAGCCTAATTAAAAATATTAAAAATTTGGATGAAATGTAATTTATTTTCTTTGATTTAGTGGAATTTTTCATCGAAAATATGAAGTTACAAAAGTTTCCTTTTTTTCTTTAATTAAAAAAATATTTGAATATTTTAATTAATCGTTCATTTTAATTTTGGAAATTTTTTGAAATAATTAAAAACAATTAGTTCGATTTTTCTTTCAAACGATATTTTAAGTTGTCCTTAATCGAAGAAAAATTTCAACTAAACTCAATTTCTTAGTGTTAATGTGATTGCTTCATTTAATTTGTAAAATTTCATTCCGGTAATGAAATTATTCGTTGGATTAAAGAAAAAAATTAGAGAAATTGATTCGTTGGATTACCGAAGCATAATTCTTTCAGTGTAGCCAGTAGAGTCATAGAAGACGACTAGAATAGAGAGAGAGGAAGAATAATTTATAAAAAAAATTCCTTTAAAGAGTACAACAACAAAAAAATACACATTTATTACAAACACTATCATAGACCTGGATGTTTTTGACAGCTGGGTTAGGTTTTTTTATTATCTCTTTCCTTTCTAGTCGTCTTCTATGATTATAACAACCTCCTTTTAGGGCAAACTGCTTTAAAATGAGTTGAGAACAGTTTAAATGACAACTTAAGTTTAAGGGGAGTTTGATTAAGAGTTCTGTTATATGAAAATGTAACTCAATTGGGGTTTTTAATTTCCAGAGAACGTTTATAAAAAATTTGTTTTATTTACAGGAAGAAAAATTCTTAAATTTAAATTAGATTTTGGTTTGACCAAAATATTTTATAAAAGGAATCTGTTTTAAAAAATTTACATAATTGTACCTTTTTTTTGTACCTTGAGAACCAAATGATATTTCTATGAGATAATGAGGCATAAAATATGAATTGTCGTACCGTCTTTTACGGTAGATTCTAGGTTCTCAAGGTTTTTAAACTTGTTAACATTTTTTCAATTTCCTAACTTCATGATTATATGGATTGTTTTCCAATTAATCTAGAACTTAAACTTTATTAACAAAAAAGAAATTCAAAAATATGCTATAATCTCTTTAAAGGTTGAGTTCGCCACAGTGCGTTGTTAAATTGAAAACCATTCGTTGTCAAAACAAGAATGGTTTCTCGTTTAAATAACAAAAGAACGTTGTCAAAATAAGAACAATTAGTTTGTAAATGTTGAAAGTTGTGGCGAAAATGACAACCACACGTTCTTTAAATATTGACATTATCCGTTGTCAAAAACGCCCAAACGTGGTGGTGTTATTTTTAAAAAAGGTTTTTTAATAAATTTAATTTGTAAAAGCTCTAATTTGATTAATAATTACAGTTAAGTAGTTGCGTCCCTTTGTTTTGTTTTCGCATTTTGTTCCTCTTAGAAAGAACAAGACATAATGTATACAAATCGTCACCTTAAATGCAAAAGGGCGTAACAAGATTTTTTATTTTACAGGAGAAGCAAAAAACTTTACAAAATCAATAACAACAATGTGTACTTGGCGTTTGAATTTCTTAAGAAAATGTCGCCATTTTTGATCACAGAGATCTAAAAATTTTTGTGAACATGTAGTCAAAAACCCTATTTCGCATTTTTTGATGTTACGCCGTTTTGCATTTTAGATGACGAAATATAGTTTTATCTATAATTTAATTGGCTGAAAAAGGCCTCTAAAAATAAACTATTTTCTTCATTTTACAATATTTGTTGTTCATTTTGTATATTCAGCTAGCTTAATTTGATTTCAGACAGTTATTTGTTAACTAAATATTATTTTATTGAGTTATCTTAAAAACAAAATTTAATTAAATTTAATTTAGATGGCGGAATAATTAGTTTATTTCTTTGATTCTAGCTATTCCTTTAACTCCGGGTGGAGCGAAGGGTTGAAAACGGACCAAGAAAAAAACCATTTTATTTTTATCGGTATTTCATATTTTATATCAACTTGAAAAAACCATTTTAAAAAATTATTTTTTGTTCAACATAATTTTGTTTTAGAAACCATAAATAAACGGAATTGTAAAACTCAGCTAGCGAAATAGTTATTTCAAAAGAGTTTTATATAAATAATAGTAGTTCCAGCAAGCTAAATTAAATGTTATGTTATTATATAACTTTATTTCTTTAATAATATTTTAATTCAGCTGACTAAATATGTTTAAAATATCAATTCAGCAGGCTGAATACATATGTACTTTTATTAAACAAAATATATTATTAAATATTTTTATTCAAGTACTTTTTTCAAAATAAGAATTTTTATGTAGTTTTAAATTCGTATTTTGTTATAATATTTAAACTTATTTTTTTTTACCTTCAAGAAAAAATAAACTTTTACAAAAAAAGTACTTTTTAGAAGAACAAAATTACACAGATTTTTTTTTAAAGTGTTCAAAAACACGTATAAAAGTATCCTTTTTGAAAAAAGGTACATTTTACCAAATAACTACCTTTTTAACAAAATAGTACCCTTTTACAGAAAAACAAACATTTTTTATTTCTTTACCAAAAGTAACCTTAAATAATTTTACTTTTACAAAAACAGATAAAAAGTTACCGCTTTCCCAGAAAATTAACAATTAACCCAATGACGATATCACAAGAAATGCTTTGGAATGGAACCCACAAGGTAGTCGATGAAGAGGTAGATTATGCCACACATGGCGTCGTCACATCCAACTCGAAGCTGTCACACAAAACAAAAGCTAGAATACGACAAATTACAATGGAACCATATTGTTATGGCGCTATGCTCCTACTAGGATCCACAGGAATAAATATATATTTATAAAAGTACCTTTAAAAAAAAAAAAATGTCAAATTACAAAATAAGAGAACATAAAACGTTTCACACTGAACTAAATGTCTTTTCCTTCAAAAAGTTACCGCTTTCCCAGAAAATTAACAAGTTGCTAAAAGTACCACATGACGATATCACAAAAAATGCTAAAGAATGAAACCCAGAAGGTAGTCGATGAAGAGGTAGTCACATCGAACTCGAAGCTGTCACACAAGACAAAAGCAGGAATACGACAAATTACAATGGAACCATATTTGTATGGCCCTATGCTTCTTATAGAAGCCACGGGAATTTTTATATATTTATAAAAGTACCTTTTAGAAAAAAAAGTTACAAAATAAGAGAACATAAAACGTTTCGCACTGAACTAAATATTCCTTAACCATGTCTTTTTCTTCAAAAAGTACTTTCTAAGATGTTGCTCTTTAATACAAGTAGTTAAAGAAATACTTTTTATTTTGGACCTTTTGTTGCCGACGCCTTTTTTACCGCACCCATGTTACCAACGTTACGCTGTTTTTATCTATCAATAAAACGAGTGAAGTATTTTTCAAATTAACGTTAAAATGTTGAGTTTTTCTCTCTATTTTACTCTGTACACCCATTCTCTTTTCGAGAGAGAGAAAAAGTAAAAAAAAAAAAAATAAAACAGGATGATAAGGGTGGGTAATAAGAGCATATTGTTTCGGCGGGGTGGGGGTGGTGGTTTTGTTTTGTTAAGCTTGATTATTATACTTGTTGAAGCTTTAATATAGCCGATAGTTATAAGAGGACTTTGCTTTTTTCAACGTGGCACATTTTATGTTGCTGGTGAAGGGAGGCGGGAGAGGGAGAGGGAGAAAATGGGGCTGATTTCACACACTTATACACTCTCATACAAACGAAGTCAAATAAAACACGAAACATTATACACTCACAACAGTTGATTGTTAACACGATTGGCATTTGCCTGTTGCTCGTAAAAATATGGAAACTAAAGTACGTTGATAATAATGAAGATAAAGATGATGAAGCTGACAATGAGTAAGTGTTGGGGTACTTGTGTTTTCATGTGAATGAGTACAAGTGAACGTGTGAGTAAAGTGTAACGGTTTGTGTATAATTTCCTTTCCTAAAGAATTGTACAAAAAAAAAGGAAGAAAAAAAAACAACAGCAAAAGCAAACTCAATAGGAAAAGAGAACTTCGTTTGTACAAACACATAATAATAAAACAACAACAATGGCAGCAAGAGAATTAAAAAAAACGAGTACAATTAATAACAACAATAACAACCACAACGAAAAACCACGACAACAACTACGACGACGTGCAGGAAAATGATGAGGATGACTGCCGCTAAAACAAACGTTAGAAGTCTTGTAGCAATTACACGCATTTTTCGAAATTTTAATATTGGCGACCTCAAGACCTGGAGCCTGATAAATTATGAACGACTTCATCAGTTGAAAGCAACAGTTCAACAAGTGAACAACACGACAAAATACGAGCTTAAAAATTATTTGAAAACAAAGAAAGAAAATTTAAAGCAAAACAGTAAAGCTAGAATAGCTTTAAAGTTAAAAAGAATTATCTTAAAAAAATTGAAGCATATTTTAGAGAGATTTTTTTAAATAAAAAATAAATTATACTTTAAGGCGTCTCTTTATCAAATAGAAAAAGTGATTAATGCTCTAAAAATTACAAATGCTTAAAAAAACTTAAATTTATTAAAGGGATATAAA
This sequence comes from Pollenia griseotomentosa, assembly GCA_963931875.1. NCBI lineage: Eukaryota > Metazoa > Arthropoda > Insecta > Diptera > Polleniidae > Pollenia > Pollenia griseotomentosa. The sequence goes on from OZ007564.1 coordinate 17,084,723, forward strand.
GAAATCATAAACATATGGTAATAAATTTAATGAATAATTCTTAGTCGTGTTTCATATTAACAAAAATCAATTTTAATTAAAACGAAGCAAGACTAACCTGCTTTAGTCTATTGCAACAAAAGCTGTTTTCATTTAACAAGATAAGGCAATTTACTTTAGACAAATCTCTAACATATGGTAAGTTTTAAATTATATAATAAAACTAAATGTCTAACAAATTATTATTAACTACACACATACAAACATACAATAAAGTTTAAAACAAATATGTACATATTTCTATTTAACATATGTTTAGTTTATCTTTGAAAAATGTTTACTCCCTATTTGCTTAGTGTCCTTAAAATTATAGACAAAAGTACAACAACAGATACTAAATAAATAAACAAATAATAAAATAAAAAGGATACGCAAGAAATAGTCCTTTAAATCAAATGCAATGAAAAACTTGTATATTACGAAACATATGTAAGTTTATTTTTTCTACACTTACAAATCCATATACACATACATACATATGTGGCTGAAGAGGAGTATTTACACAATGCCATATTTATATTTGTATATGTGTGTACATTGGTAAGTGTTATCATGCACACAGACAGAAGATAATCAAACTTTTACACGCACACTTTTATATCTCTTTGGATCCTTTGGTATATTGTCTGCTCTTTGTTGGGTATGTGTCAATAAACAATCATCAATAAATACGATAAAAGAAATCACACACATACATGCACTTATATGCTACAAAAAATCCCTTTAGTAGCCTCAAACCGCACACACTTTCGTGGAGTACGAAAAATCAAAGGGAAAAAAGTTAATATTAGATGGATTTATTAATTATTGGACGGACAATATGTTTGTCAATTTGAGTAGTTTTTATCGATAGTTAAAAGTTGATTAAAGTCGTTAGTCCTACTGAATAATAATTGTAATGCTTACCATATGTTTCTAAAAAAACGGCATTTCTACAGCTGCCATATTTAACTTTAATTATCGCTTATTAATTTATTAAATCTTGAAAAAGAAGAAAACTGTAAAAAACATTTTTTTTAAATATTAAAAAAAAAACTTCCACACCTGTTGCTTATGTTTTACAAAGGGCGATTTATCTCGGGATTACCGCCCGCGATTTCCCGGGAGAATCAATAATTTAAAATTTTCCCTTTCCGGGCATTTAATGTGGGATTCCCGAAAATTTTTAAATTCCTCCATATTTTTAGATTCCATAGTTTGCATATTGTACTAAAAAATGTCGCAACTAAAGCAAAAAAGCTTTTTAGAAATATGAATGCATTTAGAAAATACTTCCACACCTGTTGCTTATGTTTTCCAATAAGCGCTTTTTTCTCGCGAATCCAGCTCTTTTTCAATATTTTCTATAAATCAATCCCTTTAAAGAAAAGGGTTTCAATTAACATTTTGGGAAATATGCCGTTTTCCGTTAAAAACTATCCCAACTACGTTGTAGTACAATTATCGCGAACAAACAGTTCCATATGCTACCTTAAAATAAGAGTACAAATTGGAGATTTGGTTAATCTATTGATTTAAAACGGTTCTATTTGACAGTAAGAACTTCGCTTCACTACTGTAAAAGTTCAACTAATCGAGAATACTTTTAGTCTGCTCTGACTTTGAGAAAAATGTATAAATGTAACATCGAAAAATGTGCACAGAAAATATTCTCACCAATTTTTTCTCTTAATTAAACTATTAATCAAAAACCAAAATTAGTTTTAATTTAAAAGTTAAGCAAAGTGAATTGAGCCTTTACTTATATCAACAATAAAACTGCAGAAATTGGCGTTAATTTCAAAAAATATTTAATTAATACTATTAATTTCTTTAATGGTGCGAATTTGTTTAATTTTTTAATGAATATCACAAATTTTTTAAAAGAAATCAATTTTTATTTTTTTCTGTATAACGAAACTGCAGTGGACTCTGTGAGAGTTCATTTAAAGACCAAGTCAAAAAAGAAAATTCGAAAATATTTTAAGTTTGAGTAAGAGAACTCCCATTAATTTCTAAAGCCATGAACTTGGGCTTATTACCGTTTTCTAAGGCACAAACGACTTTTTGATTTAGTCCGTTGCAGAACTGGATAGAGTTAAACTTTGAGGAGAATTTCGCACCAGTTTTGAAATACCTTTATGCAGTGTTCAAAAAACTGCAGTAATTTCTTCCACTTCTTTATTTGTCATTCGCCTAAAAATAACTGTTTTGATTCATTAAATCTAAACAGTCGATGTCAAACCAACTCAAAAAGCGAAAAGTTTTACACAAATTGTCGTTTTTAGTTCGACAGTTTTTGGTTTCGACTGCAGTTTTTTAAACTCTGCTTAAGGCTTTCTCACATGTCTTACGTATTACAAAATACTTTGTAAGATAGAAATCTAATGAGTTTTGTTGCGACTGTCAAAAAATCTAATTTAACAGAACAGTTTGTGTTCACACCATCACACAAAGTATAAACACTTACACATGAAATAAAATGCAACCCTGATCCAATGAAAAGTATTATTGTTTAGAAATGTTTCAAAAAACGATGAAGTCGTATGGGATGTCAAACTTTTTTCATAATACTTGTCATTTTCATCACACATGCATTCACACTACCAGACCTTTAAATATTACTTAAGTTTTTGACATTATGTATTATGTTTTATGACTTGGTTCGTTTCGGCTCTGAACCTTCAAATTTAACCTTTCATATAACGATATTTAAGCGGTGTGATCTCAGCAAAGAATATCTGTGGTAAAAAGAAAAAGAGCTTAAATTGAACTTAGTAAAAAGTACCTTTGAGTGTTTTATGTACAAAAGTACAGATGGGCAAAGTTTTCTTTATTTTGTACGATTTTTCAGGAAGTTATAGCAAAATGACTTTTTGCTTATCTTTTTTTATGTGCAATAACATTTGGAATTAAAACTTAAGTTTACTTTCAATCCATGACATAAGAAATATTATGTAAATAAAATCTTAAAAAAAACAAGAATTTTATTTACCTTTCATCATATACATAAATACCGCTCTTCAGACATAAATAAGTATATTTTGAGCCACGCAAACTTTCCTGATCCCCCCCACATTTTGTCGGATGTTATATATGGATAACCAAGATGCTTGTACCCAATTTAGAAACTTTGGATCTTTCTTTTCTCTAGATATACTGAAAACAATAATTTCTCTCAAGGGGCGGGGGCGGCCGACTTCTCCAATTCCGTCCATATTTTTAGAGAGGTTGGGTATTAATAACCCCGCCATGTGTACCAAATTTGGCGCAATTTGTTTTAACGTTTTTTAGATAGAAACAAAACTATTTTAAGCCACGCCCACTTCTCTAATCTTACCCACATGTTTTGTATAAATAACCGAGATATTTGTAACTAGTTTGGAAACTTTGTCTCTTTCTGTTCTCCAATCCCGCCTACGTTGTTTTGGATGTTGTGTATTGATAACCAAAATGCTTGCACTTAATTTGAAAACTTTGGATCTTGCCGTTCTCCAGACAAAAAGTAATAAAAAAACAACAACCACAACGGATTTATGGGTAAAATAAGAGACAGTTGTGGTTTTTTGCTCACATCTCAGCCATTTGCAAGCCGGCTAGGCTGAATTTCAATAGCAAACTTTAACGGAGTATATTTAACATAGATATATAACGTCCTAGTTCTAATAATTTCTGGAGGAGCCGAACAGAAGGACATCAAAATTGAAGAAATAACAAACGCAATAACAAACTAATATTAACCCTTTTATCTTCGGTGAGGGGTATACAAAAGTATAACCGCAGAAAAGTAATGATTATATTAGAATAGGAGCAAATAATCAAAAAACAACTTTTAAAATTTGATATTGCTCTACTACAAAACTTAAACAGTTGACTTAAACACTTTTTCCTTATTGCCACAGATATGATATTGCAAGAAAAGAAAATTTAGCTAAAAAGGAACTTATAACCAGTGTTCGAAAATAAACACTAAATATCGCTGCTTATTGTTCAGTTCGGTGGATTTGTGGAAAACACAAACGCTAATAATGTTTGTGTAGAAAATCATTTAAAAAAATAACGTTTCCCTGTTAGTCATCTTTCAAACACAAAAATAATACCGTTTTAGTCAAACTTAATAAAAAGATGAGAACATTTAATCACGTTCGGTTATTTTTGAAAAAACCACAAACTTCATTGTGTTCGTTTCAGCTCATTAATGTTCGTCCCTTTTGGCTGGTAAAAAAACAAAAAAAAAAAAAAACAGTTATAAACGGTATTCAGGGTTGTGTTCGTCTACACAAACGCTAAAAAAATAGATATTGTCGCTGGGTGTGTGAGCCGAACGCTAAATAATGTTTGGTGCATTTTCGAATACTGCTTATAACTAAATATGAAGGGCATGAGTTCAAGAGAAAGTCTTTGCGTGCACAAAGGAAAAAAGGCGAGATGAATTTTGAAATTTCTATTCTGTGCTTTAATTTGCAGAATGGCATAACCAGGGAAACCGTAAATTTGCAATTGCATGTTTTTTCTTGCGCGACCAATGTAGGCAGAAACAATATATTCATCCGCTTTAGAGTTTTTTTTAAGAATTTTGGCATCGATTTGTTAGTGTATAATTAACCATTTGCAGCATTTTTTGCATAATTTTTTTTTATTAGTTAAAAGAGTTTTTGCAACATTTTTAGGCTTATAAGGCATGTTTCACCTTTTTGAAAATTATTTTGATACATGTTCAATTTTTTTAGATGCCAAAAGTGCTTTCGCAGCGAATATAAAAAATTCTGGTTAACTGATGGCTTTTGTATACCCAACATGTTGCTTAAAGTTCACCATGTATGAACATAGGGGTGGCCCATAAATCTCAAAATCACCCTTTACCTCAAGACACCGACTTGATTTACTTTGACAAATTTTCGATGCTTAAAGTGAATTAATGTCTTGTAAGTTTTTAAAATTTTGATATGTTGTAAACATTGAATTGTTAAGCTTGAAAAATTACGTGCACAGTTGGCGAAGACCGAGAGTTTTTAATTGATCAGAGAACGAAAGGAAGTATAATTATTTCATCAGCAAACAAGAAATACAACAAGAAACGAGAAAGAACTCTTCTATGAAAAATAAAAGAACAAAGAGATTTCAAAAAGGGTAAGAGCCAGGTTCCTCCTTCGTGATGTCTTCAATTGTAACTATTTTAGATTCAGAAGATGAATCACCAAAACATTTCGATTCAGCCAAAAATAAATCAAAAGAGATTTATAAGCCATTAACTTCTCTTGAAAGAAGGGAATCCCAAACAGACTTGCAGAAATCTTTATTTTTCAAGCATGTCACTAGTGCCTTCGAAAGCAATAAGAATTATTTATACTAGGGAAGTCTTAAGATAAATAGTCCTTATTGCAGCAGCGTTGGGACAAAATCGTAGCAAATTAAAAGAAGTAAGAAAAGCTGAGTTTAAGAAAATAAAACAATCAGTTTTTCTTGACGTTGCAGTTATTGTTTATTGTGACGGGAATATTCTTCATGATATTTTGGGCACTGAAAAAGTAGATTGTTTTTCCTTATAAGAATCTACAGCTGCTAAGTAGGAATTATTTAGAGTCTTGGTCATACTCCAGTTTGAATTCATTGCAGATCCCCAGTTGTAGTACACCATATTCGTTGGATAGCGAAATTCCTATACACCATCAAAATCCAATTGTTTCCTGAGGAAAGCAATTTCAAAAGCACACAATCGCAGTTAGAACGCTTTGTAAACCTTGGAGTTCTGCTATTTGAAAAAATATTGGTTTGAAGACCCTATGGCTGTAAATGCAGCTTGTGCAGACCTTTCTCTGTGGAAAGACATAAACAATAATGAAATTATTGATTCTTAAGTTAGTCAAGTGGTAAGAAATGTCAAAAACTTCCATCTTTGGTGCCTTTGGGAAGAGTTTATTGGCTTAAGTTTATTCTCAGAGCAAGTATCAAATGAGGAAAAGGTGACAAGTGGCAAGAAGATGGAGGGTAAGCCTGCTGACCAGAAAATAAGAGGACATCCGCGATTTTAAGCTGGCCAAGCCGTTTAGGCTCATTTTTCCTACAAAAGACCATTGCAGCTTTTTGACAAGTTTAAAATACATTAAATATTTTGGTCACATCCAAATGAATCGAACAATTTTACTGCAAATTTAATTTTTTTTGGAATCGGTTCACATTTTAATGTAGCTCCCATCCGTAAATAGCTTTAAATTCCTTTTGAACGATTATATTAATATGAAATTTAGCAACCATCCCTAAAATCTCTTAAAGAGAAAAAATCTCTTATAGATGTTGTATCAAGATAGTCAGCCTTATTACGAAAGTCGTTGTCGTGGTCGATTTTAATACTGTAGCCCTTGGAAATGTTTGCCGTTATCATTAAAATTTCAGGACAACAACAATATAAAAGAGACAGAAAGTTTGTCGCATTTATGTCGTTTATGTCAATAATACGAAAAGATTCGTCACTTTGGCAAACTGAAGAACAAAAATCATTTTCAAAACATTTACACTCTGTAAAGAGGGTTTCGATTCAACATTAGTTTCTAAGCTATTTTCTAACTTTTATCCAAAAAAATTAAAAATTAATATTTTAGGGGCTAAAAATTCAGAGCAAGTTAAACTCTCTTTTTGGTTTAAAATGTGTTTAAACCTGCGATCGGCAAAATCAGGGCGCCGCGTTTTCTCTTTTCTCTCTAATTCTCTTTTATACTCTTTTATTACGTACGTGTGCACACACATTGAAGAGAATTTAACAACATTAACAACAACATATGTTTAATCCATACAACGCATACAATCGCAAAATGTAATAGGATAGGTTGCCAATCGCAGGTTTAAACCAACAAATCTATTAATCACTAAACATATAAACCATATTTGAACGAATAAAATTCGGCGTTTAAACTACCAATACAGACCACATGAATTTGATAATATTTATCGTAGTGCTGCCAAATGTTATTTTTTAACCACACATAATACATGAGACACTGATTTTTAGTTGTTGAGTTTAAACTGCATATAAATTCAAGTTTAGTTCAACTAAACCAGCGCTTAATCCATCAGTGATTTCTTAGCCATAAGAAAACAATTCAGAAAACTTGATTGGGTGTAATTTTGTAAAATGGGATGAAAAAAATAAAAATAAAGACAAAAAAATAATGTACAAGTCGGATCAAATTTAATATCAGGGCTGCCAGGTACTTTTTTTCCTTGTCCCAAAAAAATTAAAAAAAAAATCCCCAAAAATCCCCAAATAACAAAAAAATAACCTTTAAAAGTTAATATTTTTTTTGGTTTTTTTCTGGCCAAATTTAAGATCTTTTAAAAAAATAGTAAGAAAAATTTTAATAAGAAATCCCCAAAAATCCCCACATAAAAATTTTTAGTAAAAAAATTATTTTATTTTGTTTGTAGCGACTGGTTTCGGCAGGTTTTTTTAAATTCTTTTTATGCGATTCCAGTGAGGAACTACAAGCAGTTCAATATGCTGTTTCTGAAGACGAATAAGACAATTTATAAAAATTTGGAGCTTGTTCAATCGGTTTTAGCCATCCTTAAAATCAACAATAAAAATAAATATTTCCCAAACTTTATAATATTGTCTTTTATATTAACTTATTTTTGGGGAAGACATATTTGCTAGAAAATTGTCTTTAAAAAATCAAACATTGTATGTGTTTTCAACGGTTTTATATTTTATTAAATCCCCAAAAAAATCCCCAATCCTTAAATGAATTTCTTTGTGCTTTTTGCTTGCATGAAATCCCCAACTTCTGGCAGCCCTGTTTAATATGATAAATACAAATATATTGTAGAGCTTAACTTTAGAAAGCTTTATGAAAACCGGGGAAATGTTTAAGCAATCCCACTTTGCAATTACAGTTTCTAAAGATCGTACTAATTTTGGAATCACCTTAAAGAAACAATTTAAGCATAAAGATTCGATCATTTTGAAGAACCTACCCAGTGCACAAAATTTGTCGACCTTGAATCGGAAATTAATCGCTTGTTCGTAAAATATGTATGTATTCGTGCATAAGTTTTACAAATCATATCGCACTTAATCAAGAAAAGGGTATTTACTCAAAATTAAGAAGCTTTCAGTAGAAGCAAAACAACCCAGTAAAAACTTCGCCTACAAAATAATGTGTTGAGTAATCAGAAAAACATTAGAGCACTAATTACAATTCCACTGAAAGAACCAATGAATTTTACATGGGATGCAGTGATGTTAACCGTACGGTAATTACCCTTTTTTACGGTAATTTTGGGCCGCATAAGGTAACAAGGTAAATCTATTCAAAATACGGTAATTTAAAGAAATTTGAATTTTTGAAATACATATACATACATACTTACATAAATATGTAGGTTCTATAATTTTAGCTTTTGAGAGGTGATTTTTAATTTAAAAATTTGCCTTGGTTTAAGTACGGTTGGATTGATTTTTCTTGTGACTTTAACAATTCTAAAATTATTTTTTTAATGTATAAGTTTAAATGTATTAAACAAAACATTTGGGAGATTCACAAGGTGAACTATCAAGTCATATTGTCATAATATCCTAATATTTACAATAGTTTAAAAAAATTATTGTTGTGTTTCATACCAAAAATGTGCTAAAATAATTAGACTTTTTATGCTGTGTTTATTGTTTAGTCATAACTACTCAGTTAAAATCTACATTATGAGGGCTGCCAATTATTTTTTAATGTTCTTCACATACGCTAAGCCTATTAAAAAAAATATTTTGAGTTTATGTACCAATTTTATTCAGAATTATTTTACTGCCGTATTCATAAAATATACAATAATTTTGGTTAAAATTGTATTTTAAGACAAAAATTTCCATTTAAATTTTTCTTAAAACACATTTAAATTTAAAATAAATTGTTTATAGAATACTGCTCTTATCTGTTGTTTCCAAATGAAAGGCGATGGACTAACTGCTTTTCATATAAATTTTACTACACATTCAATCGGCTGTCGTTTGGAAACATTTGGCACATTAATGCTTTAATTAAAAACATTTGCGTACGGTAATTTCGTCTCAAAAACGGTAATTTTTGGAGGGCGGTAAGGTAATGAAAAAATAAAAGTTAACATCACTGATGGGATGTCCCAAAATGAACGCATTCAAAAGTAAGTAATTTTTTTTTTACCTAAATACATCCAGAAAAAGTGGACGTAGAAGTTGTTATAGATTTAGTTATAGGCGAAAGCTACTAAATAATGAGTGAAAGAAGCTATTCATTTTGAAAAAGTAAGCGAAGTTTTTACTGGGAATTTTTAATTTTACATATGAAAAATAATTTTTAAACCAACCTTTTCATAACCAAAAAGTTGACAAAACAACATGATATTATTACAGAAGTATTACGACAAAAAAACATTGGTTTCGGGAACATACACCTGGTTTGATAGAACAAACCCACACAGAGTAAGATAAAACAGACTTAAACGAATCGCGTAGCACATAGTTGCGAGCTTTCTTATGATGTTTCCCACACCAATTAAGACAAATCCAAAAAAAAAAAAAACGAAACAAACATTGTCGCATTGGGGTCTGTTTGCTGGTTGTCTTTTAAGACGTTTTTTTGTTTGGTGTGGCTTTTACTTTAAAGACAAAAATATTTTTTTCTGTTATTGGTGTGGGCTTAGCCCAAATGCTAAATAAAAAAATAGCTGACGATATTTCTGTGGCAATAAGGATAAAGTACTTAAGTCCACTTAAGCAAAATTTAAACTTATGGAAAACTTGTTTAAACATTTTTATATAAACCTTAACCTTAATTTAACACATTGCATTGCAGATAGCATTTGACTGATTATTTTTGGTGAAATTCACCCAAATGATACATTTCAGATTAGTTTTGATGCCTAAAAACTGTTTTATCACTTAATTGATTAAAAAAGGATTCATATGTTATTCATTTATATGTTTAAATAATGATTTTTAAATATTTTGACTTTTTGTTTTAGTCAAATGAAAAAAATAAAAATAGAAACTTTCATGTCAGCCAAACAATAAGCTTGGCTAAAAAGAAGCCCAAAAATGACTGACAATTTATGAACATATATGAAGGTGCAAATTTTTTGTTCTCTTCTTTGCGAAAAACCGGTAACTTTTGTTTGTTTCAAAATAAAGCCATAATGGTCCTGATTTTATCAAAGAAAATTTAAAAAACATGACAATTAAAAAATGATATGAAATATATATGTACATACTACATACAAATGTAATCAAAAACTATATAATTTAAGATTGAAAAATGAGACAGACGAAAACGATTCAATAATGATTATAAAAAATAAAACTAACACTTAAAATCTCAAAAAGGAATTAAACAATTGTATCACAAATGATTCTTTCAGGTGATACATCGGTAGCGTACCATTTTCTCACAACGAGAGTAACATTCATGATTGAGCTCATATACGGTTATTTTGCTCTTGAAGCTGATTTCTAAATGATAAGATTATGATACAAAATGCTAGCTGGGTGCCTAGAGGCCTTATTTTCGTAAATTCAAATTTCAGGTTCTTAAATAAAAGTGTAGAATGCAAGATAACTATGCTTGGATAGACTTGCCGGGCAATACTCTTTTTTACTAGTTTAAACTTTTGATTCTTTTTGTTTTTTTTTTTTTTTTGCTTAACTTAAATCCTCTTATTTCCTTAAGATCATCGAAAAGACTATTTTTTTTTTTTTTGAGGACCCCCAATAAAAACAAAGTTTTTGAATCCTAAAACTTACACGTTAAACATAGCAACAGTAACAAATTCTTTGCAGTTGCTAATTTCTTTTCTGCTGTTTTTCATTTCTTCTGCCCTTCACTCGTTCTTTATTTCCGCTTTGTCATTGTTGCCATTTTATTTTTGTCATTATAATGCAAAATATTGGCATATTGTTTTCTTTCTAACTTTTTTCATTGTTGTCGTTGTTATTTCTGTTTGGTATGACATTGTTTTAAGACACAGCAACAACATGAGTAGCAGCAGCATAAGCAGCTGCAGCTGCAGCAACATCAACAAGTGACAAAAGAACAATTTCATAAAACAGTTGTTGATGCCTTTACACATCCACTTACATTCACAACTCGTATTCCTGTTGCTGGTGATTACAAAAACAGAAAGAAAAAAAAAAGTAAAAAATGGTAAATCGAAAAATTGCCATGGATTTTTATTGTTGTTGTGCTACGAGTCGTCCGTTGTTGAATATGTAGCAGGCAACATTTTATAGTTACTGATAGAATTTTTTACTTGTTGGCTGACACAAATTTACAGAGACCGACGGAAAGACAGACAGACAGACAAATTATGCTTCTTTGTTTTGTTGGACGGTTAAATGGAGGCAACAATTGTTAAAGGTCCTGGTTAAGGAAATAAAAGTGATGTCACTTTTGTATTTACAACAATTATTGTTGGAAAAATATGAAAAAAAAAGTTTAAATGAGGTACGAATACGATTGTGCGGATTTAGTAAAATTTATAGGCAATTTTAGCTAGTACATCTACTTCAATTTAGCTCTTAACCCTTTAAGAGATAACAATTATTTTAATTGTCTAATAGAAAAATTGTTTAAAGGATTAAGGCGAGTTTCATAGAGATACAAATCGTAAGGATTTAGTAATTAGGAGTTTTACCATAAGGGATTATTAGACTGAACTTGATGTAGGTAGTCAGTGTTGCCAGAAGAAGGAAGCAATTCCTATATATGGGATTTTTTTTTAACAAATAGTAGCGTAGAGAAAATCGAAAGATTTTCTTTTAATTATACTTAAAGCAGCAGTTTTATACTAGAAAAACGCTGCAAAATAGACGTTTTTGCAATTTCTGAGAACAAACACTCTTTATTTGAAGCCTGGCCACCGATTTCGATTGACAACTTAAGCGACAACAAGTCTCTCATTATCGTTCTCATAAGCGCTCCACCAACTATTTACTTGCCGGACGTCAGGTTTTACGTTTCTAACTAGTGTTCGAAAATGAACACTAAATATCGCTCCTTAATGTTCGGTTCGGTAGATTTGTGGAAAACACAAATGCAAATAGTGTTTGTGTAGAAAATCATTAAAAAATATAAGTTTTCCCTGTTTGTCATCTTTCGAACACAAACATAACCCTTTCAGACCCATGCTTTAAATTGCTTTCAAATTACCCTAAATCATAAAAATCAAACAAAATATTTTTGCATTTTGTATAAGATAGTACCATAAAATATTCCTACATGGTCCTTTTTGGCAAACAGGACATCGCACTATTGTGCGGTCTAGGTCAATATTTGCAAAGTAACTTCGAACTGATAAAACATATTTTGGAACTTTTCTAACGTTTATTAAACTTAAAAAATACAGATACTTCACTGCCTTAAAAAAAAAAAAGAATATAATCAGCGGAGTTTCAAGTTTTTGTTCCATCTTCTAATTTTTCCTACAGGATCCTTTCCACATCTCCTTTTTTTCCCCCTACGCTAATCCCGCGAAGCTCTACGCTTATCTGCAGCTACAATTTCGATATTGGAAAATTGGGAAATATCGCCCCTATTCATTTCTTTGTGCAAAGGATTTATTTGCCATATTTGTACCTGTTTCTACCAACCCATCTGGTGTAATTCTTCTTGTTGAACTCTCCAAAACTTATTTTTCGAGTGTAATGCAGAGTTATCTTTAAATATGTATGTGTACGCAGCTGAAAAAACTTGTCGCGGGACATGGAGTTATAAACGGCAGTAATTTTGATTCCACTCGCAAAGTACATTCTTAAACTGAGACATCCCATCATGATCGCGCACCCGTCCAATTTTTTAATTATTTTTTTTTATGCTGGTACGTAACGCACTTTCTGACCACGTTTACTCAACACATACATACATTTTAGTTTATTTCACAACTTTCTCGATGTATTTCTGGAAAGTAGCTTTTAAAATATTGAATGGAGTTTAATCGTTTGTAATATTTCTAAATTTTCGAGCTTTAGGTCTTTTTGTTTTAAAAAACTTTTAACGTTTTATTTTAATATTAGAAATATTAAAGGTCGAACAAAATACATATTATATACGTTTAATCGTTTGTTTCGTTTTGCAACTAGGTGGTATTAGAAGTTCTGTGTTCGGAAATGATAAACTTTTCAATATAACGTGCCTGTTTGGTATTTTGGATCTAAAAACTGATGGTGGTTTGGCTGTATCTGGGTGGTCCGAGGGTTATGATTGTTCAACTGATGTACTTGTTTGGTCATTCGTGTTAGGGAAAGTGTTTTCGTTACATGAGGTTTCATCACTTTCTTGTGCATCTGTATTTACGTTACAAGGGATCCATGTTGCATCAGCAACATTATCATCAATACCTAAGTCAGCATCAGAATTGTTAAGAATGTTTTAAACTACCTTAACATCATAATTGTCATTCAAATCAAAAAATTTCCCTGTAAAATTATTAGATAGCACAAACGTGAGCATAAAACAAAATGACATATTGTGTCTGATCAACACAATTGTGCTATCTGTATTTTCTTGAGCGCTGACTCCTTGTTACTATGCACAATATCAACACTAACGAGCCTAATTGTTGCAACAACTCATTTTACAGTTACCACTGCTAAGACTAAAAACGTATTTCAATATTACTTTACAAAAACACTTTGCATGTGGACACATGTTTACACTTGTAGTAAGACACAATCAAACTTAAGCTGTAGTTTTTTATTTTCTGCTGGTTTGTCGTTTCTTTTTATTTTTTTTTAACAGAAACAAGAACTCACAATCATTGCTTGCCGGTTAATAGACAAAAAATTATTATTTCATATAATTTGAGGCAAACAAAGGCAGATCGCACAATCGATTCAGCTAGGTCTGAAAGGGATAATACTGTGTTTTATAAACTCAACAAAAGATGAGAACATTTAATTCCGTTCGGTTTGTTTTAAAAAACCACAAACTTCATTGTGTTCGCTTCAGCTCATTAATGTTCGTTAGTTTCTGTTGTGCGTAGCGTCCTTTTAGTTGGTAAGAAAAACCAAACATTTTTTACAAAAACAAAATAAAAATACGAAAAAAAGCAAAAAGCCAGCAAAAAAATAGTTTTACACAAAAAAAAAATATACACAATACACATAGAAGCTGTACGTGCTGCGGTCGTTTCTGAAATTTTTTGTTCGTTCATTTCTTTATGAATGATAAAAAAAGAAACATTACAGAACATTAAAATATAATGTTTGTCTACAGTATGACTACAATTGTTCTGTTTTTTAACGAAGAACAGAACACTATATAATGTTTTGCTCTTTCTTGGAAACAGTTACGAACGGTATTTAGGGTAGTGTTCGTCTACACAAACACTAAAAAAATAGTTATCGTTCCTAGGTGTGTGAGCCGAACGCTATATAGTGTTCCGTTTCGAACACAGTTTCTCACGCTACCCATTTATTTATTGACAACTGACTACGTTGCCACATCAACTATTCCAAAAATTAAACGTTGGTTTTAAAATGAAAATCGTCAAAACTTTTATGCTGATTTGATTTGATTTGATTTGATTTGCTGCAAATGACAACAAAGCAGTCAACGAACAACATCTGTTTTTAGCAACAGAATTTTGTGAAAAATATTCTATAAAACAATAAAATTTTATTAGTTGCAAAGAAATATTTTTATAAACAAATATTTAGTCAATTAATATTAAAGAAGTTATTTCCTTTATTTCTCTGTCGATAATCACAACACAAGTGACAGATTTTGATATTTGGAGCCATAAAATATTTTATAGTGGGGCGCTTATTTGTATTAAAACTATAACGTTATCGCTCGCTTGCATTGCCAGTCGACTTGTGGTACTGAAAATTTAAAGTAGGGCACAAATCAGCTCTTTGTCATTGAAAATGCATGCAAGCAATAGCGGTCGATATCGTGGTATTTTTTTTGCAATTTTTTTTTATCGTAAGCAACACTATTTTATGAAAAATATATGAGCCAAGGCAAATTGAATATTTAATGGCTCTAGCGCTACAACAACAAAAAAATACACAATTTGCCTGGTACAGCTTTATTAATCTGTAAAAAACATCGAACTTTAATGCAAAGGGAATATGTAAAAAAATGTAACAATGCTCGTTTGAAAAAAAAATATCTTGTTTGCTAAATTTTAATTGACAATTTTCATTTTAACAATTTTTTAATTTTAATAAAAAACCAACATTAAAACATAAATAATTTCTTACATTTCGGGCTTGAATTGCCAATTTTCCTTGGCACAGCAGAAGATGACGTAGGCTAACGAGGCCACCTAGTATTCAATTCGCCTTGATATGAAAAAAAAAATGTAGAACAATAAGAAAGATAATAAAATATGTAGCGTGGCAAGGTTTATTGTAGAAACAACTACAAAAGTCATTAAAATCCAATTCACTGTTTGTTAAGAAACAACAACAACACTTTTAGAAAAAGAACATTAATATTTTGTTGGTTTCAAAGTCGATAAAAACGAATGAAAAATTCCCAATTTCTATTTCTGAAAATTGATGAGTGAAACAAATCAAATTTTTAAAGAAAAAAAATGACGAAAACCGTATCGGGTCGTTTTGCTGGTGTCTAATTAAAGTTTTTTTTTATTCTGTTATTTACGAAGGAATACCGCAAAGGTGAGTGAAACATTGCTTATAACAAAGACGAAAATGTGCGTCCTAAAGCTAGTCCGCCTCCCCTCTCTTCATCTGCTCTTTACTGCTTGCTGTGTGCGCGTCGTTGCTCGTGGCTTGGTAATAAAGCAAAAAAAAAAACTTGTTTGTTTGATTTAGCAAAGTTATTTGTTTGAAAATTATTTGAATTCTAGATGTTTAATTCAGCAAAATAATTATCCCAATTTGATTTGATTTGATTTGATTTGATATTTATTATTGTTTTACCCATACAACAAGATATACAAAACCTTTTAGATTATAGTAGGGATAACAGGTAGTTATACAATTAAATGTTTATAACATGGTAATTATTATTTTATATAAAACATTAACAAAAGTGTTGGAAAAAAAAAATTAAATGATAATAAATTAATTACAATTACATTTATGACTAATTAAAAAAACATGCATAAGAAGAAAATTTTAAAACATAAAAAGATTGAAAAATTATAAATATTAAGAAAACAGTTTTGTGATTTCATTTTTGAAAATATTCGCATTGCTGATTGTTTGAATTCTGTTTGGAAGTCTGTTCCACAAACTTGTTCGAAAAAATCTTAATTTTTTTTTCAAATAACAAAATGCAAAATAAATTCATTGAATATGCAAATTTGTTTTTGATTTTTATTCTACAAATTTATTGTTTGAATTAAAAAAAAATTATTTTTTATTTTTTTGCATACATAAATGAAGTAGCATTATGTGATTATTATTCCTTGCTATTCATATACATAATTAAAACACGTGAATGTATACTTTCAATCACATATAGATTTTCAGACAAACAGCCATATCTTAAATCAAGAATTTGTTACAAATTTATTTTATCATTTTTAATAATTTTTTAATTGAAAGGGCATGGTTTATTTTTTGCAGTGACAGGCTTTCCTCTTTTACTGGGATTAAGGGGTATCTCTTATAAGGCCGTGACAGTAATTTGCGAACATAACAGGGTACCATCCGCCTGAAAATTACCTTTCAAATGCAACGACATCTTGTTGATAGGTTCGTCTTTGACTGATCCCATATTTTCAGGAAAAAAAAAATCAAATGCAAGTGAAGAAAATTCGATTGATTCGATTCCTTCTTATAAAACTTCTTTTTTTTGGGAAAATCATCGGTTTCTTGTAGCAATGAAAGTTCCTTGGGACATCAACAAAAGTGTTCCATGCGTTTTTTTTTTAATATGTATATTATTTTTTGATTAATATCGATGTAAAAGATGAATCTTGTATACCTTTGGCTTTTTTTCTTCTCTTCGAGGAATCAGTTAATAAATAAACGGCGTTCAGCAGCGACATGATTTTGTTCAGTCTGTGACATTAATCGATTCACATCATTTTTCTTCCTCACTTTTGTTTTTTTTTTTTCGTACTTTTGTCAAGAATTCTTCTTGAATAACAATATTAATATTATGAAATAACAAACAAACACGAATCATTTTTATTTTTATAATTATATTTATTTAACTGAACAAAAAAACTTCTTACAAAATTCACCTAAAAATTCATGAATGCATGTTCTTTTATATTATCAAATCTACACAAAAGTTTCTGGAATTAAAGTTAATAAAAAAATTCTTGATAATTAAAATAAAAGAAAATATTCGATAAATTACATAAAAATTTATATTACAAAGGAAAAATGTAGAAAATAATACTGCACCATATTAATAAGGATATTCATATTTATTTATGTAACTCAAGGTCCATAAAAAAACAATAAGACGCTAACCTGTGCACCACTCTTAGTTGCTTCAAAAGTCCTCGATGAACTACATAGATCCAACTTGATTACCCTGGATGCCAGCATTTCTCCTATACAGTTTCTTATAACACCTGGAACATATTTCCTTAATGGAGCAAAAGCAATTGTGTCATATGAAAGTATTGCCAAATGCTCCCTGAATGTCGATGAATGAATTAAAAGTAATTTGCCTTGCGTCCAGAGCCTTCTCACTCATGCCCAAAACGTGATGACTGGCAGTCACCACTGACATGCTCGACGGATAGGCAAAATAAAAACGATGTATCGGTGTTACACATAGATACAAATCTCTTAGCTGTTAAACTAACGAACACAATATTGTTTTTTCCTAAACTAATCCCGCGAAGCCCTAAGCTTTTCTGCAGGAGACCAGAGTCTCTGGCGTGAACCGAACCCGCAACCCCCGAACTGATAGACTAGCTCACTACTTAAAGGTAGATAAACAAAATTAAAAGTTTTATACATACATACACAGAAAAAATGGAAAACCAACTTCAATTAACGTATTTGATGGAAATTTGTACTATTAATTAAATTCCGTACTGATTTACCGCCAGCAAACAAATTGATCATATCAATAAACAGATTTGTAAGTTTGAGCTTTTCTTCCTGTTCAGTTTCAATCAATAGGTTTAATTGAAATGTGACCACCAGCAAAAGAGGCTATATAAAACGTAAACACAAATCAAAATATTTCTTTTCAATCAACACAGTTAATTGAAACAATTAAAAAATTGTTTGAAGCTTTAAAATATTTTGAAGTTTGTTTGTATGTTTTCATATTTGCAAATATACACACAGACATTATAATTTTTATTTTTAATTAAGGCGAATTAATTGGAACAATTGAAAAAATTGTTTGAAACAGTATTATTGAATTAATTGAAAAAATTTTGGTGAACATTTTTTCTGTGTACATATCGCACCTGTTCATCAAAAGTAACACAACTCAAAAAACTCTATTTTCCACTTTTTTGACGGAAACAGTGTATGATTACCATATGGAAAAAGGAAGAAGAGAAATAAATTTTGTGATTTTATTGAAATATTATTGAGTTTCCTTTACAACGGTATATTTGTTTATAACAATAATTCCCTTATATTGGCGGAATTAGTTTTTTGCTTCTACTGAAAACTTGTAAATTTTGAGTTGTGTTACTTTTGATGAACAGGTGCGATATCTTCACTTTCAGAAGTGATATCAAGATTCTTTGTCTTTATTTTATTTATTATAAGTGAACCTCATTATGAAATAATATAAACCGAGTCAGATATATGTTTAGTGTTAAGAAGTGTTATTATTACCCTGCACGACAATTTCAAACTTTTTTCCAAAATTACGGGGTTCTGGCAACGGATTCTGATAGAGGAGACCATAAAAAGATATATGTGTTTAGGCGTTTTAAAAGATAAAATCGGAGTTTTATTTTAGGGGCGGCTAAAGTTTCCCAGCTTTGGTCTGTTTTTGCAGCATATCGCTATATACAACTGTATTTTCCTTACATTCGAGGTGTAGGGTATGCTTTTGTAGAAAATGTTATACCGAATATTTTTATGTAGCGTTTTACCCCTCTTACTCCCAATCATAACTACATTTTTTTGGCTTTATTCTAACAAATCGTAGAAAACACCCAAAAAAAGAGAGAGGGCGTGGATGAAATGTTCTACAAAAATGTTGGCCATAAAATTGGCCATAAAAAATGGCTGAACACACCAAAGTCCAAAACTTAACATAAATACCAAAAACAAGTCAAATTCAAGATTGCCCGTTTTAGAATTACAGGCGGTTAAAGCTTCCCAGCTTTGGCCTGTTTTTGCATCATATCAGTATATAAAACTATGTTTGCCTTACATTTGAGGTATAGGTAGTGCTCAAAAACTTTGTAGAAAATGTTATAGCAAATATTTTTGTGGAACATATTAACCCTCAAACTTTCCTCATAACGGCATTTATGGGCTTTGTTCAAACAAATCGTAAAAAGCACCCAAAAAAAAAAGGGAGGGCGGGAATGAAATGTTCTACAAAAATGTTGGCCATAAAATTATGCTATAAATGGCTGAACACACCAAGGCCCAAAACTTAACATACATAAATACCAAAAAACAGTCAAATTCAAGATTGCCCATTTTAGATTTTAGAGGTGGTTAAAGCTTCCCAGCTTTGGCCTGTTCTTGCAGCATATCGGTACATAAAACTATGTTTTCATTACATCTGAGGTGTAGCGTATGTTTGTAACTTTTTAACATATTAACCCTCTTACTCCCCCTCATAACGGCATTTTTGGCTTTATTCTAACAAATCTTGGTCTCTTCTACCAGAATCCGTTGTCAGCGACCCGTAATTTTTTTTTCGTTTTGAACTGTGTTATTTGAAACTTTCCTAAAAAAACCATTGGAAAACAAAAAAGTTTTTTTGATTCAAGTTTTAATTTTTGTTAAAATTTTAAGAAAGTTCTGCAGGGAGGTGTAGGAAATAAAATCTGCGTTTTAATTGACAGTTAAGGTAAAAAAAAATTGTTTCTGGCAACACTGCCACGGCAACAATGCACTCAAATTAAACTTGTTTTAATTACATATAAAAAATATAGATTTATTATTTTATTTTGTTTTTTATTAAATTATTTTCAACATAACACAATACAATAAGTTTTGATTGAATTCAAATTGGTGTGATTTTGTTTATGTAACATATACTGCTGAACAAGGAGCGTCCGTCAGTCCACTGGCATTTAAATCATTTCATATTTATTTTTACATCATTGTTTTTTAATCCAAAACCGAGTATTACAATATAATTTAATTAAAATTATACAATATAATTATTTAAATGGAAAACAAAAATTTAATTAGCAAACTTATTTTTTTCGGAAAAAAGGTGTGTATAAAATTGTTTTCTGTTAAAAATATTTTTCTGGTGAAAAATCTACTTTTTTCGAATGTATTTTTGTATAAAAAATAATTTTTAAATTGGTTTTTTTTTAATTAAGTTTTCATTTTTTGATGCACTTTTTTTAAATAAGTGGTTTCTTTTTTTAAAAAAAGTACCTGCAGTTTTTTGTTAGAAGTAATATTTTCTGTTATAATTGCTAAGGTACTTTTCGTTAAATGCTACTTAATGTTAAAGGGTATGTTAGGGTGTCAAGCTAATGTACCTGGTGTGGGCAGGTTCTGGGTGTAGGAGTAGGGGATGCAGTAGTGTTGGTCTTTGGTAGTTCTACGGCCGTAACTGGTTGGAAAAAGAAAAAAATCCTTAACGTCAAGGCACAGCGCAGTGGTACTGGTTGCTCGGCACGCGCTTGAAGACCTGACTGGTTGACTTGTTGTCGCCGATCAAGACACTCGACTGGTACCGGCACGTCTTGTTATAGATTATGTTATTTGTTTTCCTTTCTTTGGTTTCTATAAATAAAACGAACTTTTCTTTCTGGTTTTTCTCTAGATTAAGACACTCTTTGTTTTCTCCCATTTTGTCAACAAAACTTGGAAGCAGTGACAAAAAATAAAACAGTTTGCCAAACTCACCACGCTACATGTGAGGCTGCCAGCCAGATGCCATCACCAAATGTAGCGTGGTTCACACCGGGCAACATTCTGGTAGTTCCCATTAAACACCACGACCCAGACGCCAACAAGGTACTTTTTCGAAAAAGGGTCTTTTCGTTAAAAAATACTATTTGTTAAAAGATTCTTTTTATTAAAAGGTACTTTTTGCTCAAAGATACTTTTCGTTGAGATACTTTTTGCTAAAAGATACTTTTTGCTAAAAGATACTTATTGCTAAAAGATACTTTTTGTTAAAAGAAAATTTTTGTTAAGATACTTTTTGTTAAAAGATACTTTTTGCTAAAAGATACTGTTTGTTGAAAGATACTTTTTGCTAAAAGACACTTTTTGTTAAAAGATACATTTTGTAAAAGGGTACATTTTGTTAAAAGATAATTTTTGTTAAAAGATACTTTTTACTAAAAGATACTTTTCGTTAAAATGTACTTTTTGCTAAATGATACTTTTTGTTAAAAGGTACTTTTTGTTAAAAGATACTTTTAGTTTAAAGTACTTTTTGCTAACAGATACTTTTTGTTAAAAGAAAAGATACTTTTTTTAAAAGGGTACATTTTGTAAAAAGATACTTTTTGTTAAAAGATACTTTTTGCTAAAAGATACTTATTTTGCTAAAAGATACTTTTTGTTAAAATATACTTTTTGTAAAAAGGGACCATTTTGCAAAAAGATACTTTTTGTTAAAAGATACTTTTTACTAAAAGATACTTTTTGTTAAAAGGTACTTTTTGTTGAAAGATACTTTTTGTAAAAAGACACTTTTGTTAAAAGTTACTTTTTGCTAAGAGATATATTTTTTTAATAGAAACTTTTTACTTAAACTTACTTTTTGTTAAAAGGAACTTTTTGTTTAAAGTACTTTTTGTAAAAGTGTACTTTTTTTAAAGTATCTTTTGTTAAAGGGTACTTTATGGACCTTCTCTCTTATTAAAAGTTTTTTTAAAAAAGTATCTTAAAAATAGGTCGTTCATATAAAGTGCAGTGTTTTCTTAAAAGTGCTTTTGTTTTATGCAGTAGTTTCTTAAAAACAATAATCTTTTTATATAATCTTTTTTTTAGATTTGTGGAAAAACCCCAACCGCTAATAGTGTTTGTATAGAAAATCATTAAAAAAAAAATTAACGTTTCCCTGTTTGTCATCTTTCGAACACAAAAACAATACTGTTTTTATCTAACTCAACAAAAGATGAGAACATTTAATTCTGTTCGTTTTTTTTTAACCATAAACTTAATTGTGTTTGGTTCAGCTCATTAATGTTCTTTCGTTTCTGTTGTGCGTAGCGCCCCTTTGGCTGATTAAAAAAACTAAACATACCAAATACACATACGAAAAAAAAAACAAAAAGCCAGCCAATTAATTTTACACACACAAAACATTATTGAACATTAAAATAAAATGTTTGTCTACAGTATCACTACAATTGTTCTTTAACGAAGAACAGAACGCTATATAATGTTCGGCTTTTTATTGAAAATAGTTACGAACGGTATTAAGGGCTGCGTTTGTCTACACAATAACTAAAAAAATAGATATCATTTCTGGGTGTGTGAGCCGAACGCTTATATCCAAGTAATTTGTTTCAAATTTGAAAACTTTTACTAGTCGTTCTTCAGATATAAGGTAGTTCATGTTGTTTTTGTATGGGAGGTGGCACGCCCACTTAAAAATTTACAAATGCTTGTATTCTATGCTAAGCGCCAGGTAATCAGAAAATTATTGTGAAAATTACAGAAAAATCTGTTTCGTAGTTTAGTAGTCTATAGGAAACAAACAAGCATACGCTTTTTCATTTATATATTATTAATTGCTCCCCCTGCACCAGCCCTCCTTATTTTTATTTTAAAAGTTGTAGTTTACCATAAGAGTGGGTCCTTCAAAGCTTAAAAACTTTTGTCTTCAGATATGCGGTATTTAATATTTTCATTCTATGGGTGGTACTGCTCCTTCTCCGTTAACCCCAGCCATTTTTATTTTGAAATTTATAGTTTACTAAAATAAAAAGTTTTTTCGAGCTCGAGGCCAATTATTTGTAAAAAATATATGTATATTATTTATTAAATTATTTGTTCCAATATTTCGATATCCTTCGGATATCATTATCAAGGAATGAGTTACAAATATATTTGTAAGAGACGTATTACTATCTCCACATTTAATATTGCACAGAGTTGCACAAATTTAATTTAATTTATAGTTTACCATAATAGTGGCTTCAACCACGTTTGAAGACTCTCGCTATAATAGTTCTTCAGTTATGCGAGATTTAATAAATGCATCCTACATTCTTAAGTTTTATTTTTAAATGTGTAGTTTACCATAGGAGTGACTCCAACCATGTTTGAACATTCTCACTATAACAGTTCTTAAGATATGCGATGTTTAACATTGGCGTCCTATGGCGGCTACCACTTCTCCTGTTGTTTTCTTATTTCATATTTGGGGCTCAGAAGATCCTACTGCAAAAAGTTCAAGAAAATGGGTGCAGCGGCTTTTAAGATATGCTATATTTAATATTGGCACCCTATGGAGGGTACCACTTCCCCCGTCCATATCGAAAAAGTAAATTGCCTATTTTATTTTAGGGGATGTTACTGTAAAACTTTCAGGAAAATCGGTTCAGAAGTTTAGGAGTCTGCAAGCCAACAAACAAACAGACAGAGAGACATATAAACATTTTTCATTTTTATATATATAGAGATGGATACAGATGCTAGGGCGATAAGGTCCTTTGCAGAAGCTCATAGTCTATTAAAAAACAAAAATTAATAGCACTCCGACTATTATTGTCAAGATTGTAATTTAAAATAATTGCTTTTATTCTCTTACGTATGAGTAACCACATTTTAATTCCATATTCATCATACGCCTTGTACAGACAAAATTTTAATTAATTCCAACATTTCTTTGGGTAAAAATAACTTTAAAACAAGTCGGCCTAAAAATTAAAATCTTCAATAAATTTTTTATTATATCCATAACCTCCTGCTTTACGTTTCCCACTAATTATATTTATTCTGTGGGTAATAATAAGGCCAATTTATAAAGTGGAATGAAAACAAGCTGAAAATTATAGACAAAAAAAGTTGTATAAACACAATTAGAGTTGTATGTTTTGTTGTTGGTGTTGCTTGCTGCTGCTTTGCTGTTTGTGTAATTTTTTCAATAATTAAATTTTAATTAAAAACTATTGTCACTTGTTGGCATTTTTTTACACACTCTTTCCCATAAATTGTTGTTAAAGGGTTCAATAGGAGAGATGTGATGTTGTTTGCCGTAGCCCATGCTAATAATGACGTTGTTGATGATAAATAGTTGTCATTGTTGTTGTTGAAAGAGTTGTATGAATGAACAAATGTTTGGTCTATTCCTTGTGTTTCCTTATAACTCGTACTACGTGTAACGAGTCTTGTTGTTTTGTGGGAGTAACTCATCATATTGCATGTCTGACGTACATATTTTTTGTCTTCATTTTGTTCATTTTATTCCAATTTATTAAAGTAATTTCATTGTTGCTGTTGTGGTTAGATTTTAAACTAATTATTTGGTTTTAGTATTTAAATATAGGAGAGTTCCTGGAGTGGTACAGAGTTTATTAAATAACAAGTTCAATGACAGTATTTAAAGGATTAAAAATAATGAAAAAAGTCAGCAAGTCCTTCGTTTGTGTTGCAATTCAAATATTTCCTAATTAAGAAGTGAGATTAAGTTACGAGGAGTAATTTCTGAACTTACAAATAAAATAAATATAAATATGAACTTATGTTCTGTTTTCCACAATACATGTGACTGAAGGTGTAGTAAAAGTTAAGCACTCAAAAAACAGTGCTTTTCATATAAATTTTACTACACGTTCAATCACATTTTTTGTAGGGCATAGACTTTCACGTTATTTAATTTTTTAAACAAGTATAGCCGGTCAGTATTTACAGACAAATTTTTAAGATTGTATTTTTGACCCATGGGCATGGTATTATGGACCTAACAGCACATTATGAGATAGTACACAGAAATAATTCTCTCCAATTTTTTTTTTTTTTTTCAATTTAACCATTAATCATTTTTTGCCTCCAAAGAAAAACTTTGATAACTTATATGCAAGTGGCAGTGTAAATAAAATTGAACTGGCAAGATAAAATAAAGTAACCTGTTTTTATTTTTGTTTTTTCTTTACCCACGTACAACCAGGGCTGGGCAGTATTTGAATTACATGTATTTGAAATACGTATTTAAAATACAAATACGTATTTTATATTTAAATTTTAAATACATGACGTGCAAGTATTTTGTATTTTGTGTTTTAAATACATATCCAGCAAGTATTTTGTATTTTATATACATACAATAAATATAAGTAGTTTGTATTTTGTATTTTAAATACATACATAAAAAAATGGGAGTATTTTGTATTTTAAAAACATAGTTTACAAAATATATTCTGTCAGTTCATTGATGGTTGATTGCATTTTAATCTACCAAACCATTTTTCATAAGTCTAATGCAAAATCAAAAGGGTTTCAATTTCCAAAAATAAAATTTACACATAATATGGAGTTTCAGGAATCGGTTACGGTGCGGAAACTTTTTTCACCGAATCAGCTTAAAAAACAGTTTTTTATTATCAGAGCAAAATTCCCCACATGGCGCTGGAGTGGTATTTTGCAAGTATTTTGTATTTGAAATACGTACAATAAATGGAAGTATTTTGTATTTTTATTTAAAATACCGCAAACCATGTATTTTGCCCAACACTGCGTACAACTACATTTAAAGTTGACAAAAATCAGTTGTAGCCGGGACTGTAAGGAAAGATAAACTCACTGTTTATTGTTGTTGTTTTTGTTTAAGCTTTGATATTGT
The DNA here is from genome assembly GCA_963931875.1 of Pollenia griseotomentosa. Taxonomy (NCBI): domain Eukaryota; kingdom Metazoa; phylum Arthropoda; class Insecta; order Diptera; family Polleniidae; genus Pollenia; species Pollenia griseotomentosa. The sequence continues at coordinate 17,110,612 of OZ007564.1, forward strand.
TACAAGTAAAACTGTGGCTTATAATTCTTATTCGCTTCACAGTTTTATATGCGTAATATCTTTAGTTTTTCTAAAATCTTTGGATGAAGTTTCCTGACGAACCAACCAGTGAAATGCGCATAGGAATAGCTTATCTCATCAACAATAAATTTCAGTTTATCAATGCACATTTAAAAGAAACCTTGTTAATTTATTTTTTGACTACCAAGAAAAACTTTGAAAATCAGTTTTAATTAAAAATTTAATCAAGTGAATTAAACGTTTACTGCAGAAAATGCTGTTAATATCAAAAACTATTTAGTTGATTCTATTAATTTGTTTACTGGTGCAAATTTAATTAATTTTTTAATTAAAATCACAAATTTTTAATTTGTTAATATCGTTGCCATTAAATATTTTTGGGCCTGTTGTAATCTAAATATCAACATATTAAAATGGTTAATAGACACAAAGATCGTTTACCAAAAAGAAGTTTGTTTGCGGGCAAAGGTGAAGTATTAGCCGAGTCTTACCTTTCTCAATAGGCTTGTGTCCTTGTGACAACTAGAACATATTTATTGCTGAATTGCCTTAAGACTTTCTTAGTTATAAGACTATAAGCGATTCATTTTATTTATTTTGAAAATGTATTTGATGTTCAAAAAATCTGTTGATGCTTTTACAATAAACGCCTAAAAAGTTGACAAACAATATGAATAAAGGCTCTTTTAAACTATTGAACTGCGTATTACGACGCTTTAAAAACTCAAATAAATTTAAAATGTGTAATAGTGTGAAAACAACTTATTATGAAAGTCAAAAAATACTAAAATAAATCTTGCTGTCGTACGTCTTTCGCCATTTTCTAAAATTTTTCTAAACAATAAGATTCATCATTTTATGAGAGTTTTTTATAGAAGCACACAGCGTTGCCAGAATGAAGATTTTACCTTATTTTTGAAGATTTTTTGACTAAAATAAGATTTGAAGATCTTTTTTCTCAAATTAAGATTTTTTATTTTTAGAAATAAAAATCCTTAACTTTAAGTTTGTACAACTTACATAATTTTTTGCAGTTTTTAAACAGTCTGTTTTTAAAACAATGAGGTTTTGTATCAGCTTGTTGTCTATTGGATATGCGTACTTTTGTACCCATTGTCTAGCATACACAAAAATTAGCGGTTGTTCATTTTGGGAATATTGATGAAATTTTATAAAGTTTAATATATTTAAGAACAAAAAAGTTCATGTATTTAGTACCAAAAGGTAAAACTAATGGAACTTAACCCTAGGATTACCGTCTTGGTCTGGCCAGACTAAATTTGTGTTTTGTAATTATTCGAATATAACAAAAAAAAAACAGGGGCGTCTATAAATGATGTGTGCTAAATCGAATGAAACTAATTTGGATTTGATTGGAGCAAGATTAGTGGGGTGGAATTCTATTTTTATATAAAAGTCTATGATATTACCCTCTGGGACGGACCAATTTTTTTTTTTTTTTCAATATTTTTCATATAGAACAATATATCAAAAAAAAAAAACAGAAAGGTAAATTCTATAAATGATATGTTGTGAATTGATGAATCAAGTTCGAATTAAATCAGAAAACTACGGCCCGTTATAAGCTAAGTATAATTTAACTACAAAAACCAAGCGGAAAACTTGTTTCACTCAGTTGCGAAAAAGCAATGTGCAAAATAAGGGACTACATATTCGATGACTTGCATGTAAAATAAAATTATAAATTAAATTCGTATACAGGGGTGTGTGTCCTTTAAATCAAAAAGGCAAATATTTTAAACGTCGTTTTTTAATAAGATTTCTGTGATAAATGAATTTTATGACAAATATTTTACAAATATTTCTCTATTAAACAGAATTTAATAACAAACATTATAAAAATTTGGTTAAAAGTGTATTAAAAACAACTTCCAAATTCTTGTGTTTTGGATTTCCAGAACACCCCTGCTTATCTAAAATAATAATTTAATAAAAAATATATTTATTAACTTTTTATTTAATTGGGGGTTTTTTTTAGCTGTTCTAATTGGGGTCAGGCCTGACCAAGAGGAGACCTAAGTGGTAAAAAGTTACCTAGGGTTAAGCAGCATTTGGTGTGAAAATCCCACGTTCCATGTTTTTGATAATTATTAAATAAAGTGTATATACATTAGTGCTTTACAATGTCTTTTCAAAGGTGTACATTATTTTAATAAGAATTCCATTAGGAATATATTAAGGGAAATCCATATAATCCATATATTTTCAAATGCTCTCGATACAACAACGGTTTCAAATATAATACTTAATTGAGAACCCTTAAAACTTCATATGATGTATGATCTTCTTGCCCAAAAATGTATATATCTCTAATTTTAGAATTTAATTACTTCCAAAGAAACTTCTTTATTTATTTGAAAACAAATGGATTTAAAGTATATTTTTAGAAAGAATTTTATGGAAAATAGACCCAAAACTCAATTTTAACCCACAATCTAATTTTGTATAAATACTGCAATTATGTATTTCAATTGAAATAGTTTCCATAATAATAAGTATTTCCTTTTAAAAATATTAATTATTTTTACTTTTTTGCCCTTGTTATTAAACATTTTAAGATTTTCCTCTTCAAAATAAGATTTTTTTTTTGGCCATATGAAGATTTTCCTTCCAAATATGCTGGCAACGCTGGAAGCACATTAAAAAAAATCAGGGATGGTAAATTTAAATTTTGTTTGCACTTATTTCTTTTTCTAATAAAAAACTCAAATGCTTTCTGTTATATGTTAAAAAAAAATTCGACATATTTGTTGTAAGAAATAATTAAATACGTTATACAGATGAAATAGGTATGAAAAAAGTAAGATCGTATAAACTTTTCCACCCTTGAAGAAAATAACAAAAACAGCTGGTGAAGAATTTTTCGCCAGCAGAAGAATAAAAATGTTTAAATATTAAAGGAAATATTTAATATTTACTGTTTTCACTTTTATTTATTTTTAATATCAGTTAAAATGAGGACAAAAATTAAAGTGCTAATAAAACAAAAATATATAAAAGTTTTTTACACCGAACAGCTCTCTGTATACTCCACAAATAGTTTTCTTTTTATTTGAAATGTGGAAGTGCAGATGCAAATTGTAATGAAAAAGATTTTGGTTTGATTTTTTGACATTGAGAACAAAAACTATTTTATTTTGTGAAAGCAAAAATCTTAAGACTTGTAGAAAATAGTGAAAGAGGCTTAAGCAGCGTTGTTTTCGTTTATATTCACTAATGTATTGAAAATAAAAATTTGTTTCCCTCCTTAAGCGAATCCAGCGAAGCTCTACGCTTGTCTGCTGGAGACCAAAGTCTCTGGCGGGAATCGAGCCCGCAACTCTTGCACTGATAGTTTAGCTCACTATCAGCTAGCCTATCGCAAACACTAAATTGTATCATATTTTTTACATTCCTGAATAAAAAATATGCAGCGAAATTTTAAAACTTTCATATTCACCCATGAATAAACGATGATTGACCATTTCGGTAGTCTGCTTTAAATATGGTTTTATTATTTTATCTTTTATTTCTCAAAGCCTTCTGGTCGTGCCTAAAAGCTCTCAAATATTGTAACCAAATAATTTTTGTTGCTATTTTAGTTATTAATCGCTTTAAAACATTCACTAGCAGGTAGACTAAATTCCATTTTTATGCAGCAGAAAAAAGAGTACATAGTTACATTATGCTGCTGCATCCAAAACGAGCAAAACTAGCTTATAACTTTTTCTACTAGCTTTCAGTTTTTTTACAGGCTGAAATCCTCTTCCAACAGGTTTTTAAGCCCTGTTGCGAAAAAGGCATTGGAATGGTATTTTTAATCCTTTCAATATTTGCCTTCCATTTATAGACAAAAGTGTTAAAACAATAATGGACAATTTAAATGGATTTCACACGATTTTTTATTTTGTTTCGGAGTAGTTACACTAAAATACATAAACTTTTTTTTTATTAAAAAAAAAAAAAAAATATCCTGGAAAAACTGCAGTAAATCTAAAAACACAACTAAAGTTCTCATAAAAAAAGCCTGGATTTTGTTGTGCAATTTTTAGCAGAACAAAAAAGAAATTATTGATTGAAAATTTTTAAGTAAATAATGATTTTAATCAGTTTGAATAAATAATAAATAAAATATTAGATTTCAGGAGATTTAAAACGTTTTAATTAAGAAAAAAGTTTTGTTTTTATAAAATATATTAATATTAAAAATTTTTTATGTAAAAAAAACAAATCAGTATTAAGCAAAAAAAAAAGGCTTTTTCATAATAATTTTTAAAAAATTAATGTTTTTTCTATATAGAAACAGTACTTTCGGGGTAGAGGGAGCACTCTATAGAGGGAACTTTCGATCTAATAGGCACTGAGTGCATAAGGGGAACTTTGCAGTTTTTGTGAGATTTTGCACAAAAGAAAAAGTTGCTTCAGAAGACAACTGTGCTTATGATTTTGGCTATGCACACTGGGCGCGAAAGCCCTTTTTTCGCGAATCAATCTACAAAAGTGAGACACACTAAATTTGATGTGCCTAACTCTTAGAACATTCTGATGTTCCAACAAAAGCCTTTGAAGTATAGCAAAAGGGTGATGGATACCCCCATACAAATAATTTATTATTTTTCTTATATCTGCAGAACTACGATAGTAAAGCACACAAAATTTGATGCACGTAACTCTCAGAATAAACTGAACGTTCTAAGAAAATCTTGGAGGTTTCTTTCTAGTTCTCCTAAAAATTTTGGAATTGAAATCCAGCATAATCAGTTCAGAAGGAAAGAAGTTTTGAATCCAAATGTGGTCCACCTACCTTAAAAAATTTATACTTTTGTTAAAAAAAACAAACCTTAATTGGTGGCGGTACACTCAAAAAAAAATCAATCCATCCGTACTCAAATCAATCCGGTGCGGTATCAATAGTACGGTGAGTACGGATATTCTTGAATCAAGTACAAAAAGATTGATTCAAGTACGGATTATTCAATCCCAAAATTCTCACTTTATCCATATTTGATACCGAATTCGTACTTGAAGTAATCCGAAAACGAGATTGATTTAAGTAAAAGTAGGATCAAATTAATCTCAAAATGCGATTGATTGAAGCATTATAAAGTTGATTTAATCCCCAATTCGTACTTGAAGTAATCCGAAAATGAGATTGATTTAAGTAAAACTCAGATTGAATCAATCTCAAAATGCGCTTGATGCAAGTATGATAAAGTTAATTTTATCCCCAATTCGTGCTTGAAAAAAAAACATAAAAAAAACAAGAAAGAAAAAGTAATTATAATTGATTTACTTACCCGAGATTAGACTTATAAGTTCTCTGAGAACAATACGCTCATTTTATAATTTAACTCTCAGAGTGGCAATACCAACGAAAAGTTCAATCTTTTTTGTACTTGATTTGATAATTTTATACTTATTTTGAGAAATTCCGGGATTGATTTTCGAAAATGATCCCATTTGGATTGTTTTAAGTACGTTTGGGATTGTTTTAAGTACGTTTAACTGTTTTTCGTACTCAATTTTTTGAGCACGCCTCGTGCTAAAAGTGAGCATAAAAAGATCAATTTATCCCGAGTGTTTTTCTTTCTGTGTATGCACCGATTGTTAATGAATTTTGCATAATTTACCATGGGCTCCATACAAAACCTACTCTCGGAAAACAATTTCGTACCCCTAAACCCGTAACGAATAATGCTATTGTATTAAATTTTGGTCTGTCACAGGTTTGTAAGACTAGAAATTACAATGTCAAATATTGTAAAAAATCGGTCTTGAAATTAAGTCTAATAAAGTTTTTAAATACCAGAAATCCTTCTACAGAATTTTATGGCGATTAACTCATAATTTACCAGGGCTACAAAATAAATTCCCCTCCTGAAAATCATTTTAGTACGACTAAAACGGTTACATACGAATTAGTTCACATTAAGTTTTATATGGCAAGAAATAAAAGCATACAACTTTTTGAAGGTCGGTCAATAATTTAAAATAGGTCTTAACCATAACCACACAGAAAAAATAAAAAATCAACTTCAATTAACATGTTAGTTCGAAATTTGTACTATTTATTAAATTCCGTACTGATTTTCAGCCTGCAAACAAATTGATCATATCAATTAACACATTCGTAAGTTTGAGTTATTCTTGCTGTTGAGTTTCGATTAATAGGCTAAATTGAAATGGGACCACCAGCAAGAGAGGCAATATTAAATGTACACATAAAAATCAAAATATTTTTTTCAATCAACACATTTATTTGAAACAATTTAAAAAACATGTAGTTTGAAACTTTAAAATATTTTGAAGTTTGTGTTTATGTTTTCATTTTTGCAAATATACACACAAACATTATAATTTTTATTTTCAATTAAGGCAAATTAATTGGAACAATTACAAAAATTGTTTGAAATAGCATTACCTGATTTAATTGAAAAAATTTTTACTGTGCAATTATAATATTGACTACAGTTTTTATAAAGGTTTGCTTAACAACACTGCGGTCGAATTTGACACTTTTTCGTGGTTAATAACTGCCATAGCTGCCTAGAAGTCGCCCCTAAGTTATAAAATGTTTGTGCGACCTGCATTAGTTTGTTGTCCTTGACTTTCTCTCAAAATATACTTTCCCCTTATCGCCTTCCATAAGCTAGAATTATATGCTTGTTTAATGAAATTCTTAAATTTAGCCCCTGCAGCTTCTAGGATGCCCCTAGACAAGTGTTGCCAATTTAGCCATTTAGTGGCTAGATTTAGCCATTTTTCACCCTGTTTAGCCATTAAAAAATGAGTTTAGCCATTAGCCATTTTTCAACATGTTTAGCCATACAATTTTTTTGCCATTTTTCTTTTAAACGATTAATTTTTATTTTATTATAAAAATTTATAAAAGTAAAATAAACATTTTTAACATTTTTAACTTTTACAATGTTGAAAATCGCTATTTACTATGATTATGAAACATCTTTTAAAATAAAGGAATAGTATTCCAGTATTAAATTTATAAAATGAATCAACACAAACATCGGTGTTTCTTTCTGGTTGCAAGGATTTCAATAAAGAGATGCAGTCGGCAACAAAAATTTTTTAGAAATTTCAGAATTGACTATAAAGTTGCTCTCACTTCCATGGTCTTATGCTAAAGTAGAGAGGGAAGTTAGTCAAGTAAACATCATATAAAGTAATTTGAGAAATAGGTTACATTTAGCAACCGTTAATTTGATTTATCAATTAGGTAAATATTTTTACCATAACAATAAAATATTTATACCAACACCACAATAGTGGAGAGGGTACTATGCGTTTGTGCATATGTTTGTATCACCTTAAAATATTGGTCCTAATTGACTTAGAATCACTTTCTGAGTCGAATAAACGATGTTTGTCCGGCTGGTTACTTGTTTTTTATTGTAGATCTGGACTCAAAAGGTTGGGCGAATGTTGTTGCGATAATGATTTACCTTCAAATTATTTAAAACTAAGAGGCACGAGTGACTTCTATGAGATATACAATAACGACATCGAATTTATCGATGATTTAATTTTTTAAACATCTATCAAAATATTTATTAACGTTTATTTTTATTTAACAAATTGATCTTAACTTACAATTTCATTGTAAACAACTTTAAATGAATTATTTCTGTTTTGTTATTGAATTTTAATGTGTTTTTATTTCAAAAACTTTGAGCCATTTTTAGCCCATTTTTAGCCATTTTTCCGTAATTTTGCCATTTTCTAGACGTTTCAAATTTATGATCAGCCCCACTTTATATTTCATCCCCATCATATGTTTCTAGCACACCCAACCGCTACCTTTATTTCTTAAGAGGGCTCCTATATTAAAGAAAAAGTCCCATAACTGCCTACGAGTCGACCCCAGGTGGATAAAATGTATGACCGACCTCCATTGGTTTGTTGTCCTCAACATTTTCTCAAAATATACTTGCCCTTTAGCACCACCCCTTAGGGGGGCTGCCATACAAGTATGTATAGCGTTTTATGAAAGTCTCAAATTAAATTAAAATTTTTCATCTTTCATCATTGTGAATGAAATAAAAAGTTGTAGGCTGCCTTTAATCATTTAGCGCTTGTTTAGTTTGTAACTTTGTTTTTTTTTATGAATTTTTAAAAAACAAAAATTTCGAAATTTTGTAAAAAAAAAAAATTATTGTTTTTTCAAAAAAAAAAAAAAAAATTACGTTTTATGAGTTTAACTCTACCTAACACCCAGGCTACAACTGACATCAAATGGTTAACATTAACACTAACATCATGTTAGTGTTAGGTATAGCCTCCTCATGTTAGTTTTTTGTTTGTGTTTTAACAGCGTTGTTAAGCAATCTGTCTTGAAAGCTATTTTATAACATAACTTGACGTTTAAGTTGGACAGACAGCTTTTTTTTGTTGCTTTTTATTAACTTTTTTATACAACTTGTCAATAATACGTGCGTGGCTGATAAATAATTAAAATTAAATATAATTAAAATATAAGAAGCACGTTAATATTTAATATTTTTATTTTTAGCGATGTAAACCATGTTTAAGCGCTAAACTTTTTCTTCGCTATGAATATAACATACAACCTGTCTTTAGCTTGTTTTTAAACTTATGTTGGAAGATATTTACGTGTTCTCCACCTAAAACACATTGGCAATTTGACGAAGTTATTCCGCCGGCGTTATTGCTTGTGTTAAGACATCACAAATTGCACGTGTGGCCGTAGGGTAAAGGTAATTTTATTTTGGAATTTCGGTTTTTTTAGTTTATTCAATAAATAAATTTTGAGTTACGCGAATATATGTTGTGCAAACTCATCCATTCTCGAAAACAAGAGCTAATCTAAAAAAAAAAAAACAGCTCACACCACTGGATTCAGCGTACTCGAATTAGGAAAAACCGCCGGGTGCCCCCTTGTCAGTTTTATCCACTCGCACAGTGTAGTTTATAGAACCCTTAGAGCTAACTTTTGAAAAATTCTACATGTCAGTGGAGGGTGTTAAAAATTCGGCTAAGTCGAGTAAAGAACTCTTTGGATATTCTTGTTTAAGGCTTTTTGTTCTTTTTTTAGAATTTTTTAAAACTTGCTAACCAAATATTTACATCAAACTCTAAAACAAATTTATCAGAATTTTTGCTTAATTAATACAGGCACAAATTTAATTGACGTTCATTTCAAAAGAAATATTTTCAAAAAAATCTCTAAATTGGCTTTGTAGCCAAAAACTGGCTCTTTTAAAGTGTAAAATTATATATTTTCATTGAAAGATATTTTATTATATTTGATATTGCTTGAAAAATTCTGTTTATGTTGTGAATAGAAAGCAAATTCTAAAACTTTTATTAAAAAATATGTTAGTATGAATGCATCTTTTTTTTTTTGTCACTAGGGCTGTGATCAAAAGTCGTATTAAAAATTATTCCTTTAGGAATTATGGATAAAAGTGAAAGAGAGATAGAGAATGGACATTCATATGGTTTTAAATTGCTTATGTAGTTAATAAACAACAATACTAACACACATTTTTACACAGCCATTGACTCCTTTCGTTACAGTATTAAATAATAAAGCTAATTTTTAATACAAACAAAAAAACACACTACCCCTACCATTTTAACACTTGGCTATAAGAAACTTTACTAGAAAAAAAACTATTCGATTAATCGGAAAAAAAAATATATTCCTTAAATGAATAAAAATTTTTTAATTAAGAAAAAAAACCAAGTCGATTAAATTGTTTAAATATTCGAGTAAGTTTTAAGACAACTCCTAAAAATTCTTCAATAAAACCACACATGTCTGTCACCAGCTAAATAGACTCCTAAGTAATAAATCAATTGTAAAACATCCTATCCTTTCAGGGATTTAAGCCTGAATAATAATTTCAGCTGAATAACAGAAACCAATTAAAATTTTATAAAAACCGTGTTTTTCTTAGTAAAACATGTTCAGCTAGCAGAATTTTCCAAATAACTTAACTGTAATACATTTATTTAAAAATTATTTAAAACTTGAAACATTAGCAGTATTTAACTTAAATACAGCGTGCTGAATAAAGTCTCGAATAAAACTTATTTAATATCTTCACTTTAATATTTAAAATTCAAAAAATAACAACTTAATTTGTTATTGCCAATTAACAACATTTTCTCCTCTATTGTATATATAGCCAGCTGAATATATTAAGTGATATTGTCAAATTGCTTTTTATTTTATTTATTTGTTATTTAATAACGATTTTATTTTTTTAAATGTTTAAAAATAATTGTTTTAACAGTTTTTAACATAAATTTAGTTGGCTGAATATAGTTTTAAGAAGTAAACTACTATTTCAATATAATTTTTAGTCACTAGTCACTTTAACAATATACATTCAGCTAGCTGAATTTGGTTTAAATCAAATATTTTAATAGCTGTACTAAATATTCGTTCTTTTCACATTAGTTCTTTGATATTAACTATTTAGCAAGCTGAATTGTTTAAATATTATTAAAAACTTGAAACATTACCAGTATTTAACTTAAATACAGCGTGCTGAATAAAGCCTCGAATAAAACTTATTTAATATCTTCACTTCAATATTGTAAATTTAATGAAGTTTGTCTAACAACATTCTTAAGACTTTTACCCAATTTGCTGAGTAGCAGAATAAAGCTTTAAATAGCAACTTAATTTGTTATTGCCAACTAACATCATTTTCTCCTCTATTGTATATTCAGCCAGCGTAATATATTAAGAAAAATAGTCAATTTACTTAAAATTTTATTTATTTGTTCTTTAATAACGATTTAATTTTTTTAAATGTTTAAAAATAATTATTTTAACAGTTTTTAACATAAATTTAGTTGGCTGAATACAGTTTTAAGAAGTATACTACTATTTTAATATAATTTTTAGTCACTAGTCACTTTAACAATATACATTCAGCTAGCTGAATTTGGTTTATATCAAATATTTTAATAGCTGGACTAAATATTCGTTCTTTTCACATTAGTTCTTTGATATTAACTATTTAGCAAGCTGAATTGTTCATATATTATTTAAAACTTGAAAAATTACCAGTATTTAACTTAAATACAGTTTGCTGAATAAAGTCTCGAATAAACCTTTTTTAATATCTTCACTTCAATATTGTAAATTTAATGTAGTTTGTCTAACAACATTCTTAAGACTTTCACACATTACGCTGAATAGCAGAATACAGCTTTTAATAACAACTTAATTTGTTGTTGCCAATTAACAATATTTTGTTCTCCAGCTGAATTATTAAGAAAAATATTCAATTTACTTATCATTTTCTTTATTTGTTATTTAATAACGATTTTATTTTTAAACATTTTCAAAATAATTGTTTCAACAGTTTTTAACATAAATTTAGTTGGCTGAATACAGTTTTAAGAAGTATACTACTATTTTAATATAATTTTTAGTCACTAGTCACTTTAACAATATACATTCAGCTAGCTGAATTTGGTTTATTTCACATATTTTAATAGCTGGCTTAAATATTCGTTCTTTTCACATTAGGTCTTTGATATTAACTATTTAAGCCCTTATGACACTACATTTTTAATGCATTGTTCAAGTTTTGGTGAACAGTACAAATATAATGTAATACAAAAATTTACCAAGTGCAAAGAGTTAAGCTGTATTAAGATAAATGGCAAACTGTCAAAAATTTTACTAAAGTTATCGATAAAAAATGAAGTTATGTCAAAAAAAATGTAAAATTGTTTAACTTAAAATTGACATTTCCAGCTTGAAATATTAAAAGTGTTGCTGAATCAGCGGTTTATGGGCAAATTCAGCGATTTACCGCTTTTTGTTTTTAGGTTTCTCATAAACAAAAAGTTGGCAACATTTAATAAAATAAACAAAACAGGGATGGCTAAGTTGTTTCAATTGTACTTTTTTGTTGATACTTTTTAAACTAAGATTTATAATACCTTTTTGTGGTGGTTTTTATGAACAAAAATAAAATTAATTTCAACTAAAAAAATCTTTTAATACAATTAGGGTAAAAAAGTAAAATTTTTAAAGGTTGTTGGTACAATTTTAAAAATTCTCAACCCCATCCCTGAAACAAAACCATAACAAGAGGAAAAAAAACTAAAAAACTTTGTTTACATTTTTTATTGTTTGCTCTTCTAACATTTACTGTTTCTTTCTATCAATTCTATATCAATTAATGAATAAAAAATGTAGTGTCATAAGGGCTTTAGCAAGCTAAATTCTCTTTTAAGCTATAATTTCAAATTTTCCTTTTAAGTTATTATATACTACTTAGCCTTTTTTTTAATTTATTCGGCTAATATAAGATCTTATGTATTTCAATGAAACTAGCTGAACACTTTAATAAAGTTGAAAATAAATTCCAATTAATTTTTATTGTCATATATTTTGAACTCAGCCGGCTGACTTTTTGGTTATAAGCAAAATTTAATAGTTTCAACAACAAAAATTTTATTCTTGATTATTTTGGTGTTTTGCTGGCTGAGTTAGTATATTATCCGCAACAATTTTTTTTTCGTATTTTATTTATTAAGTTGATTTATTTCTTATACATATTAATTCAGCTAGCTTAACACCTTTGTTCAGCTGAATATATTTGCTTAGAATTTTTACTTATTTTATTTAAAGAAATATTAAAAAATTTATTAAATACTAAAATCTTTAAAACGTGCAAACCTTTTTTATTCGAATAAAACGAAATTGACAATGGGCAGACACCCATAAACTACAAATACACATACATAAACTTAACTTGAGACTATTGATAAATAGAAAAAGGAAACAGAAACATGTATACTATTGTCTTATTGTGTATGTGTGTCCGGCCTGGCCTGTCTTTACAGACGTCAGTTAAAAAGTCCATAAGAGGGTAGAAAGTTAATTTTCACTTAACAGTTTCCTCTTCAATATAAAAGTCATTTGTTTATAAATGTGTGAAAGTATGAGTATGTATTTAAGTGTTTGAGTGCGTTCTTTTGTGTGTACGATGTATGTATGTGTGTTTGTGTTTGTGTAAGTATGGGTTCATCATGTAAATAGCCATTGACATAAAAGGAAGCTTATTTCTTGTGTTTTTTTTTTGTTCTTTATTAAAATTTAATACACAAATATGAATATTTTGTTCTTGTTGTTGGTTTGCTGCTGTTCCTTGTGTTTTAATTTTAAGGATTACTTATTACAACAACAAGAAGTATGTGTATATACTTATGAACAACAACATAAATTGTCACTTAACGTGAAGTTAAAAGAACTTGTTCTCGTTTTTTATTCAGTTTTTCCTTGAAAAAAAAAAATACGAAAACGGCAAAAAAAAAAAGAATCGTTGGACGAGTAACAATGTTTTAATATTTTAAAACATCTTTTATATTAATGGGCAGATTAAATGACAAAGAAAAAAATATTTAAAAAAAAAAATAAATATTTTTACATTAAAGTATTTTTAACGCTTATTAACTTTGATGTTAAGATGGACTTATAAAAATACTTTATATGAATTCCAATAAAATATTTATATTTTTAAATGCTGGATATTAAAAAAACGGTATACATTTAAATTAATGTAGAGGGAGAGAAGTTTCCATTTGGTTTGCTGAGACTGATATAAAGATTTTTTCAAACGGAAAACAGACAGCAATAAATATTTTATATGGGGCATAATATAAATAACGATATTTTTAAAGCCCATATGTCTTAGAACGGTCGTAATTGTTTGTTAAGCTACTTTTAGAAGACATGTACATGTTTGGAGTCGCTTTGTCAGATGTAAAATCGCACTTTTTCAACAATACTGTATTAACTAAAAATTTTCATTAGAAGCAACAAAAATTTTTATTTTATATTAAAGGCATATGAAAAAAAATTTTAAGCCAACCGTTTCATTATTAAACAGTAGACAAAAAGTGGCACGATATTTTTACAGCTGTTAGATATGTTCGAAAATAAACAGAACATTATTCAGCGTTCGGCTCACAAACCCAGGAACGATATCTATTTTTTTAGTTATTGTGTAGACAAACGCAGCCCTTAATACCGTTCGTAACTATTTTCAAGAAAGAACCGAACATTATAAATTGTTCTGTTCTTCGTTAAAAAGCAGAACAATTGTAGTGATACTGTAGACAAACATTATATTTTTATAATGTTATAATGTAAATTTTAGCAACGACCGCACCACGAACAGCTTGTGTGTTTTTTCGTCTATGTATTTTGTTTTTGTAAAAAATGTTTGGTTTTTTTACCAGCCTAAAAGGACGAACATTAATGAGCTGAACCGAACACAATGAAGTTTGTAGTTTAAAAAAAAAAAAAACGGAACGGAATTAAATGTTCACATCTTTTGTTGAGTTAGACAAAAACAGTACAAATCATCCAAACCTAAGAAGCTAAGAAGCGATATTAACGGCCCGTTTTTAGAAAACGTAAACAAGTGAGTGAGTGAGAAATTATATTGAAAACAAAAACAAATTTTCGTTTTTTATTGTTGGTTTCAATATAATTTCTCACTCACTCACTTGTTAACGTTTTCTAAAAACAAGCAGTAAGTGTTTATTTTCGAACACTGATATGAATATTACTTGTCGATTTTTTCCGAAAAGTGAAAAATAAAAATTTCGAGTTAGTACACTCTTTGAACAAGTGCGATATGTAATTGCACATGTCTGTAAAATATGAAAAATGCAGAAAGGTTTTAATTTAGGCTTTTACACGTTAGATTTTGGTTTCATCTGACATAACCTTAAATCGTTAACCAGAGAAAATTATATACTGATTTATATATCCTTTCACTTTTAATTGTATCTCAGTTAATTTTTTTTAAAGAATATGTGCAAATAAACGGATTTAATTGCGTTTTTGCCGCCACCTAAGCGAATTAAGCCACAGGTGGTGTCGATATTACAGCAATCCAAAAACAACAGAAAAAACAAAGGGGTTTTTGCATTGCGTTGTTAGTGCTTAAGGTTGGAAATGTCACCCATTTCCAACAAAACACTAACATATCAAAACAAATTGCTCCGAACTGTCAAAATCAGCTGGAGCTTCGATTCCACCTGCATCTGAATTCGACTTGGCCGCTACAAGCAAGCGACTTGCAAGACAGTTGATGTCAGAAGGGTTTGAAATGACAATCAAAATAGAGCACGATCTAATTGAACATTTTTATACTGCAGATTCGAGCTGAAATTAACAGAAGCAATATTTTTTGTTTTTTTTTTTTGTTTTTTGTTTTTACACACGCATTTTGCAGTGGGAAATTTGACAAGAACACTGCTAAATACATGTCGTCTAAAGCCATATTTAAATACCATTACAAACAGTTTGAAAATAGGCAATGCGATTTCTGGGATCAGGTCAAGGCGAATTCATCCCAGGTAATCTCGGTACTACAACAAGTACAACTCGTACAAAAACCACAAGCAATTTGTTTTTGTAAAATCATTGTACAATGTCAAATACAGAAATAAAACAAAACAGAAACAAAGGTAATAAAAGAGAATAAACAATATTTTGACATCCAACAGTGATTTTAGCTAATATCAGCAGGGCTTTTAAGACCACCTGTAATAAATTCGCCTTGGATCAGGTACTATTCACAGACGAAAGTAAATTTTATATTTTCAAACTGTTTGGCATAGTCCACTCCCTTTTTTTGATTAATAGTAGATATCCATGGTTTATGTCTAGCCACACGTGAGTTATACCCAGCCTTATGTAACGTTCTCCGAACAGTTTTTGGGTGTACATCTTTGCCAAAATCTTGTTTTATCTCTGCGGCAACGTACGATTTGACCACGTTCTCTCTCAGTTAATTTGCGAACACGACCACAGCGACTTGCATTTTCACAGTATGTTTCGCCTTTGAACCGATTTTCAATGGTCCGTATGGTAAAACGGCTACGATCCATTAATTCTCAGATCTCAGCAAACGATTTGCCTTGGTTATGCAAATGTAAAATTATTCTCCGCTGAGATTCAGTCGTTTCACATTGTTTAGGACACATTTTAAAAAGATAACAAACAAAATTAGTATTTTCTAAACTTCTTGCAACTTTTCAATTACTTAATTGAATAAAAGATTAATAAGGGAATATAACAGCGTGTGTCAAATTTAAAATTGTTGCCAGATTACTAAAATTTAAATAAAGCTATAGACGCCTAAAAAAAAGTGTGCCTATACTTTTGTCCCTTGTATTTTAGAACTTTTTGTACTTTTTATCTGCCAACGGACTAACTCATCTTTCTACACGAATAAAACTGCTATAATCTTAAAAGATATATCAGCCTGTAACAGATTAATAGTAATTTTAATATAAAAATATTCATTCTACTTTTTAATACAATCTTTGAATGCTACATGGCTGTTGTGCCTATACTTAAGTTCATCCTGTATGTATTTTAAATGTTGATTTTAAGGATGGCTAAAACCGATTGAACAAGCTCCAAATTCTTATAAATTGGCTTATTCTCGTCTTCAAAAACAGCATATTGCTCTGCTTGTAATTCCTCACTTGAACCGCATAAAAAGAATTTAAAAAACCCGGTCGCTTCAATCAAAATAAAATAATTTTTTACTAAAAATTTTTATTTGGGGATTTTTGGGGATTTTTTACTATTTTTAAAAAAAATTTAAAATTTGGTCAGAAAAAAAAATTTATTTGTTGATTTTTGGGGATTTTTTTTTTTAGTTTTTGGGGACAAGGAAAAAATGTACCTGGCAGCCCTGATTTACACCATAAACATAAACTTTTTCCATGTCCACAGTGGAGCTGTATTGCAGCTTTAAATGTTTAACCTACGAGTAATATGGACTTTAAGACGAACAAAGTCACATACAGCCGTACCTAAACAAGAGCGGAAAGCGTTTTCTAGGTGTCAAAAATTCTCATGTCCATACAATTTGTATGAAGCATCCCTAAATAGCGCGGCGTCAAAACTTTGCAATTGGAAAATCCATTTTTGACAGCGCGTTTAATTCTGAAGTTGGCCGTTTTGTTAATAAATAATGGTAATTTAGCTGTTTTTTGTCCATCTAGCGGTTTTTTCTCTTCTTTTTATTTCTATTATGTGGGTATTATTAAACAAGAAAGATAACACTACTATTTGTGACACAACATTTACGCTCTGGTTTAGGTATGGCATATCAGCGTAAAATCTAAGCAGAAGAAAACGTTGCGCCTTTCGCTCTTGTTTAGGTACGGCTGATACTTTTTAGTTCCATAGTTGCCAGATAAAATTGGTAAGAAATTGTCAAACCTTGCAAAAAAAAGTAAGAATGTACAGCCGGTCAAGCCCGACCATATGCTACCCTAAACGACAGTATTTAAAAAGAAATTTTCGAGAGTTTACCCTTAAATGGTATAAATTTTTTGTAAATCTTATCCCGCGAGAAATTTATATGGGACTATGTGAAATAATGGATCATACAAGTAAAATACCAAGGGAATCTGTCATCTAGAAACTATTTTTACAAAATTGTATCTTTCTAAGTCTTCTACTGCGAGCTGTATCATGCTTTTAACAGCCAGATATGGCTAGATTGTCAAAGAATTTGCCAACCGCCCAGAAGAAGAGTTTTGTTGATTTTTCGTTGGTATAATACAATTTATTGAATAAATTAAATTTTTAATTAAAAGTAAAAAAATAATTTTATTTAAAAAATAGTCTTTTGGGCTAAAGCTTAGAATGCAAACGAAAACCTTTAAGTAAATCATCAGAATCGCTTTCTAAATCGATTTATTTCATAATTTCCCATTTTTTTTATGACACTGTGCCTTGTAAATGGCAACTAATTAAACCAAAACACAAACCGCATAATGCAATTTTAAAGCAATAATTTGTTTAATCAGCAGCTAATTGAGCCCAAATTCCATGTTTTGCTGTTTTAATTAGAAACAGTAGCCAAATTAGATAATTTTGTAAAGTTTAACATGGACAATTGGAATATTGTCTTTGAGGGCTTATAAATTAAATGTATTTAAAATTTCACACATCTCTTTATAAAGCTCTTTAAAGGTTTACAATAACAATACAAGAACCACAAAAGACTACTGCAATAGAAAGAAAGTGAAAACAAATTTATTAAAATTCCGTTTTTGTGAAGTTGCCACAACAAAATAATCAAAGTTGTTACTAATACAATTACACAGTTCTTTAAGTTGTTTTCTTTAACCAGAACATTAAAAAAAATTATATTAATATTTTTTATTTTTCTTTCAGTAAAAACATCTCAAAAATTAATAAGAGAGAGAGAGAGAGGGAGAGGGATAGGTCCATAAGGACGTCCCAACTAGGATATCCCAAGCAGGTATACGTATCAGACCAGTTGGTCGTTTTAAATATATAAACTCAGTTATGCTAAATGTCAAATCTCGATAAAAAAAATTACAGCCTTCTCTTATACATTGCGTTACCTAAAACGCAAAAGGCCCTAACTAACCAAATATTAAAAATGACGTTTCATTGATTCTGATGTATTGCAGCAATACAAATGTATGTATGAAATCATTTGACCCAAAATTAGCATTTTTATTAACAAAAAAACAAACTGCCCTATCTACAAATGCTATTTTATGATAAATGCTAAAAGATTGTTTCCTTGAATTTAGAATGGTTTGCCACCTATGGACCTGAACAGGGGAAAAAGGTAAAACAAATCGAATTTTTTTAAGTTTTTTGCGATTTTGATCTTGAAGATGAAGTTTTTTGGATTTTATATGTTCACAATTTTTGTTCTTTATGGCAAGAGCTACAGCTTTTTCTCAGAGGGTAAATCAAAATTCCGAACGGTGTGCAAGATATGAGCCAGAGAAAATGGTCACTTTTTTGCATAAATGACACCGAGGCCCCAAATCTTTGGGGGCCCATAAAAAAAGTACATGACTTTGGGCAAAACTCCTATCACGTAGAGTTGTCCGTTTATGGTTATTATGACTTAAAAAATTACACACAGTGTAATATAGAACATTGTCAAAACAACTGGTACACTCAACAGCAAAATCAATCCATACGTACTCAAATCAATCCGATGCTGTATTAATAGTACGGTGAGTACGGATTTTCCTTAATCAAGTACAGAAAGATTGACTCAGGTACGGATTTCAATAGCAATATACTTTAATTATCCATATTTAAACCCGGTTTCGTACTTGAAATAATCCGAATCTCAAGCGCTTGATTCAAGTACATATTATAAAGTTGATTTTATGCCGTTTCCAGCGTTGCCGTTTTGGTTACTTTTAACCAAAATTGGTTACTTTTTTTTCCAATGTGTACTTGTGTACTTTTTTTCCATTTTGGTTACTTTTTTCAACACGAAAATAACCAATTTTTTGTTTTGGAACAAGAACTACCTGCTGCGCTTTGTTAACCCTTAAAATTGTGTGTGGTATTTGTGCATTGTGCATTTTTTTGAGAAGCTTAAACTTCAACATTGATAGTCTGTTAACCTTATAAGGTATATACTTTGAGGTATATATGGCCATTATCTGCTATTCTTAATGCTTCAAAGGTCTAACTGAAACACTTTTCTAGATAAGTGATAAGGTCAAAGGCCCTTCCGATACAATCCCGTTTAAAATAATAATATTTTCACCGGGCAAAAGAATCTATATATAAAAGATCTACCAAATAATTTAGCTCAATTTTGCACTTTGATACCATCACGCATAGCAAGACTTTAAAAGTTTTACTTGTAAGAGCTCTTTATAAATAAGGTTGAAAGATCTAGCTCAAAAAGTTTTTAAAATTTGTAGACACACAGTTTTTAAACTGTGATAGAAATAATTTTGGTTACTTTTTTTCGCTTTTGGTTACTTTATTTTTGCATTTTGGTTACAATTTTTTTTTGGTCGTGGCAACGCTGGCCGTTTCGTGCTTGAAAAAAACCAAAAGAAATAAAAAAGAAAACACTATTATGATTGATTTACTTACCCGTTTTACACCTTACAGAATGATAAAACACCAACATCATGCCCGATATGGTTTTTGCTGTAGAAATCCTATGTCATATTTAACCAAAAATATAAACTAAATGAGAAGCAAGAGTTCAAATTTAAAGTTTAACCCATCGTCGTACACATGACTCTGGCCAGACCTTTTTTCAATGTGTATAGAAAATCAAAGCATGCGTAAGCCGGAGGGTTAAACACGACGAAAATTTTAATCTTTTTTTTTTTACTTGATTTAAGAATTTTATAATTATTTCAAGAAATTCCGAGATTGATTTTCGAAAGTTATCCCATTTAGGATTGTTTTGACTACGTTTTAGTGTTATTCGTACTTGAATCTTTGAGTACGACTCGTACTTAAAGTAATCATAAAAAACTTGATTTATCCCTAGTGTTTTTCTTTCTGTGCAGGTTGTACTTTTTAACAAATTACCTATTGAAAAAAATGATTTATAAATAGTTTAAGGCAATTAAACAATTTATCATTTTAAATGGTTGTTTGCTTTTCCTGTAAATTTTTCATAATGTTAGATAGGGCTGTTTGTGTTTTAGGTAACGCTATACCTAAACGGTATGGGTTTCTCATCATTGAAAATTATATGTATGTACATATTTATATTAATAATATAAACGAAGAGAATACGGGAATTTTTCTTACATTTTAAATGATTTTAAACATGAGCATAGCAAATTGGATGTTTTGCTTCTTGTATTGTTGTTGTTGTTGTTTCTACACAAAACAAGTCAAACAGGATTTTATATAGTCAATATTGAACAATGTTATTTGAACATTTTTTATTTAAAATTTATATGAAACAATGATAATTTTAAATAAAGCCTGTAAAGAAATTTACCATGATTTTCAATCAACATTGCGGCATGGCAATTTAACATTTTTGGTATTTTTTCTATTACTCAAAATTTTTATTTTTTTTACTTTTTGGAAAAATCGATACGTTATATTTATATCTACACGCTGTTAAAATATGGTTAAATTTTGTCTTCTTTTTCATAAGCCTTTAATATTTATTTAAAAATTGTTTTTCTTCTACTAAAAATTTTTTCGAGTAAACACCTTCTTGTTGATCAAGTGCGATATATAGATTTATAATTTTTTTTTTTTTTTTTTTTTAATAAAAACCATTAACCATTATTTAAAAATAAATAATGTAAGCTTGTGCTTGTAATAATAAATTTTCTATGAATTTAACAAAACTCATCTACTTTGTGTTCATTTAAAAAAAGTTAATTTTGCAACACGAACACAAGAGAGCCACTAACTGACACAAACATTTTCTTCGGTAAAAATTTAATTTGGAAATTTGTGTGTCACTCTATAAATGACAAATTCATAAAGTATGCCAACCATTTTTATGCAAACAAAACCGAAACCGAAGAAAACGAATATTGTAATATTTTTTTCTTTTCTTTTCTTCTCTTTTTTTTTCTTTCATCAAATAAAGACCCTTGTCAATGTCAATCAAAATTCATATGCAGACAATTTAAACATATAAAACCAAGTTATATAAGAGGAAATTGAGGGTACGAGAGAGTAGCAAACAAAAAAAAAAAAAAAAAAAAAAAAAAGAGCAACTGTTAAGTAAATAAAACTCTTATTGCTGAGACGTCTTTAAGAGTTTGTCCTCATTGGATCAACTGCTTAGGACACTGGATTTGCGATAAACCAAGACAAAAAATGGCAATCTTGTTCGAAATTCAAATATATTTTTTATTGTTTGATTAACAATAATGTGAGAAAAAAAAAATAAACAGATAAGTACTTAGTTGGAACGAGAAGTAAGAGAGTTGTTCCTAAAAGTTCCTAAGACATTATAAAAAATTGTTAAAATATTATCTTTAAACTGGGTTTAAATTTCCCGGAAGTTTTCCATATTTAAATTTGACTCCAGTCTTGGAAATTTTTTGTAAACGATAATATGAAATTATTTTTATTTAAGATTTACGACAACATTAGGAATTATTTGTCCTTTTGTATTATTTGGGATTAAGACACTTAATTCCATAAGAAGTCGCCTTTTGCTTTAAAATTCTTATAATCGTTGTCAAATCTAAACGATTTCGCCTAAAATTTCAGTTAGGAAATGCTAAGGGAAACAATAAGAGAATAAATTATGAGAGACAGTGATGTTTCTGTGAACCACAGTTTCATAAGTTTTGGCCAATGTTTCGTAATTACATTTGCTAATGGGTTTGCTGGCTATTAGTTCAAGCACTAGCTTAGGGAATTAAAAAAAAAAAAAACTAACCAATAAAAAATTGTATCATTTTGCGAAGCGAAAATATAAGCGGACAGTTATGCACTACGCAATAAGACATACATACAGAGATGCAGTTAAGTAAGTGGAGTAACTCTTAACAAGTTTCATAAAAGAAAAAATCACATTTCAAGTGCCACGGCATTCCTTTACTACGAAGCAGGTTTGTATAGCTACATTCACCAGTTTTATATGCGTTGATTAAAGCGCATTTTGTGTCAAAAATGTATTGCTTCAAAGCCATATAAAATTCATGTCTTCCGTAAGCGGTATGGTAAGCAAAACTCTTACGTTTCTCCCTTACAAACCTGCTTCGTTTGAAGCTCAATTTTTTATTGGGTAGGTCAAATGTCACCTTTTATTCCAAAAATCATTATTAAGGATTTCAAAATTTTACTGCTGAGTTTTTCTTGCTTCGTGCTTAAATTTTTGATTATTTGCTTAAACCCCATGATTTTTTTTAGCCAGATCTACACAGAAAAAATTCTAAAAAACTTTTTTTTATCAAAAAAACTCAGTTTTAATTAAAAACTTAATCAAATGAATTAAACATTTAATTAACACTATTAATTTGTATGCTGGTGCAAATTTAATTAACTTCGCAAATTTTTTAATTGAAATTAATTTTTATTTTTTTCCGTGTAGTCTTGAAAAACGAATAAATCATTTAAAATTAGCCACAAAATCTGCGCCTTAAAGTTGGTTACAATTTCCTTCGATTTTCAAGTTGTTGTTGAATACAGGATCTATAGGCAACTGTGGATCTACCCTATCAAATTTTTTTTAGTACAATTTAATTTTAATCAGATTTAGTTCTGAAGATGTCAAATTTTACCGAAATTTATTCGACTAGTCCATCATAAGAGGACTTTTAAGAAAATATGGACCAACTACTAAAAAATTTCGTTGAGCGGTATGGGGTTTTTATTTATACCAAAAATGAATTCGTGTTAAAATGTTTCGTGTTAAGGTGATTTTCAAAAGGCAGTCGAAGGGTCTTCAAATATGAAGTTCCAATAGCGGCTTATATGGCTCCCTATGAAGCCACAACGGTCGAATTGGCTTTCATTCATTCATAATGTGTTGCCAAACCACAATGTACGGTTATAGCATTCAACAATACGTGCAAATAATAAAATTCAAGCAGTTGGAAGCTGAGTCTAATTTTCTTCGAAAATCCGCTTCTGCGATGAGGCCCACATGATATTCAAGAGCGTCCAATGCATACAGAAAAAGGAATGACGTTGTAAATGCTGTCACCGTCAACGGCGAGCGTTATAGGTCGATGATTACCAACTTCTTTTGGCCTAAATTAGATGATATGGCTTCTAACGGTATGTGTTTTCCAAAGGATGGTGCTACGTCTTACACAACTCATGGCACATTGTACATTTAGAACGAGCTATTGAGGGCATGGTCAGTTGACATAAAGGTAATAGAACTGTCCACCAAAATCCCCTCCAGGGGTGTAGGGATCATCAAAAGGAGGATGTATTTCACCTTACATCCTCCGGGGTATAACCAATGCCTGGGACTCGGCAAAAATCCAAAATGGACAGATCTTCACAATCACTTGCGATCGCGGCTGCCTAGAGATCATATCTGGTACCACGGGAATTAGAAGCGCCGGTGGCGCGGTACAGCACTGCACTGACTATTGGTTGAAACCTCCGTTAGAATGCCTCATGCGAGAAATTCTTTCTATTTTTCAGGAAGATTGTCTTTGCGGAAGTTTTGCTTTTCCGCTGAAAGGATACTTTCGGGGGTCAAGTGGTGGTTGTAATTGCCTACCCAAAGTCGCGGGAAAATCCAACCAAAAGGGAGGAGCTATTTATGGCAGTCGTGATTGAATACTTTTTCGGTTCGAAAGCAATTTTATTTCTAATTCATTCTGTAGATACTGAATGAATCGAAATTATTTTTTCAGTAACATCGACTGAAATAAAATTTCCTTCGAATCGAAAAAGTATTCGATCTCGACTGCTAGAACTAGCAACCTGATTTTCACCTCGCAGAAGGGAGTTCGGCCTGAAGCAGAAATATCCCTTCTTAAGAGATGCTGCTAACATTTTTCCAAAAGCAGCAGAGGTTACATTGCTCTAGCTCCTAAACAAGGGGCGAATGTTTTTACTTGCCGGATAATGCTCTGAACTGGCAACCTGGGTGTGCTGGTTGCTCTTACACATGGAGAGGGGTTGGCAAACATATTTTTTTGTCACACAGTGGTAAAGATTCAGCATGGATGATGCCCTAGGGCAGGTATACAAATAGATCTTTTTCACAGCTGTCCGCTAAAATCATACGATTTTAACTAGTTAGACTTGTTCTCATAGGATTTCCTAAAGTCGCAGGTCTATGCGAATAATCCACAATGACCTTCAAAGCCAACATAACCCGTGCCGTTTGTGAAAAGTAGTAACATTCGGTAGTGGTCTAAATTTATGGTCCAAAATAGACGGATTTTAATATAATTTGGTTAGACGATTTATATTAAAGCGGTTTTAAGAGATATGCCAACATAATTGGAAAGCTTGTGAGGGTTATGGCTTCATTCTGAGTCAACATCTGCTAGCGAGGTTTGTCAAATTATGGTTGTATCCAGGGCTTAAAAAACTGCAGTCCAAACCAAAAACTGTCGAATAAAAAACGAAAATTTGTGTATAGCTTTTCGCTTTTTGAGTTGGTTTGACAGCAACTGTTTATCTGTAATGAATCAGAAGTAAAAGCAACAATTTTTTTTTGGCCAATGATAAATGAAGTAGTGAAAGAAATGGCAGTTTTTCTACTTTGATTGCAGTTTTTTAAACGGCGGCACCGACGCTGATTTATGAAAAATCGAACCAATTTAATCAGGGACCGTAACTGTTATGACTTTTATCGAAAAAGTCAAGAAAGAAAAGTTATTTCTTAACTTTTATTTTTTTGGGCAAAAATTAAAAGTTATTTTTGACTTTTATTATTTAACTCAAAAAATAAAAGTTATTATACCCACACCACAATAGTGGAGAGGGTATTATGCATTTGTGCTGATGTGTGTAACGCCTTAAAATATTGGTCCTAGACCCACCTTAAAGTATACCGATCGAATCACTTTCTGAGTCGAACTAGCGATGTCCGTCCGGCTGGCTGGCTGGCTGGCTGTCCATGTAACCTTGTGCGCAAAGTACAGGTCGCAATTTTGGAGATAATTTGATAAAATTTGGGACATAGGTTCTAATTGGCACAAGGACCAAGCCTATTGAAAATGGGCCGAATCGTATGACCACGAGGGAAGATAGGGGGAAATTTCTTGCTCTCAGAAACTTTCAAACCGATTTTAATGAAATTAAATAGATAGATCCATATCTATATGGACACATAAGCTATACAGTTTAAATAGGACCACAAGGGGAGATAGGGGCAATTTTTGCCTCTCAAATTTATTTAATTGAAATTCAAAACATAGATAGATCCATATCTATATGGACACATAAGCTATACAGTTTTAAAAAATATAGGACCACAAGGGGAGAAAGGGGCAATTTTTGCCTCTCAAACTGATTTTAATGAAATTTAAAACATAGGTAGCTTCATATCTATATGGACACATAAGCTATACAGTTTTTCAAAAATAGGACCACAAGGGGATTTAGGGGGCAATTTCTGCCTCTCACAAACTTTCAAACCGATTTTAATGAAGTTTTTAAACATAGAGAAATCCATATTTATATGGACACATAAGCATGATGTGTTTTTAAGTACTGTGGTGCTGGGTATCATATGGTCGGGCTTGACCGACTATACTTTCTTACTTGTTTTTCAACCTTTAATTTTAAAAGGCAAAAATAAAAGTCCTGAATTAAGTATTGCATAGTAATACCCTAGTTTTATTGCCTCCAATTTATCCCATTACCCATTAAAAATAATAAAAATAACACTATCTCCTATGATTTCTAATTCGCGATTAAACGTTATCATTTGTTATCAGTTCAACAATTCTATATTAAACTCACATTGAAAGAAATATACTGAAAGAATTAACAGTGATGCAGTTATTACAACAATAATTATTAATAACAAAATAAGAGAATTATGTTTTGCAATGCTCTTGAAATTGTGTTAACGGATGTTTTATCATTTATAGCATTGAAAACAATAAAACTAGCGTATTACTATGCAATATTTTATTCATGACTTTTTTTTTTGCCTTAGAATATTAAAAGTTAAAAAATAACTTTTTATTTTTGCCTTAAAAAATAAAAGTCAAAATTAAAAGGCACAAATTTAAAAGTCATACAAAAATTTGCATGTACATCACCCATGTATCACAATGATAAGAACCAAAATTTTCTACGATCATTTTTTATGTGTGCTTTTTTGATGTAAATTTTTAAAAATAACAGTGATTTTCTGTCCCTGATTTAAATAATACGTCAAGCACAGGTGAAGCAATTTTAGAGTGTATTGTGCCGTTAAGATTGACTTAGAAAGTGATTACAAGTACAAATACCAAAATGTGAGTCTAGGACCAATTCTTTAATGCATTACAAAGCTCAGTACAAATGCGAGCGGAAAGCACAGCTGGTAGTAACCTGTTCTTTCAGTTTGATTGTTGCAGGTTCAATTTTTTGCTGCAGACCAGTGTAATTTGCTAAGTCTATTTACTCCTATGACAACTTGCATTAATTTGATTTGCTTTATAATGTTTGTTTCCACAAAATGCAATCAACGTTTTCTGGCTGTATCATATCCAGCCATTTAACTTCGTGGTCAATACACTAAATTTATTTAATAAAGTTTTAGACAAGTGTTCTTAAGTAATCAAAATCAAATGCACTTTCAAACTTTTGGTCTTTGCACTTTATTTTGTATTGTTGTCAGTTTACTTGTTGCAAATTAGTATTTGCAACATTGTGTTGAAGAACAAATTTGTAATTTTAGACATGAATGAAAGTGTGAGTGCAACAAAACTGAACTGCAACTACAATCTTATCAACAACAATAAGTTTTAATAATAACAATTTTAACAATAACTAAACAAAAGTACAATCTAATTAATTAATAGATACTAAATAAGTAATTAAAACTTTATGAAACATTGA
Source organism: Pollenia griseotomentosa (assembly GCA_963931875.1). Lineage (NCBI taxonomy): Eukaryota > Metazoa > Arthropoda > Insecta > Diptera > Polleniidae > Pollenia > Pollenia griseotomentosa. The sequence continues at coordinate 17,137,946 of OZ007564.1, forward strand.
TTGGATTAAATTCGATATTATTAATATTTCGGTGTCATTATCAAAAGATAAAGGAAGGACAGCAACATGACAAAAAATTACTTACAAACATAAGCGCACGTACACATGTATACAAAGATGAATCGACCAAACCTTTTAAAAGATTAGAAAGTTTTGATATGTCTTTTGTGCAAATTTGGCACAGTGGGTGAAACTGGCTGAGAAATGTTAGCATATACATACTGATAATACTATGGGTGCCCCGGTAGGCTAGGCGATAGTTAGCTAGTCTAGTTATCAGTGCTGGAATTGCGGGTTCGATTCTTGCCAGAGACTCTGGCGTAAGAAAACAAAAACAACTAAGAAAGTATAGTCGATAAAGCCCGACGATATAATACCCTACATCACGGTATTTAAAAACTAATTTTCGAAGGTGTACTCTATTTTGGAACCTACCAGCAAAACATTTTGTCAAGACATAGTAGTTATCATACAATTTATTGCCGCCATTTTTTATGTTTATATTACCACTTTTAACAAAGTTATGGCATTAAAAGTTATTTTCGGGAGTTGTATTTGTTTTGGAGCTATGGTCAAATATGGACCGAAGTCAATAAAATTTGATGGGACTTAATCGGAATCAATTAAAATCTAAATACCAACATAATAAGATGGTTTATGGGAACAAAGCTTGTATGGAGGCTATATGAAATTATGGGCCGATTCTCACCAATTTTCAATAGGCTTGGCCCTTGTGACAATTATAACACGTTTACCAAATTTCTGTATCTCCTAAATTGGGACCTGTACTATGTGCACAAGGTTTATGTGGACAGCCAGCTACTGCCAGCCAGCCGGACGGACGGACATTATTAGTCAATCTGAGTCGATCGGTATACTAAAAGGTGGGGCAGGGCCAATATTTTAAGGTGTTACAAATATCAGCAAAAACGCATAATACTCCCTCCACTATGGTGGTGTTGGTATAAAATGTTTTTCATTAAGAGCCAAGCAATTTTTTTAAGCCTTAATGCCGGTTTTTTCAAAATAAAACAAACATTTTCGATTGGGAATTTTTATTGAAACAACAATAAAAAAAAAACTGAAATTTGTTTTTGTTTTCATTATAAATTTCTAAGCAAAAATTTTCATTTTACTTTGAAAAACAGGCAGTAACAGCCGTACCTAAACAAAAGCGGCACGCGTTTTCTAGTTTTCAAAAATTGTCATGCCCATACAATTTGTATGAAGCATCCCTAAATAGCGCGGCGTCAACGCTTTACAATTGGAAAATTCAATTTTGACAGCGCGTTTAATAGTGAAGTTGGCCACTTTTGTTAATTAAAAATGGAAATTTAGCTATTTTTTGGTTAATCCAGCGGTTTTGTCTCCGTTTTTATTTCTTTCAGATGGGTTTTTATCAAAAAAGAGAGTTAACACTACTGTTCTCAACACAACGTTGACGCTCTTGTTTAGCTATGTTCATACAAGTGTAAAATCTAGGCGGAAGAAAATGTTCCGCCTTCCGCTCTTGTTTAGGTACGGCTAACTTGTCAGTTAGTTATGCAAAATAATTTATATTTCAAATGAAAGTACAATCGATACCATTATCTATGAAATACGAAATTGTTCAAATGTCCGACGCAAAAGAATGGCACGTGTAAATACGCCGCACACTGGTTCATATTTTGAGAAGGCGGCCAAAATTATTTTTTTTTTTGTTCACCGATTTTAAAATTTTTTTATTCATGTGAAAGTAAATACTAGTGAACCTCGGGAGCCAAAAAATTTCAACCCTATTTCAACTATTTCATTGAGAACAGGGTGGTCCGAAATGGACTTTCTCAATATTTGGTTATAGTTTTGAATTTCTGAGTCAATTTGTGAAGTTGAAATGCTCATAACTTTTTTGTTTTTTAAGATTTTTTGACAGAATAAGTTTTGTGTATTAGTTTATTTTATTAGCTATACGTGGTTTAAAGCATTAAACTCTGCGACCTCTAGAACTATTTAATTTTTTTTTTTTTTTAATGTCAAAATTTCCCGGAAATTTCCTACTTTATAGAGAATAAGTCCTGAGCGTCAAAATGCGTCAAAAAAAATCTATACTCTCTTGTAGTCCAGAATCTAACCTACATTTCTATACCCCATTGTACACACATCTGGATACGGCCTTGCGAACTACAGCAATTTCTGTGACCCAAGGTAAGATATTCGGTTCAAAAAATAAGTCCTGCAAGGAAACATTACTGAAATTAAAGAAGGTGAATCTTAAAGAATTTTCGACAAATAAAGCAGTTCAGGCCACATAAATTATCTAGCACGTCAGGTTATCAATTAATTTGGAGAAGGTAAAGGTATTGCCATTGTTATGAACTTATTGTGGGTGAACGGATGCTGCAAAACGAATAGGCGACATAAATAGACTAACACGTAAGATTTCTGAGTAAGTTAAGAGGTTAAACATTAGTAAATAGCGGCAACATAAACTACATAGTTTAATTACCTGAAAATTGCAACTTAATTTAAAAAATGAAAGAGCAGGTAAATGGTAAAAAACTAGCACGCAGTTATATTTTACGTGAAAATTACCTACATGTTACCTGTTAATTTATTGCCGGTATGTTATCCTTTTAAAAAGTGTGAAAACAGGGGTTTCTATGTTTCAAAGAAATGCTAATAAAAGATTAAATTTGTATTTAAAAAAGAGTTTTTATGTTTTAAAGAAGTAGTAACAAAAGATCATTTAAAAAAACTTCTATCAAGAGTATAAAAGTGCATGCATTCATAATTTTACCTTCATTATTGTTTAAACAATGGCTAAGTTCAGTTATTAAGTTCTCGCAGATATATATTTTCAACAGAAAGACGAAAAAGATTTTGTGTTACACATAATGAATAATCCATTCTTTAAATTATGCAACGAACAAGAAATCAAAATTCATAAGATAAAAATTAAAAATTTTTCATTAACATTAAGAAAACGGTACCTTAAATGTTCTAGAAACAAGAAAACGTTTTACTTACGCAACGAAAAATGGCTAACAAATTATCTGATTTTTAAGAAGCTGTCAATAACCGCTAAGGAAACTGGAAAAGTGGGTCGGCCCGCAAAACAAATTGACAATTGCAGTAAAAGATCACGAAGACGCAAGCTTGAAAATATCAAAGAAGAAATTTCTCATAGTATGATAAAGGATTCATTTCTGCATCAAATTCAACCAACGCAAAATAAGAAATCAAAAAATGCAATAATTGAAAAAATAGTGGAAGCTAGCCCTTAACGCACAAAGAGGATTTTAAAAAGTATGCCTACACCAACTGAAGAAATGAAATTTACTCCAGAAGAAGCATTTGCACTATTTTTGGATTTAAAACTGACAAAAAATCAGTATACAGAACTGCGAAAGCGAACCAATGAAAAAAATTGTGGAATCTTTCTAGGATATCGAGATTTAGTTTTTGTCAAAAAAGAGTGCTTATCTTCACAAACGGCTATTAGTGTAAATTTAAGTTCAGCAGAAGTAAAATTGCAGGCTCTTCTCGAACACACTTTGCACACAATTGCAGCATCACTTTATTTTCTAAATGGGGATGTGATGGAAGCTCTGGTCAGAAACAATACAAGCAATGTAATTCAGAAAACTCATCTGATGCTAACAGGAAGCTAAACAACTTCTGGAAAATGAAACCCAAAGCTATTTAGAAGAAATGTTTACTAATATTGTTTAATTTAAAATAGTTTATAGATTATAATTTGTTTTTGATTTAAGTATACATTTGTATTAATAATATTTAAAAATAAAATACACATACATCTCAAACCAAAAATAAAAGTTGAATTACCTGAAATGTTATCGATAGCCAAGAATGCTATTTGGGAATTTTTCAAAATATTCCTTTTCAGTTTTATCCTTATAACAACTTGTCTTTCCCAAAAAAGCCAACCTTTGGCCCCTGTGAATATTGGGACTAAAAAATTTACAGGGGCCAAATATTGGCGTTTTCTGACAGGATCTAAGTTCGACAATAAAAAATAAGTATCAGTTGTAAAATACAAGAGAAATAATGATAAATTATAAAAAAATCATATTTGAAATATTCAACTTTTACACCGAAACTCAACAAAAAAATGAAAATGCATTTTGAACTCCCCATAACTTTTGCTCCTATCAGTCGAATTTTACGTTTTATAGCGCAAATTAAAGCCTAACATCGCACCTATCGAGCAAAAAAAATCGCATAAAAAAATACCGATCCAGTCAAAAGTTATGGAATTTTGACCGCCTTCTCGTAAAATTTCCCACTGTGCGCCGGTTTACATTTTTCGAGGGTCGACAGAAAGAAAAACACTCGGGATAAATTACGTTTTTTAATCTTACTTTAAGTACGAGTCGTACTCAAAAATTCAAACACGAATTACACTAAAACGTACTTAAAACAATCCTAAATGGGATTATGTAGTTTCGAAAATTATTCCCGGAATTTCTTAAAATAAGTACAAATTTCCTAAACCAAGTAAATAAAGATTAAACTTTTTGTTGGTAGTGCCACTCTGAGAGTAAAGTTACAAAGTAAACGTTTTAATCTCATTTAACTTATTAAAGTTTGGCTGAGTTCCAAAACGTCGGTTGCAAAGCAACTATCTTTTTTAAATGCATGCTACTATGCAACCGTGTAGGTTATTACAATTCTATTTGTCCCAATGTGCACCAAAAAAGTATTTAATGAGAACATAATACAAAAGCTGTGCATTATTAAACTTGAATATACATTTTTGACTTGTGCTGCAAAGTATATTGATGTTTTGGAACTCAGCCTTTGTTGCAGGCACTACAACAACACCACACAAGTAGTTAAAAAACGATTTGCTTGTTGTGTGTAGAAACAAAAAAAAAAAAACTAAACAAGACAAAAACACATTGTTTTCATGTTTAAAATAAAAATTGAGAACTCTCGATTCTCATTTAGTTTATATTTTCAGTTGTATATGTACATTAAGTTTTTAAAGTAAAAACCATAACGGGAATGATGCTGGTGTTTTATAATTGAAATTTTGTAAGCTGTAAAACGGGTTAGTAAATTAATCATAACAAAATTCTTATTCTAATTTCACTTTTGGTTCATTTCAAGTACGAATTCGGTATTGAATCAACTTTATAATACTTGAATCAAGCGCATTGATTCAATCTTTGTTTTACTTAAATTAGTCTCATTTTCGAATTATTTCAAGTACAATTTCGGGATTGAATATGGATAAGTTATGTATTTACGATTGAAAATCGGCACTTGATTCAATCTTTCTGAACTTGATTCAAGAAAATTCTTACTCACCGTACTTCCGCTTCGGATTAATTTGACTATGGATGGATTGATTTATTATTTGAGTGCAACGTTGCGTGAAATAACTTGCTCACCGATCTTTGTCTACAATTATTCAATTCAAATTATTAGCCAAGATATTAGCATCGAGCGATTTCAAAAATACGCCATTGACAGTTGTCGCTCATGCTTCATTGGACATTCATAAATAGAATGCCTCTGAAATTAATTACTTTTAAACTATTAACAGCCATATTCATAAAAAGTTCTTATTTTAAGCTTATAGTATGTAATAACTATCAAACTCATTTTGTCGCATAAGCCTCATTTAAAAATTTGTATTCGTAACAGCTTTTTTACCAGTAATTGTTTGTAGCGATTTTGTGTTTAAGTTTGGCAACTTTCTTTATATTTTGCTGACATTTTATTGCTAGTGATGCATGAAACTCCTATTCGGTTCACATGATATTCTATATAAAATTTTTTTTTATTATTTTTTAATATATTTTACAAAAATAATAACATAAAATGCAAACACTTGTCAAAATGTCATTTTATTTTTGGCTTAAAGAAGGGTAAATCCAACAATAAATTTTCTTACTTTATGAATGGTTTATTAAAGGTTTAATAGACTATTTTTCGTTTGTTAATACAAGCTAAGCAATTTTTGCTTAAAAATGGTCAATTAATCATAAATAAGTTTTTATGAATACGGCTGTAAGTCTTGTAGCAGACTAAACCGCTTTTAATTTTGTTTCCAATTAGTTCCACTGTTTTCAGACTTCTCAATTAATTGCTATGCTCTTGTGTTCCCATGTATGCACTTGTGTTGATTATACTTAATGTATGTTAGTATGAATGTGTATTGTTAAATTAATTAAATGGCATTACAACATGCAACCTTCATCAAAACTACGACAATATGGTTTTAGAATTGGAGCAGCAGAAATATGGGGGCAGGCTTTTACACCACAGAAGGCGTTGCGTATCACTCACCCCTCAATAATTTCTAATCATGGCAAACATTGCGGAAACTTAATACGATATCGGCAAAAAGGTAAAACCAGGTCATTGTATTTTTTGTCTATACAAATAAAGCCAATGGATTATTATCTTTTGTACGAGTAGTATTATGTAATTAAATAAAATTAAATATGATCCCTTTTTTTATTTTGTCATGTTAAACAAATTTAAACGAAAACTCAATAGGAGAATTTCTATTAAGACTAACAAATAAACGCAAGATAAATAGTTGACTGACTTCCTGTAATTAACACACGCCAATTAAAATATCGAATAATAAAAATGACAAATAAAATTTAACTGCCATAATGGGAAAAATTTTATGAAACGAAATAAAAAGTGTAGAGGAAAATTTTACATAATTACTTGTGTTAAATATGAAGAGAAATGCAAATGGAAAACAGGAGAAGTCGATGTTGAATTTTTCTATTTTTTGTATTTACAGTCAGTTAGTTAATAATAGGTAGAGCTTTTTAAAATCTTTATGAAATAAAATGTGACAGAAATGCAAATCTAAAACAGGAGACGTCGATGTTGTTTTTTTTTTTTTATTTTTGTATTTTTAAAATCTTTATGAAATAAAATGTGACAATCCAGTACATTTTTTTTTTTTTTTTTTTTTTGCTTATTAAAGAAAAATTCTGTATTTTTTTCGTGAAAATAAACTTAAAAAAATCTCTTTAAATTAATCAGTCACTCAAACAACAGGAATATAATGAAATTTTATATGAACCAAAAACTAAAACAAAAAAACTCAAATAATCGATAACCCAAATGCACACACACACGCTCAAACATAAAACCGCAAAATTGCACACACAAGTACCCTGCCGTCAAATGAGTAGCTAACTACAAAAAAACCCAACTTTAAGTTAGCTTGTATAGACTAACTTAAAGCCAACTACTACGCAATGCAAAATTTACATTAACCAAAGTGTATACAAACACTGTGTTGTATATTTTAAGTAGTGAGAGCCAAGTCGTTAGCAAAAAATTCAACGTTGTTATTGTTGTTATGTTATGACAATTTAATCTCATATTTACGCTCTTAATTGAGTAATGGCAAAAAACATAGTTTTTTTATTTAAAAACTAGACTGCCCCAGTAGGCTAGCTGGTAGTGAGCAAGTCTATCAGCGCCGAGGTTGCGGGATCGATTCCCGCCAGCGACTCTGGTTAAAAAAAAGTTGAATAAAAACAACTTTGATTAATAAAATAAAATAAAAGAAAATAAAATAAAAAAATAAAATTTTTTTATTTTTTTGAAAGTATTCATCCAATGAATAACATTCATAGATCGGCCTTAACTTAAACTAACTTAACTTAAAGCTAACTTAAAGTATTGAGTTTATAGCTAGCTACAAAAAGTTAACTTAAAGTTAACTGAAAGTAATGCAGGGTCGGACAATTGACTACTTCCTAGGACATCGCAATGTTAAAAAAGTTAGTTAATTACATATAAAAGTAATCCAATTGTCAACCACCACTACTTGAGAAATAGTTAGCTTTAAATTAATTGAAAGTTAACTGAATTGCCTGCAGGGTAGCTACTAAACAAAGATCCACTTATGTACATACATACATACACAAATAATTAATTACATTTGCAAACATCAACAAATTCAAAGTCAAAAACTTACCACCAATACTCTTATATCATTTTACTTAGACACCCAGCAAACATAAAAGTATGAAAATACAAAAGAAGTAAAATACAAAATTAATCAACATATTCTTAAAGCAACCTAATTCTCATTAAAAACAAATTAAAAATACATAAATAAATTTAAAAGACATAAATACAAATAATGTTTGCTGGGATACCCGCTTATGCCAAAAACTGTTGTACTGTTTTCGAAAATGGGGAAAGTATGGAATGAAATTTATATTAAGCAGAAACCCAACTAACATAAGGGTTTAATAGCAATTGAGATTTTATGAATTTGTAAATGTCAAACTTAAAAATATAATAATAAAGTTATAATAATAATAATAATAATAATAATATTATTACTATTGTTTTTTATTATGTATGAGTATTAAAATTTTTTTTGCAAAAGCAAGTTAGAGTGCTTTATTCGGATGTGCCGATTATTTAATACCCTCTACCGACACTTTCTATGGATAATTTTTTTAATTTTGTCTAATATTTGGGGTTTTTGAAGAGACTGTTTTCTACCTTTTTTTATCATAGCTTAGGAAGTAGTTATCCAATTTTATTACAAGGAACGCTTAAAAACTTAAAAAAAATTTTTTTTAAGTCGTGTTAATATGTATTATTTTTTTATATACTCAACGCTTCGGAATAATTTAGACCGCAAGGAAGAAATATATATATATATATTAGCAAAATTGGAAAATTTTTATTTTTTTAAAAATTATAAAGACTTGAAAATGGAAAAAACTTACTACTTTTATAAAATGTTCTTAAAGCTTTGTATAATTCAAATGAAACAAACTTTATTTCATGAAAATCGATGGATAAATGTTGATTTTATTCACAATAAAGTGAAATATCCAGATTTTAGCAACAATTGAGTTTGGAAGAGAGTGCTCCACAGATTTTTTATAATTTAAGACAGATTCGTCCAGTTTGGTTGTTATAAAAATACGTAGAAGTGTTTTTCCATTTTCTGTTTTTTAAAAGCTTTAAAAAAAATTAAGATGTACAATTTTGCCAACAAAAAATTATTTTTCGTCTTGCGGTCTGAATTTTTCCGAAACCGTTAAATATGACAGAATTTAAAATTATTTGCTATTTACCAAAAACTGATAAATTATTTGCCGACCATCATAAAGTTGTATACTTGTATTTCTTGTCACATAAAACTTAATTTGAACCAATTCGTATGTAACATTTTTAGCCGATCTAAAATGATTTTCAGGAGAGGAATTAATATTGCACCCATGGTAAACTAGGGATCAATTATCAGAAAATGTTGTAGAGGGATTTCTGGAAGTAAAAAATGTAAATGAGACCAAATTTCAATGTAGTAGTGAATTTTACTTAAGCGTTTTATACATTTTAAGGTGCTTGTATGGGACCTTTAGTAAACTATCCCAAAATCCCAAAATTTGCAAAACACAACAACAAAATGTACGTATTTGCAATTCGCTTCATTTTGCTTCGTGTGTACTAAAAACAAACCATTAGCAAACATAGTAGGGCATATTTGCTCAGGTGCAAATAAAAGCAAACAACAACTTTTTTTGTGTGTGTTAAGGAAACATAAATTTGAATTTGAAACTTTTCGTAGGCTTAAATATAAAATTTTTTAATTATTTAAATCGAAAAAATTGTGTATAATTGCAACCAAATGCAGATTTTTGACAGTGCTGACAGGATTTTTTGTGTTTTTTTTTTTTTAGAAAAATATCGCATTTGCACAAAAGAAAGATCCGATCACAGAATACTAACAGAACTGTCACGAGACGGAAGATTTTGCGTTTTTTTTTTTGCTTCTTTCTAAGAAAGCTGCCCTTTTTCATTTCTCTTTGCATCATCTTTTATGCCGCAATACAATGAACACAAATTTATTTAGTTGAGGTTTATTTGCAAAGCTGTTGTAAAAATTAACTTTTAAGTTTACCACAACACGAGTAAATAATATTTAAGTTAATAAATAACATTATAAAACAAAAAAAATATTAATAAATAACATTTTTTTGCACAAAACACAACGTTTGTTGAACTAATAAATTTGTTTAACGTGGTTTGTGTTTTGTTATTTTTGTTTTGATCACGCCATTTGTGTTGATTGTTGCTGCCTGTTTTTACACAATGCCACTTCACTACCAAAAAAAAGCTTTCTGTCTTTTTCATCGAAAGCTGCCCTCGCAACTGATTTGGGCCTTTTTCACACGTCACTTTTTACAGTTCTGTTAGTATTCTGTGGATCCGATATGCTCAGAATCAATCCTGTTATGGACTGCAAATTTAAAAATTGCAAATTTTCACAATGACCATCGTGAAAACTTTTATTAGTTGTTTAAAGCTTTTATTAATTATTTTCTAATGCATTAAACTCTTCTTGAAATAAGAAATAAATTCAGATTTACATTTTTATAGAAAATTCAATTTGCTGCAAGTTTTCATTTTACAAATCGTATTCAAATATTAAATTTAATCATCTTTTTAAAGGCTGCAACAAGATTCGAGAAACCATTTTGAGAGATGCTCCAGAATTATTTTAGAATATTAGAAAATATGGGGCAATTTTTTTTTTTTTTTTTTTGATAATTTTTAGGTAAAATATTTTTAGGTAAAATAATTTAATTGAAATTAATTTGCATTATTAAACTTTATTTAACTGAAAATAATGCAAAAAAGTTTTAATATTAATATTTTTTGTTGGTTGGGTACAAGTTTGTAAAATATAGATTAGACATACAGAATTTAATTTTTCTGGGCATTTGTCTGCGGAGAAAGTGAGAAATACGATACAAAATTTATTACAGAAGCAAACACGAAAAAATGGTAATAGTTTTTTCTAAACTTTTGCGTTATTTTAAGCAAAAGCAAATTTTTATGGGGGACTCTATTTAATTTAAAATGGAAAATAATTGACAGACTGCAAAAGCTTAAAATGTTTAAGTTTTGTTCTTTACTTGCTTATTTATAACCTCTCTTATTTGACAGCCTCATCATCATTTTAAAACTGAGGCCTTTGTAAACGGTATTCGTGATGCTGATGTTTAACTTGCGGTATGTGCATCACAAAAACCAAACTTTGCAGAAATTGTTTCATTTGATTTAGCCCAGGAAACCGCAAGAATTTTTTCAAGACCACAAGTAGGCAGAGTGCGAAGGCACGATGTGACCGCCAAAGGTGAAAGGGATATTGTGCAGGATTTAAAAGAGGCAGTTATGGAAGCTTTAAGCGAGAAGAAAACCAAAACTAAAGTTAAATGATATAACTGCGGAAAGACTGGTCACATAAAACGTAACTGCAAAGCACCAAGAAAACGTTCAAGATCTGCTTCACCGCCCAGAAACAACCAGCGGGGTAATCGTCAGTCCTCACAAGAATCCCCGTTAAACTAAAAAGAGCTAGCACTGCGGGGCATGAGCTAGCTCCCACATCTAAGGGCCCCACAATCTCCATCTCAGTAATGCAACAGAGTAACAGAAACCTTACTGCTTGTGGTTCTGTCAACGGTCAAAAATGGGTTTTTACTGTGGACACATGGTCATCACATCCGCTCATAAGGCCTGATTTAATACGACAGCCCATTGAACCACTTAGGGGTGTGAGTCTACGAAGAGCTACGGGGGAGCCTGCCACCGTCTTTGGGAAAGTAAAAGTAAAATTGAGTATGGCCAATACAAGCGCTCACCATGTATTTATTGTGGCTGATATTGTAGACGAAGCAATCATTGGCTCAGATTTTATGATTAGTCAAGGTATTCATCTGGATATGGGACAAAAAATTATGACTTGGCATAATGTTGTTACGTTTTTCCTTTAATTAGCGCGTTTGAGTTCTTTTTATTGCAAATTCAAATAAATACACACACTTATTCAACTTAACAAACTTTATTAGAATTAATTATTTTGTTCACAATTGTTAGTTACGAACAGACAGGCGCGGATTCAGGGGGGGGGGAAAAAAGGAAATTTCCCCCCCCCTTAATTATAAAAATATGTTTTGCTTATTTCGATAATACACGAATTTCCAATAATATTACATATTTTTTTTAAATGTACACAATTTTTGGAAATCCCAGCATTTATTTTTTAATCTGTATTGAAATTTAATTTTTTTATTATTTTATTTAGAGAATCACTCTAAATGCCTTTACCATAAAAATAGTGTTTCTTCTGGAAAACTGTTTTTAAAGACACACGAAGACTTTCGTCTCGAGGTAGTTAATCAAGTTTATACATCTGTCCTTCAACAAAAAATTGAAAACCGAGAACGTTTACTCTCAATTATAAAAACCATAATTTTTCTTGGAAGGCATAACATACCTCTCCGTGGACATCGAGATGATGGTCCTTTGTTATCTTCCGAAAATAAAAACTCTGAAGGTATTTTCCGAGCGCTTTTGCGATTTCGTATAGAGGCCGGAGATAAAATTTTAGATAACCACCTGAAAATATCTCCTTTAAATGCAACGTATATATCAAAAACTACACAAAATAACATAATTAAATGTTGTAATAGTTTAATATTAGTAACAATCCTCGGAAATACATACGAATCAAAATTCTATTCGATAATTTTCGACGAAAGCACGGATTTGTCGGGGAAAAGTCAGATTTCCTTATCTTTAAGATATTTCAACATTCAACAAAAAGTTGTTAGGGAAGAATTTATTGGCTTTGTTGACGCATTTCAAGAGGCCTCCAAGGATGTTGATAATGACGCTGAAGTGTCAATTGATGCGAAAGCACTATCATCAATAGTCCTTAAAGCTTTGACAAATTTTGGTCTTGACCCAAAAAATTGTGAAGGAGTTGGAACAGATGGGTGTGATGTCAGCAGAAAATGGAGCTGTTAAAAAAATTCTGGAAACCGCGACAAATGCAAAACAAACGCCTTGCTATTCCCATAAATTAAACAACTCAATTTCTAAAAGCAACAAAGTGCCATTAATACAAAAAGTTGTGTCATTTGTTAAAGAAACGACAAAATTTTTTAAATATAATCATCCCAAACGAAACGCAATTTTAGCAAAGTATTTGGGAGCCAAACTCTACATTATGCGAGACAAGATGGGTGGACAGTCACGACTCAATTTTACACTTTGCAATAAGTGAACATCATATGGTAGAAGCTTTGGAAAAAATATCTGAGTGGAAAGGTAGAGATACTTCATCAAAAGCCTTATATTAAGGAACTCACTTAGTACTTTTGAATTTATTTGCGGAATAAACATTTTAAGTGAGATACTTGTTGTAACACAGCCGCTTAGTATCATTCTACAAAAGCAGGATATAGTTCTTCAAAAAGGATCAAGCCTTATCAAAACTTTAATTATGTGCCTTGAAGAGAAAAGAAATAAAGCCGAAGAACAATTTAAAGCAGTTTTTGAAAAAGTTAAAGTTATTTGCGTTCAAATCGAAATTCCAATTAAAAAGCCAAGATTTGAACGAAATAATCGCATCCAAAATGTTGAAGATTACTACCGAGTTGTAGGTTACATTCCTTTAATTGAATTTATTTTAGAAGATCTCAAAACACGTTTCCCAATAGATATCCTAAATGTATTAAACATACCTAAACTTTTACCTCAAAGTGTAATCAAGTCATATACAGATACAAAACTTTTAATACCACAACTAGCTGATGAGCTGACTAAGTTTGATAATATAGATAAACAACTACTAACATCTAAACTTGAGGCTGAACTGTTACATTGGCAACAAACATGGAAAATATCTGAAAATCTATCAGATAACGTTGTAGATGCTTTAATAAACTGTGATGAAGATATCTACCCAAATCTAAGAAAAAATTTTAAAATTTTCGTTTCAATGCTCGTCAGTAATGCTACAAGCGAGAGGTCATTTTCTACCCTTCGTCGGATAAAAACATGGCTCAGATCAACAATGACAGAAGATAGACTGAATGGTTTAGCCATGATGCACATTCATCATGAAATTGAAATTGATCCTAATCTTGTACTATCTAAATTTGCCTCACAAGGAAAGCATCAATTGCTTATTTAAAAAGATTAATTTATTTTAATTTATATTGAACTGATCTTATATTTTATTTTACCTTATTGTTGAGTTTTTTTTTTAATATAATATATACATACATATCGTTTTTAATAAACTTTTAAAAACAAATTTTTTACTTTTTTTGTATCATAAAAAATTTCCCCCCCCTAAGGCTCAGGCTAGATCCGCGCCTGCGAACAGAACCGTTTAATGTCTAGTTATTTTTGTTTAGCCAAATTAATATGGGAATACCCATAATATACCGCGCTATTTTTCCTGACGTACCACTAATTTTTGCTGCCACTGTATAAAATTTCCACATTGATTTTCGTATAAGTATTTTTCGTGCCGACATTGCAAAAAAAATATTTTTATTTATTTATTTTTTTATATTCATACATACTTATGTATGCTGTGTTTATATTAACGTATATGCATGAAATTTACATAATGAAATACATACAACTTTTCATTTGACATACACAATGTGTTTTCAACAATATTAAAAATATTTTCTTAGGAAAAACGTATATATATAAAGTTTTTTTCATTTCTTTTACTTTAAAATTATAAATTTGCAAGGAAAATATATTTTATTTTTTGACAATTTTCTTGCTGAAATGTAGAAAAAGCAGTTTACGAAAATAAAAGGAACATCATTAGCGTACGGTACGGTACACACAGCCAGAAATAATATATATTTGTTTAGTGTTTGTGTATAAGTATCAAATTCTTGATACCGTTTATTAGTATTTTCACCAAAGTAACAAACATTATGTAGTGTTCTGATTTTCATTATACAAATGTACACTTGTAGTGGTTGTGCAGGCATTTATTATATTTTTATGTTTTGTAGTGCTTTTTTACACATTGATAGAGGAATCAGTAAACCAAAAAATGCTAGCAACGCTTCTTACTAGCATTCTTGTTGCTTGGCAATTTGCACGAACAGCCTGTGTGTATTTATATTGTGTACATGTTTTGTTTTTGTAAGCTTTTTTTTCTTTTTTCTTTTTCCTTAATTTTCCATAAAAACTTATGTACATATTTTGTTCTTCTAAGCATTTGTTTTGTGTTCACCAGCAAAAAGGTCCTTGAACGCAACTGAAACGAACGACCGTTAATGTGCTGCACTGAACACAACAAAGTTTGTGGTTTTTTAACGAAAAACAGAACAATGAAATGTTATTATCTTTATATTGAGTTGATTTAGTACAATATTCTTATAGTATACGAAGATCACAAACAGAGATACGTTTTAAAGGTATTTACTACACAATTAGCGTTTGTGTTTTCCATATTTCTATGGTACGGAACACTAAATAATATTTATTTTTGAACTGTGAGAAAAATTTACCAAAAGTAACTTGGAGCGCAGTTAATTTTTTTTTTTTGAGATGTGGATTAAGTTTTAACTTTGTTTAACGTAGTCTAAAACTCGGATTTTTCCAGCGAAATTTGTTTTTTTTATAATTTCTTTAAAGACCAACATTTTAAGCAAGACTAAGCTGTTCCGTCAAATTTTTTGGTAATGGCGGCACAAATCTGTTTTTAAAATTAACTAAACCTAGTTTAACTGAGATCAAAAAAAAACCAAGCCTAAGTCACACAAAGAGGAGTATAAGAATTACTGGTCCCAAAAATATTGATAAGAAAAGATGAGATAAGATTAGATGCCATTGGCATCCGCTGGGAAGCATTAATGCGTGTGAGCTCGCTAGACCTGGCACTACATTACGAATTCCACTGGTTTCGGATTACGTTGGGGTACCTCTGCTCTTCTGAAAACACGAACTTCGGTGATTCACTATCGCTAAATGGGTTGCGAACACTGATTGTAGGATTGCCAGGCAATTGTAGCTCTGCATGGAGCATTGCTACAATTTCGCTACTATCAATGACTCTAAGAGACATATAACTTTTGGTATCTGTTATTATGGGACATTGTCATCTATTAGGGCATACACAGCGTCTGAAAGCCAGACACTTTAATTACTGCCGCAGCTGCAATGACGCCAATGAGGAGGGAAACATGGAACACCTCCTTTGTCACTGTCGTGTGCTAGCGAGAAGGCGACAGGCCGAAACCGGCTCTTCCGCCTTCGACGAATTACACGATAGCTCTGGCGTTGAACTGGAGTGCATTTAGAACTTGGGAGCTCTGTTTAGTGGAACTACATGGTATCAAAATGGATCTCTGAGCGTAAGTGAATCATATGAATATTGACTGCAATTTCGTCCTAACCTAACCTAAAACGTTGATAACATTCAAGACCAGTAATATAAATGAAGGGTCATCGTAGATATAATGGCTATGGGATAGATTTTTGTCCTAAATGGGAAGTTTATTTTAAAAGTGTCGTACTTGGGGCGGATTTCGATAAAGCAAGCAATTTCTATTTGATTTATCTGAACTTGGAGTTGAGATTCCGCTTTTAGGTAGGGAGTTAGTACATGGCCTAGTCAATTATATGCTAAAAATGCAACGCTGCTATACAAAGTCATACAAATTTCCCAATAACATAAATAATAACATGTGTATGTATGTATGTATGTTTGTATGTATGTATGTATGTATGTACACATGTATGAATTTTGCACATTTTCCTCTATTTTAACCCAAAAGTTGTATGTTAATTTGTTTTTTTATAATATTTTAAAATTTATTTGTTTCATTGATCTTTGCCTGTCAGCCGTTAATTTGCATAAAGTAATTTGCATTTAATTAAATGTTTATTGTCACATTATGACAAACATTTCAGAAATTTTTCCATTATTTTTAAATTTATTAAATTATTGCATCCTTAGTTTTTTATTATAGTATGCCTGTATGTATTTACTACTTATATACATACATTCTTTATTAATTTCATATGTTCTACATATGTTTGTAAATATGGATGGACATATGCATATTTTATTTAATTTAATTATTCTTGAAGGAATGTTATCTGGTAGCGCAGAAGGCTATTGTATAAGATGGAGTAAGGGTTGCGGGTTCTATTCCCACTAGCATATTTCACTATTTTTTTTTTAATACAACATACAATCGATACAAATTTACAAGAGGTTTTGTGAATACGACAATAATTTTTAATTGTTTTAATAACACTTTATTAAAAACTTATATTTTTATATTAAGCAAGGAAGAGTGCGTTATTCAGCTATGCCGAATCTTATATGCCCTTCACCATGTTGCGATAAGAACAGAAAGTTTTATATATACCGTTGTTTAGGTATAATTAACATAATTTTGTGCTACGCCCACTTCTCAAATCCCGCCCACATTTTGGCGGAATTTGTGAATGGTTAACAAAGATGCTTGTACCCACTTCGGAAGCTTTAACTCTTCCTGTTCTCCAGATAAACAGAACTCTATAATTTGTTTGTGTGGGAAGTGCCACGCCTACTTCTCCAATCCCACCCATATTTTTAGATCCCGATAATTTTTTTTAAGAGAGGTTGTGTATTGATAACCCAGTTATGTGTAAAAAAATGTTGGATTTCTCTTTTCGCTTTGGAAACTTTGGACCTGGCCGTTTTCCTAAAAAAAATTTTAACAAACAACAAGTGATTTATATGTTAAATTAAAGCAGTCGTGTTTTTTTTCATAAAAAAAATAACATTTCCAAGTTTGCCATCTTTTGAACACAAAAAAAACTTGTCTTTATCCAACTCAACAAAAAGATGAGAACATTTAATTCCGTTCGGTTTTTTTTTACCACAAACTTCATTGTGTTCGGTTTAGCTCAATAATGTTCGTTCGTTTCTGTTGTGCTTAGCGCCCTTTTAATTGGTAAAAAGACCGAAAGTTTTTTATAAAAACCAAATACACATTCGAAAAAAAAAAACAAAAAGCCTGCAAACAAATTTGACACAAACAAAACACATACACAATACACACACAAGCTATTCGTGCTGTGGTCGTTGCTAAAATGTTTTGGTTGTTCATTTCTTTATCAATAAAAAAAGAAACATTATAGAACATTAAAATATAATGTTTGTCTACAGTATCACTACAATTGTTCTGTTTTTTAACGAAGAACAGAACACTATATAATGTTCGGCTCTTTCTTGAAAACAGTTACGAACGATATTAAAGGTTGTGTTCGCCTACACAAACACTAAAAAATAGATATCGTTCCTGGTGTGTGAACCGAACGCTAAATAATGTTCTGTTTATTTTCGAACACCTGGGGCCTGATTCTGGCAGTCGTGATCGAGTAATTTCTCGATTCTAAAGCAATTTATTATCTAATTATTTCAGTCAATACTTAACGAATTGGAATTATTTTTTCAGTGTTGTAAAGCATTAATTTGAGTTTCACAATACTGAAAAAAAATTTTGATTCGTTCAGTATCGACTGAGATAAAATTGCTTTCGAATCGAGAAATTACTCGATCACGACTGCCAGAATTAGGCCCCTGGTAAAATTATCAAACTGTGCTTGATTCAAGAATTTCTATTTAAGTTGATTTTAATCATTAATACCTACTTTAAATATTCTGAAAGTGAGATTTTGATCTCATTTAACTTTTTGTTTTAACACAAAACATACAAATCGTTTTTTACCTACTTTTGAAAGGTTGTTGTTGTTTCTAAAACGAAATTTTATATTTAATTTAAACACATGCGCATTCACGCATACAAAATGCCATGGTTTTCGCAAGTAGTCCCATTTTGGATTGTTTTAAGTACTTTTTGGTGTTATTCGTACAGGCGCGTTCATTTTCCTATAAAAAAAATTCAAGCGAAAAACAGCTGATCACCGCCCGCAGCCATATGCCGCGTAAATTGTCCTTTCACTAACCGTTTTCAGTTTGTTTTTTTATCGGCCGTATAAAAAGTGTTTCATTGTTACAATTTTACTTTTGCCTACCAGTTAGGATGAACCTTAATTGTCTTTATCGCTCACTTTAGGTTAAACTAAAGTTTTAATAATGGAACACTTTTTAAAGGGCGGTTAAAGTCTACTTTAATCTATCGGTTAGTTGTGAAAACGGGTCTTATTCTATAGTGTACAACAAATGTTTTTAAAAATTTAAAGATAATAAAACAACCCATGAGAAAATTCAACTTTTTAGTTGCAGTTATTATTATTTTTTAAATAATATGTAGTGGCACCGACTCGTTCCTCTCTGTTCCTCTTGTTTGCACTTACGATACTTCCTTCCCACTATTTAATGACCACTTTAACCATAAAATCAAAATTTCTACTACTAAAAACACAATTTTTGGTTATCAACACTGTGAAGTCTACACATATTTTGACTATGAATTTTTAGTTTGTCAATTAACAAAGATTGAAAATAAAACTGTTTTTATAATTAAACCACAAAATGTTTAGCTTATTTTATTGTTGTCGTTTAAACTTTTTGCACAAAAATTTTTTGTAAATACTTAAACAAATTTTATTTAAATATGCATAAACTTTTAAGCATATCAAAGCATATATTATGTTAATAAAACTTTATTATGGAAACAGCATTAAAACAAACAGACGAGCAACAGTAAAAATAACAGTTATTGTCTGCAAATACCTATTAGTCATTAAAAATAATGAAATGTGTTTGAGAACAAAGATTTTTTGTAATACATACATACATATTTAATGTCTCTCAATCCAAATTTTTAGTTGAGTTTAAAGTAGAGGTTTTTTAATGGGTTTATCTTTTCGAGATTTCTGAATCCTTGTCCGTATTGTGAAACATTTGCTGCAAATTATTTGAGTTTAATGGTTTTAAAGGAAAGACAAATGAAAAAGTGCACTTTGTTTTGTGTACAACCAGTGATGTCAGCTTAACCCTTTTTAAGGCTACACTGGAAAAATTATGCTTCTAATAAAGCAATTTCATTAAAATTTTTTCTTTCATAAACACTACGAAATTGAGTTTCATAATTTCATTAATATTTTTCATTGGATTAATTACAACTTTAAAGAAAAATCCAACTTATTGTAAAGAATGAAAATAAACTATTTATTTAAAAATTTTAATATTTTTAAATTAATAAAAAAAAGGAAACTTTTGTCACTTAATATTTTCAATGAAAAATATCACCGAATCAAAGAAAACCAAATAAAATTCTCTTACCTGAAAGTACTTATAATATTTTGTTCCTAGAGCTGTTGTAAAAACTTTTTTTCAATCCAATTTGTGGCAAAAAATTAGTCAATTTTAATGTTTCATAATACTAATGAAAAAAAAATCATTACAATAACGAAATAGTGATTATAACTAAATGCTAGCAATATCAAAGTTATTTTCAGGAAAACAAAATTTATTATTAATAAGATTTCTCTATGACGTGTTAAATTCCCAATTTTTTATATTTGATAAATACACAGAAATTTATTGTTGAGGGAAAAGCTAGTTCTTATGCGAATTTCAATGTTTGCTTTGGCCAAACCGTCAGGAAACCTCTTGCCAAAGATTTTAGAAAAGCTAAAAATATTATTCAAATAAAACTGTAAGGTTTTAAAAACAAACAACGAGAATGAAAAAAACTAGAGCTAAGAATTCTCACATTCTTTTTCCTTTAATTGTTAATTTAAATACTCAAACTTAAGGAAGTTGTACAAACCAGTTGTGTGCCCCGGTAGGCTAGCTGGTAGTGAGCTAGTCTATCAGCGCCGGGGTTGCGGTTTCGATTCCCGCCAGAGACACTGGTTTCTTTCCTACAGACAAGCAAAGAGCTTCGCGGGATTAGCTTAGGAAAAAAAAGTTAAATCAGTAGAATGCTGATAAAGTTTCTCGAGGGTTGGAAAATGAATTAAATGTAATTTACTTTAAGGTAAGCTTATGAAAGTAGAACATAACAAGATGTGAGGAAAGAGAAAATAAAACTTGTTGATATGTAAACGGAATAAAAAAAACGAAATAGAATGTACAACTCAAAACGCACAATAAAGAAATGGCTGAAATAAATAACCATAATAATCATTAAACTAATGAAAGGCTGCTATAAAAATTACAAATTAAGTGACTAATTTACTGAATTTATGTCACTGAAAAAATTAAAAATTTCATTGATATACAAAAACCATTTCATTAGAATAATGAAAAATTTCTTTAAACGTTTGACTCTTCATCATCATGTTAATGAAATGTTTCATTATCTGATGAAAAATAGTCACAGTTTTTATAAAATCTCTTGCATTAGGTTAATGCAAAATTTTCTTCGATTTTATGAAACATTTCATTAACTGGGGGCTAATAAAGCATTCTTCATTCATCCAATGAAGCTTTTTATAGACTGAACGTTAATGTAATTTTTAATTGGAATTATGTCCATTGGATCTGCAAAGAAAATCCTTTCAGTGTAGATGGTGGGAGTCATAATTTCACAAGCTTTAATTCGGCATAGAGTCTTTCTTACCATAAACCATTTTTTTAAGTTGCCATTTAGATTAAAATTGGTCCAAACATATTTTGTTGTAATTTAAATCATTTAACCAAACTTTATTGGAATCGGTCCATATTTGGCTGTAGCTCCAATAAAAATACTTCTCCGAAAAATAGCTTTCAATGCCATAACTTTCTTATAAATGTTGGTATTGACACACAATTTGAGGACAAAGACTTTAATGATAGCGTCTATCTCATGACAATGATATTGTGCTGGTAGGTCAAAAATTAACTATAAGTCCCATACGAACCCCCTTCCTAAAATCACTTAAAGGCAAACCCATCTGATAACAAAATAATATTTGGCACAGAGAACTTTTACATAAATCTTAACCACATAACATTATTTTATTTCCGATTACCATTAGTCCCAAATAGGGTGCACTCTCGAGAATTGGTTTTAAAATACTGTTGCGTAAAATATAATATGGTCGGCCTTAACCTACCATACTTTCTTACTTTAGATGCACAACCTGTTGTGAATCCCGCAGAAGTTATACACCCAATATATGGTAGTAAGTAGGCAGTAGATAAAGACCCGGGCATTAGAGACCCTAGTTGTTTTGGAAAATCTGCTGTATGGTTTTCTTATAATTTCAATGGAATCTTTTTTTTAAACTATCATAAGAACTTTGTATTGAAAATTAAAAAATTATTGTATTAAGTTGTGTAGCACAATGCTAAGAAAATTAAACAGATTAAAGTATGTCCTTATAAAAGTGCAGCTAAAATCCCCTCGAAGATTGTTAAGTCTCCCACCCTACTGTTTACAAATTCCTGAAAAAACATATCAAATCCTTAAGAATTGTTATAGAAAATAAATTTTATTTACAAAAGTATTGATGTTTTTATATAAAAATTAATTAAATCTGTTTTATTTACTTATGTTTTTCTTCATTGCCACATGCCCCGCCGCTTAAAAGAAATACTTATACTTATTTATTATTTAATTTCTTTACAGACACAACAATTGTTCAATTAAGACATTTCATTGCAAATAATCAAAAGCTGCTGCCGAGGAAGAGTTCAACACCAGAATGGAAACAACCATAAATAATCGGTCGTTGGTTGGTCGATGGGATGCTTCATGATGATGTCTAATGGCTTTAGGGGCTTCAGAAACAAATAAACAATCAAACGCATACTTTTGTAGTAGTATTTTCTTGTAATAAGTTCTTCGACACATAACAATACATACCAAAGTAAGTAGTTATGCTGAAAATATTCATGTTGTGTCGTGTGTGTACTGTGTGTATTTGAGTGTGTGTGTGGGGGAGCTTGGATGATGGTTGTTGATGTGACGTGTCATGTCGATAAATGATTTTTGTCACGAACAATAAATACTATTATTCGTGATGGTGTCGTAGAAATTGGTATTATGAGCGATTTATTTGTCTCTGTGTCTCACTTTTTCTATATACAACATGTCGATAAGGAATTACCAACTACAAGACAAGAAGATGATGTATCGGGTAAAATATTGTTTATGGAAGAACAACCAGTATTTTTTAAAGTATTGAATGTAGTTGCTTGTTTTGATGTTGTTTTTCTTTTTTGTGCTGGGCTTAAAAAAATAATAAAATCATGAAAAAATATTGAACCAATGACGACAACAACAAAAGCAAAAACATTAATGAATGTGCTGGCATCCTCTAGTAACTTCGAAGGACATCAATGCCATCATTCAAAAACATGTAGAAAACAGAATTTTTTATTTCGATTTTCAATAATATTCTTTACTTTTGATTTGTTGTTTTTATAACAAGCGTTTTTTCCCCTACTTTTTTTAGTTTTAAATCCGGTTTTTCTAGTAGTTGATAAATTAGTCCTTTTTTTAATTTAAGGACAGTTTTTTATGCGCTACAAAACAATTTCAAAGTATTAAGAGTTTTTTCATATGTTTGCAATCAAAATAGGACTTTGAAAAAGTATTTTCATATTAAACAACTACATCCGTACTTTAATCGAGCCGAAGCGCTGTCAATAGAACGGTAAGTATTTCCTTAAATCAAGTACAGAATTCTTAAATCAAGTACGAATTACTTAAGTACTCCGTACTTAAAATAATCCAAAATTATGATTGACTTAAGTAAAAGTGAGATAAAAATTAATCTCAAACTGTGCTTGAATCCAGAATTTCTACGAATTTCCAAATTCGTACTTGAAATAATCCGAAAGTGACAGTTTGAAACCTTAACACTTACACCCAGAGAGGGGGAAATATCCTCTCCACTTTGCTTGCAGAAAAACTCACAATTATAAGACACCAGCAGCATGATCGTTGTTTTCGTAATCATTCTACTTCGAAAATTTTATGTATTAAACTAAATAATTTTACCAAATAAAATTCGGGAATTTTTGCTTGTTATTTTACTTTTTAAAAATGAAAATAATGTGTTTTTCTTCCTGTAGTGCTGTTGTTGTTCGTTGTTTACCTACTTTTGTAGTGTTGTTGTTGCTTCTACAACAAATTTTTACAAAAACACGCGTATGCACGCATACAAAATGTAATGGGTTTCGGAAGTACTTTAGGTGGAGGTCGTGTAGTTTCTTCTTTGGGGGCTGTTTAAGGCACTTTCTTCCCCGGCCGTTGCGGGCTGATGTTGCCTGGGCCTACGGCTGTGCCTGCTGTTGGGAGTGTGTCTGTTTCGCCGAGTAGTGAGGAGTTGGACCTTCAAAACGGCTTAGAATTGGTCTTCAAAAAACCTATTCTTCAGGAGAACCCACAATAAATATGCTCTAAAGGGCCTAAAGTCAATATAGTACAAATAACAAACGGAATGAGAAACTTATATATTCAACCTGTAGTAAAGGGTATAATTAAAAAGAATGTCGTATCCGTTCTTAACTAAAAATGTCTGCAGTGACAGGTTTATCTGCCAGACCAACGGGCTTCACCGGTGACACGACTTTAAGCACGACGTTAACAAATGATAATATTCCTATAATATTAAAAAAAGTTTTTTTGAAGAAGAAAAGATTTGCTCTTTTTTGGGCGATCTCTTGTATAGTTTTTTTTATTTTGTGAAGCCTTTTGCCGTACTTGATTTTTTAGATTTGTTTAAATCTTTTTATTATTCCATTTACGTAAGTGTGATTAATCAAACATTTTAAGAACATTGACAACAATAATTTTTCCAAGCAGTAACAAAAAATTGCAAGAGGTGCTTTTTAATGGTGCTTTTGTTAAAAAAGGTAGTTTTGTTAAAATAGGAACTTTTGTTAAAAAAATACTTTTGTAAAAAAAGGTACTTTTGTTAAAAAATGTACTTTTGTTAAAAAATGTACTTTTGCTAAAAAAAATGTTTGTTAAAAAAAGGTACTTTTTTTAAAGAAGGTACTTTTGTTAAAAAAGGTACTTTTGTTAAAAAATGTACTTTTGTTGAAAAAAATTTACTTTTGTTGAAAAAATGTACTTTTGTTAAAAAGATACTTTTATTAAAAAATGTACTTTTGTTAAAAAATGTACTTTTGCTGAAAAAAATGTTTGTTAAGAAAAGGTACTTTTGTTAAAGAAGGTACTTTTGTTAAAAAAGGGACTTTTGTTAAAAAAGGGACTTTTGTTAAAAAAAGAGACTTTTGTTAAAAAAGGTACTTTTGTTAAAAAATGTACCTTTGTTAAAAAAGGTACTTTTGTTAAAAAAAGGTACTTTTGTTAAAAAAGGTACTTTTGTTAAAAAAGGTACTTTTGTTAAAAAAGGTACTTTTGTTAAAAAAGGTACTTTTGTTAAAAAAGGTACTTTTGTTAAAAAAGGTACTTTTGTTAAAAAAGGTACTTTTGTTAAAAAAGGTACTTTTGTTAAAAAAGGTACTTTTGTTAAAAAAGGTACTTTTGTTAAAAAAGGTACTTTTGTTAAAAAAGGTACTTTTGTTAAAAAAGGTACTTTTGTTAAAAAAGGTACTTTTGTTAAAAAAGGTACTTTTGTTAAAAAAGGTACTTATGTTAAAAAAGGTACTTTTGTTAGAAAACGTACTTTTGTTAAAAAAGGTACTTTTGGTAAAAAGGTACTTCTTTTAAAAAGATACTTTTGCTAAAAAAAAAGGTACTTCTGTTAAAAAAAGGCACTTTTGTTAAAAAAGGTACTTTTGCTAAAAAAGGTACTTTTGTTAAAAAAGGTAATTTTGTTTAAAACGGTACTTTTGCTAAAAAAAAAGTACTTTTGCTAAAAAAAAAGTACTTTTGTTTAAAAAGGTACTTTTGTAAATAATGGTACATACTTTCGGAAAAAGGTACTTTTGGAAAAAAAGATACTTCTGTGAAAAAAGACACTTTTGTTAAAAAAGATACTTTTGTTAAAAAAAAAATACTTTGTAAAAAAAGGAGCTTTTGTTAAAAAAGGTAATTTTGTTAAAAAAATTTACTTTTGTTAAAAAAGATAATTTTGCTAAAAAAAAGTATGTATTTTGCTTGTAAAAAGTTTAAAAATTTTATAAAAAGGCTAATTAAAAGAAACTTTCTTCAGTATTAATATTTTGCAAAAGGTATTAAAAAAAAAAAAATAAAAAAGAGGTATTAAAAAAAACTGTATTTTAAAAGGGATTAAAAAATATTTTTTAAATACTTTCTTATTATAGCTATTTTTAATTTTCGAAAATGCAGTTATTTTATTAACTTTTGTACTTTTTAAAAAAGGCACTTTTTTGTTTGTGAAAAATTACTTTTTTGTGTAGGGTAGAGATTTGCTCTTTTTTTAAATAAAACAATTTTAAGCTTCTTTAATTATCTTATTGGCACTTTTAATTAAAACTAATGTTTTTACCACGTTTTCACCACTTTGGTCCTTATTTTTTTTATTTAATTTTAATAATGACTTAGAGGAATTGGTCATTTTGTCAACTCATAATTTTTGCTCACTCATTGTTGCCACCATCATTTGCTAGAGTGTTTCTTTGATAGAAAATAATTCACTTAATAGCAGAAAAAAAATAATAATAAAATACTTTTAAAGCTCTGCTGTTAAGATGAATTTATTTTCTTGGCAACAGAAGGAAAACAAGTAGAAAAAAATGGGACTTAAGCAACTCGGCATCAAAGCAAAAAAAAAAAACAAAAAGCAATCAACGAAATTAACATTGAACTCCATGATAATCCTCCCCTGCATTTTACTCTACTCGTTTTGTTTTAATTTTGCATTTTTTCTTGCTTGAATTTTTTTCTTATAATCTTTTTTTTTAAGTTGCCTTTTTGCATACATACCTTGAGTCAACATCATGCATTCCTTCAACTGTTGATTCATTTCCATTTCATCATACAACACTCAACCGACCGACCGACCCATCATTTATATTCCATTCTTTCAACTGTTGAAGACATTTTTGCATTTTTTATATTCTTGCGTTTTTTAACTGTTAAAGAGGAGAACAAGATGTTTATATTTATAATAAAAAGTTTCAACTTGTTTTTTTTTTTTTCTTAGAATTCATCCTTTTCTGCTTATTTTAACCCTTTTTTTTTGCTTCTTTTCCATAAAGTTCACCCCCACTTCCTTGATTCCTACGTTTCTCTTTATATTATTCATTATTGTCATCATTAAACTTTGTTTGTATGTCGAGGATGTTTGAAAAACATATTTCCTGCTGGATTTTATATTTATTTTTTTTGGCTTATTAAGAGGGCGTAGGAGGTGGGGGCGGGTGAGAAGAGGTTTTTTTAAAGAGACATTTTAAGTTATGGATCTTGACTTAAAATTAGTAATTATAATGAAGTTTTAAAGGAAAGATAGTGTAAATGATTCTATTTGCTGGTAAAGGACTTCTTGATTTTTCCAAAAACTTCCTTATTAACCCATTAATGTTCATTGGCGACTAAGGTTCAAGTTTTTAACACTTTAAAGCTTAGGGTTAAAAAAAAAAATTTGAGTATATAAAGGGTGTTTTTTTAGCTGCATGAGGACCTAAAATGGTATTTTAAGGCAGAAATATTGTTGGAATGAAAATTTTTTTATACTCTGGTAGATAATTTCATTTCCGGCATACTTTTTGCAATTAATCTCACCTTATGGCCTCAATGGTGATTTGAATATTGGCTTTCAAAAAGTAATCCAGAGGCGTTACATCGCACGAACGAGAGGTACGGCGAACAGAACCACTTATGGGAATAAAGTTGTCACCATATTGATTTTGCAATAAATCAAAAGTTAAGTGCGCTGTATGGCAAGTTGTGCCATCCTGTTGGAACCCAATGTCGTTAATAATTAGCTGATTAATTATTGGAACCGAAAATTCAGTCAACATGGCTCGATGGCGCTCGCCATTCACGCTAACGGCTCCATGCTCATTTCGAATGCCATAAGGACCGATGATGCCGCCAGCGTGGTACGCACATTTCTCTGTTTTTTCAATGGTTTTGAATAGAGAAGAGTTAAATTAGTGCGAAAACGATCAATAACTGCACGAATCACTTGCTAACTCGTTTGTGACCGTAAAATGGACGAAGTTTTATATGAACTACGCGAACAGATTTATTATTTTTTTTTTTTTTTGAAGTAAATTTCCACAATTTGGAAGCGCTGTTTTAGCGTTAAACGAATTATGTTGAGTTGCCAAACATTACTAAACAGAAATGTCAACACAGTTTGAAATTCTTAGTTGTCAAACCATAGTTATCGATATTGAAAGTTCTGATCTGCAGATAAAAAAAAGCCTTTATAAAGGGGTAGCCGAATCTTATATACCCTCAAACCCCCATTTTGTGTACACAGGAAAGGATTTTAAGGATTTTATACGTCATGGTACTACAACCTTTTGGGGAAACAGGTGCAGCCAATGCCCTTATTAGGCAGTGTTCGAAATTGACAGATCTCTTCTGATCGCGGCTGACCAGATATCATATCTAGTACCACGGGAGTCAGTAGCCCCGGTGGTGCGGCACCGGACTGACTACTGCAGGTTGTGGTTTACGCGTAAGGAAGATCATAAACAGCCTACTTTGAGGGCTGATTTTATACCACTAGTATAAAAGTTCGACCTTCAGGCAGATCTCCCCAGGAGCTGTTGCTGAAGCAGTAAAGCTTTAATAGCTCCAGCTCATAAACAATGGGCGAATGTATAATTATGCCGAATCGTATGCTCAAAATAGCACTCTGTATGTATTGGTTGTTCTCGCACACAGGGGCGGTTGGTAAACGCATTGTTTGTCACCCAGTGGCTAAGATCACCTTGGAGTACAGCCTGCCCGGCAAGTTGTATCATACCCAACGGAGGTGTGATTTAAAACACTCTCAAGAAAAAAAGGCTCCTTTTTATTTTGAGGATTGCGATGGCGTAGCACCGCGATCATACAATAAGCTTATATTTTCTTCACATTTATTTTCGTTTCATTCTTACACTTTGTAATTAATTTTTTACTCACAAATAATTTATATTTTTTCACAAGAAATTAAGGTTTTCTAAAGGCGAATTCACTTCACTTAATATGTAAATTTTTAAAATTTTTAATGTTGACATTTATTTTTTGCTTTAGTGTTGTCAAGTTTAATTTTGATTTGAGTATTCCATTTGCTAATAATTTGACATCAAATTGATAAATCATTGTCTGTCAAATATTTATATTTAAATCATTATCAATTTGAATTCAAATGTAAAATTCAAACAATTGAAAAATATTTGAGAATTGAGCTTGTGTTTGAGTTCGTGTTTGTTGGGTAATCGACCCGCCCCTTTTATTAAAAAATAAATGAAGTTTACATAAAAAACAACTTGATATTAAATCTTCTAATAGAGAAAAAGAGATCTGGGCAAACGTCGAGCTATCATTAGGTGGGAAGTATTGGGAGAATGAATACATTTTCCGTTCTTACTCTTTTTCAATGTATTTATCAACTCCCAATTTATTTATTTTTGCAAACTTGTCTGAAAATTTAAAATGCAACAGCGGCTATAAAATATGTAGTATCATAGAGCCTTGTTAATCAACAAATCAATTTTCACACCTTTCAGCTTAGCCCAAGGGTCGGTTACTAACTGTATTTGCAGCTATCTACTACCTAGTGACTACTACGGACTACAACTGTATGGCTATTTTAATTAAATTTTGCAATAAATTTCATTCAACCATTTTTTTTTTCATATTTTCTGCTGGACTTCAAACATGAACTCCTACATACATTAATACATTATCAGTTAAAATACAAAACGACTTAACTAACACTTTGAAAATTTTATAAGATTTAAAAAGAAATCTTTA
The DNA here is from genome assembly GCA_963931875.1 of Pollenia griseotomentosa. Lineage (NCBI taxonomy): Eukaryota > Metazoa > Arthropoda > Insecta > Diptera > Polleniidae > Pollenia > Pollenia griseotomentosa. The sequence goes on from OZ007564.1 coordinate 17,167,531, forward strand.
AAAATTTTATTATTATCATTGTAAAGCTTACCCAGCAAATTATTTACTTACATTTTACCAACAACTACCATTGTAAGAACTTTCTAAACGCATTATCTTTTATATATAATCGCTACTCGCATCATTACATTACAGTAATTTACGAAGCACTTTCTCATAATTTACCCCGGTAGTTCGCATAAGCAGTAGAAGCTTGCACAATTCCATTTTAACACATATTCAAATCATCAAAAAAAATTCAAACTCTATACTGAAGTGACGCTGTCACAAGCAAATACTGTGTAAACGTGCAGAAACAAAAGAATAAATCTTCGCCTTAGAGTGAAAATTAAAATTGCATAATGTTCTAACATTTTACAATGGCTTAAAAATATTGTTACTGCTTTGTAAACAAAAAGTGTCTTAAATTAATAAAACTTTGCTTGCTATGTTTATTGTGCTGTCGTAATTAATCAGAAGAGACTTGTGCCGAGAAACTGAGCCGAGCGGATATGATTTTGTAGCCGTCGCCGTTGATGGTATAGTTTTATCCGGCCAACATCCGGATTTAACCTGCGGCTAACATTTTTGCAACAACACACTTGCGGCGTCAAATTAGATCGGCTTAGGACTCTGATCTTTGGTAAACAAACAAAATAAAATTTATTTGTGGTTTCCGTCTGAAAAATGGAAAATAGTCAGCAAAGATCTAATTTAATTTATTAATTCATGGATTAGAATTAAAAAACCTTTTGACTTAAGGTAAATAATTATTTTTTTTATATTTGTTGTTCACAATAGTCGTTTTTTTCATGTTATTATTTTAAGACATAAGACTTTATGACACCTTGTGAATCCCCGAAATGTGAGTTTGCTAGATGTGTGTATTTTGGGTTTTAATTTCTTCGATTATATTGCATCAACAATTCTTTACAAAAACCATTCTTTGTATGCGTTTGCGACAAAGGTTGCACAGTTAAATATCACAAATTCTCGCATACTGTACAAGCTAATTTTCAAATACATACTAGTGCTATAGGCAATCATTTTTTACTTTTGAAGTTTTAGATATTTTAGTAAGCTAATGCTAGGAACACAACTGTGACGAACGACGAATTTCGCCCTACACGACGAATTTTTTAGTAAAAATTCGCTGAGTAAATTCGTCGTATGAAACACAATAACGACGAATAACACACAGCTTTACTAATTGGAAAAGTTCTTTGCTGTTTGTGCAAAGAGAGAGAAATAGTGTGACCATATAAAAAAATTACTTAAAAAACACAAACATTAACGAAACCACAATTAAAAACTATTCTTATAGTTATCTTCTTTGTATATTTATTTTAAATGCGATAAAATAATAAAAAAACAATTATTAAAGTAAAAAAGTGACTTTATATACTAAAATACTTGAAAACTAAAATCAAACATGGTCACCTGGTACTGATTTGTTCGTCGTTCGCCGGCGTATGAAATAGAAATAAATCTATTGCAAAGTCGCCGTGTATGACGAATTTCGGCCGATGCCATGATTGTGTGTATTTTCATATACACAAATATGTTTTATTTTTGGCGACGAATATTCGCGGCCAAAAATTCGTCGTTCGTCCCAGTTGTGTTCCTAGCATAATAGGGACTAAATTTTTCCAGTGTAAATTAAAAACACATTTAATTACATTTTTTCCCCAACGTTTCGTCAATTTTTTGTTGACTTCTTCAGGGGAACATTTTTAAAGTGTGTATATATTACATTAAATAAAATTTAACGAAATAATTTTTAATTATTAAATTTGCAATTGACATTATTTTAATTTTACTTTGTGTTATCTAAACTTGGTCGTTAATAAATTATCCTATTGCTACCCTGTAACTTGCGCTTATTTTGACTGTATTGAAAGGTTTGCACCTTGCTCAGTTGGCTAGAGCGAAAAACTAACAAAAATTATGAAAAACGAAAGATCCAACCAAGTACAAATCTTACTTGGGGCAGTTTTTTTTACACATATTAAGATTTTTTCCCTTTTCCCCCCTTTTTTCGCATCAGCTGTTAAAGATATTTATGTATGTTTATGTGAATTAACAGACCGATCATTCCACCGAACGCAACGTTTTCTGTTTATAATTTTATACAAAACGGCCAAACAAGAAAAGTTTAAATTAAAGAGAAAAGTCTTTCTTTTAATCGTCGTTATAAATTTTGAAAAACTTTCTGTTTTCATGTTGCATGGTGCTGAAATGTGTTAAATTTCAGCCGTATGCAACACGTCTACAATTTTTGGTATCTACCAACAATTGAGGTCGACCGCAATGTTAACGGGTCCGCAACATTTACGTGAGAGTAACGAGGCCTTAATGATTATAGATGTTGTTCATGGCAGCCTAAGTTCTAATCTACGCTCTGCCAAACTTTGTATACCACAGAGTTAACAGATGCGACACGAGAAGGAAGATATTGTGTTTTTCTGTCTGTTTCTTCGAAAGCTGTCCTTTGAATTTCTCTTTGCGCCAACCAAATCGAATTCACTAGAAGTTGGGGTCAAGTCAACACATGGTGTTTTTTTTCGGTAGTCGACTTTTCGAATTTTGTAAACCAACCAGATTTTTATTTTTTATGTAAACAAACATTTTTTATGAAAGCAATATTTTTGACAATCCGACTACAAAAGCTGTGTTGCTGTGGAGTTGACCTTACCTTCTAGTGAATTCGCCTTGGCACCAACTTTTACGCCGCAATACACTGAACACAAATTTATTTAATTTAGATTTATTTGCAAAAATTTTACTGATTCTTTATTATATTTAGAAGAATCAGAAGAAAAAATGTAGTTAAACAATAAACAATAAAATAACAATTCATTTGTCCTGCATAAACTACCTGTTACTAAATCTCATAAATTTATCCGACTGATAAACTTTCCATTGACGATTTTGGTTTTCTCCAGTGTTTGAAAAGCTGCAGTCAAAACCAAAAACTGTCGAACAAAAAACGAAAATTTGTGAACAACTTTTCGGTTGAATGAGAAATGAATGAGTCAGAAGTAGAGGCTACAGTTTTTTGTTGGCCAATGACAAATGAAGATGTGCAAGAAATGGTAGTTTTTCTACTTTGACTGCAGTTTTTTAAACGCTGGTTTCCTCAATATACCGAAATATACATTATTTGCAGTTGGCAATACCTCTCAAAACAGATGCGAAGGTTGGGAGCCCTGTCTTTAAGTGGCAACTTGTTTATATAAATCAGCTGTTTTAGAAATGTAAAATTTATCTGTACGGCAAATAAATAATTGGTTGATGAGGATGGTTATCTTAGCGACGGAATAGAAGCACATGAAACATTCAGAAAATCAAATTTCTTTAATCTGCAGTTTTTCGCTGGGGGAAAAAAATAATCGCCTAATCAGAAGACGGCCATAAAACTTTTAAATAAGAAAAAATAACTAAAACATTTAAAAACCCGGTTAAAAAATTAAAGTTTTTAGCAATAAAAAGATCGAAACAAGATTAAAAAAATAAAATTAAAATAAACTATAAACAAAATAAACACTACTTAAGTTTACCATGTAAGGATCATCTTAAGGATGTTTCACCTGTTGTTGCTGTATCCTCTGGGGAAATCTGATGTAGATATGTAATATACAGTACTTTTCGCTTATAGTCACATCCTTTAGTTCCAACCATAACGTGGACTATATCGCTAATGTGACTATAAGGCTAATTCACATTTATGCCACTATGAGGCATATAACCGAATTCTAATATAATCAAGTTATGTGAATAACGAAAATAAAATATTCATATAAATTACACCGACATCAGGCTTATGGTTTTGCAACAAAGTTGCATACTGTATAAAAAAAAATTCAAATAATAACAAGATATTTCATAACTGATACCAACGGCAAAAACTATTTTTTTACGAGTGAGAGTTGATGACAAAAACTAACGACTTAATTAATTTTTTCTTTGGATGGATTGTAGATTTGAAAAATAAATAGGTCCAATGAGATCTTTTCGACATTCTGTGATCGCGGTTGACTTTTGATTCCATCTGGTACGACGGGAGTCGGTAGCCCCCGGCGAAGAGGAACCGGACTGACTATTTGTTGCGGCCTCCGTTATAATGTTTCTGACGGAAAGATATTCTTTACGACAGATTCGCTTTTTTCGAAAAGATTTTAAATTAAGAATTTTATTAAACCGCCATATCTGTGGGATGCTGCTAGACGGGTTAAATGTATGATCAATCCCACTTTATTTTTCATCTTCATCACTTGTTTCCAACATGCCTACCCGATATCTCCATTCCTTAAGCGGGCTCCCAAACAAAATTTTAAATACAGGCTAGAAATATATTGAAGAAAAAGTCCTATTATTGATTAGGAGTCGCCCATAGTATCCCCCTACCTATACCGGCCTCAATTAGTTTTTTGTCCTTAACATTTTCTCAAAGTACACATGCCCTTTATCTCCAACCCTTAAGGGGAATCCCATACACATATGGCTTTTAATGAAATTCTTAAGTTTAATTCAAGGTTCTCATCTTTAGTGAATAAAATAAAAATTTGTAGACAGATTTTAATAATTTATGAAAAATGCCCAAATCATTTGCGAGGGCAGCTTTCGAAGAAAGAGAAAGAAACACATATTGCGTGATCACAACAAAAATGCAAAAAGAGCAGTTTTCGAAGAAAAAGGCAGAAAAAACAAAACATTTTCTGTCTAGTGACGCCTCTGTGTGCTCTGTGGCAGGCATTATCGAAATACTTCCTTGGCAAAACTATAACGATTTCTTGCGAGCTTTAATTTTTTTATTAAATTTAAAAATGTTTCTGCTGGAATTAATGAATTACTTCTTTAGCAAAAGTTTTACAGTTTGTTGCTAGCTTTAATGTTCTGACATTAGGGTGGTACGAACAGATATCTGTTGAATAAATACAAGAACGAGATACTTGAAGTCAATGGACAAAAACATTGATGTATCATACTTTAAGATCGGACTGAAAATGCCTAAGATATAACGAAAAATGTAAAAAGGCAACTCCTACGTTCGGCAAATAAATTTATTTTGAAACCTCTTTGCAAAAATACTTTATATTAGAGGGTGAACGGCACACTTTTTTCTTGCAAAATGGTACGCCCTAATGTACATAGATGTTTAGACAATTTTTGGAACAAAGAACTTTTGCATGAATCTTATGGTGTTGTCTTTTCTACAAAAAATGTCACATTTTATTTAAAAAAATGAAATTTGGTGCTCGTGTCTTAAAAATGATTTGCTCTCTAAAAGGGCAGCGTGTTTTATTCTAAAAAAAATTCACCCTTAAATGTCATAAGGCATTGCACTTTACGCCCCGTATAAACCGAGAGTGTTGATAATGCCCTGTAAAAAGATGGCTTCTGTTTATACATAGGGCTACCAGACGAAGTTAGAAAAAAATCGCCTCTAATGAGGACAGTAAAAATTTTAATTTTTAATAATAATTTTTTCAATTATTTTGTATTAAAAAGAAAAGAAAGCATTACATTATTAATGGTAGGTTGTCAGTGACATAAAATTTAAATGGATTCGGTGATATAAAATTGTTTTTGAAAAAAAAACGTCAAATCAAGAAATCGTAAAAACTTGGTGTTAAAAAATTGGCAATCTGGCAAAGGTAATTTCTTGTTTACATATTTTATGAAAAACAAACTAAAGAAATTTGAATTCGGTCATTCATTTTGTTCATTTATTTATTTATTTATTATCAATTTATTAACAAATTGGGGTTTATGCATATTTTTTTTATATTTTGAAGAACATACTTTTTGATTTATGTACATTAGGGCTATAACCAAATTTTTGGCATAGTACCGTGTAGTGGCCAAGAATGTTTTAGTAATGAAAACACCTGTCTCCCGTCGTTTTGCGAAAAATGCCTTACGCAGGGAAGCAAATTTCTAAAATCTTCCAAGAAATTTTGAACCGCGTTGAATTGTAAACCGTAGCAAAATTTTTAAATCTAAAGCAGTGGATAAATTCCAAAATAGCATTTAACCCATTAGAAGTCTCTGTACTTAAATGAGTACAGCTGGCATTTTACATGTTTCTAAGCAACAACAAAGAATTTTTAATCAATGTACCATTATTTCTGTTCACATCAATAATACCAACAGCAGCTAAAAAAGAATTTGTGTTTCTTTTTAATTTTTCTGTACAAAAGAATAAGTCTGATTTGTATTACAAAAGCAGCGTGAAGGTATGAACACTATTTTAATAATATTGAAAACAATATTGAATTTTTTTTTGGTAATTTTGAATTATTATAATGAAAAGCGTATCAAAATAACTCAGACAAAAAAAAATTACTTACATAAAAAAACAATAAACTTAGAGCAGTATAAAATTGACTGTACTCGTTTGCGTACACTGACAACATGCATAGGTAAAAAAAATGTTTTTTTTGTTAGTTTTTAACTATGAGTGGATAACATTTTACATCCCAAAAGTGATTCAAAAGCCTTCAAGAAGCTGTTGATAGCATATCATGTGGTGAAGAGGTGTTTAGGAAAATATAACGGTTTCAAGCCTATCAAAATACAAACCTGGTACTATTAAAGTTGTCGTAAATGTTGAAATTATTGACAACGACGTCAGTGACGATAGTGATAATGAACAGTTGGCACCAAAGAAAACTCGGCAAGACTTTGCAAAGCAAATAATTCATATTTGGCGCAAATACTTTCCATCGCAGAGCTCAACCCCTCAGCAGAACTCGGAAATTTGTAAAAGATGAAATAGTGTATGTGAAGAAATATTTGAAAAATCTTTGATCCCAATGTCTTTGATCTTATAGCCTTCAATTTTTGAAGTCGAATCGAACTGGCTTTCTTCGAATGAACTGCTTAGTGGTGGCCAAAATATTCCTAAAGACGAGTCAATACTTAAATATTCTGGCTACCATCCCGCTTAGCAATTCATTCGAGGAAAGCCCATTCGATTCGGCTTCAAAAACTGGGTTGCGGCTATTGCTATAAGTTTTTGCTGCCAGTTAGATTTGTACTCCGGAAAATCGCATTTGGAATCTTCTGATCCGTTTGCTTCATGTGTTGTTAAACATTTGTTGGTGTTTTTTATAGCTTTTTACTAGATACAATATTTATGTTGATCTTTGATATTTAGAGTAACGTCTGGGTCAATGTTTGCAGATGAATCTCAAGTTGGGGCTGGACACTATCCTAATAAACTACAAAACCATTTGCGGTACATTTTTTGCTATTTAAGAGTTTGTTGGCAGAATAAGAAGTGCTTAAAAACACTTTGCACTGAAAACAATTTTCTGAAAATTTTCATACGTAAGAGGTCAGTGTACTCAGTTGAGTACACCCCAAAAACTCAGTTAAAAAAATTTTTTTTTTTAATTTTTTCCATTTTATGTTTTTTTAATACTTATTTTAATCAATAAAAAAAGTTGAAATTAAAAAATTATGGCCAGTTTTGGTTTGACCTCTAATGGGTTAAGTGTTACGAAAGGAATATATACAAATATCAGGTGTTTATCTTTTAAAATTTTCGTGAGATAAAAATGGTTGTTTTCAAACTTCAACCCGATCCCTGCGTGAACTTTTTTAACAATCCGAAAAAATTATCATATTTTTATTAATAACTTTTAATGTTTTATACGACTATACTATGCCGTTTTTGATATTCGCAAAAAGTGTGAAAAAGTTATAGCCCTAATGTACATATTTTTTATATATTGAAGTACAAACTTTTTGTCAGCTGTTAAAAACAGGGTGATCAATTTTGTGTTTTGTTTTCGTGAAAAAGAAAATTGTATTAAATATTACATGTTAGGCAAGACATTTTATACATGCACGTTTTAAAATGTGGTATTTTTTTTATTTTTGTAGAAAATAAAACACCATTAATCTCAAAAGCCAAAGGTCTCATATATGGTACACTCTCAAAAATTTATAAATACTTAGGTGTAAGTTATAATATTGTGTTTTTCTTTATGTTAATGTTTTACCTTACAAAATAGGTTTTCTGAAGTAAAGTAAAAAGGCGTTTAAATTGGGACATCTCTTGAAAAAATAATGAGTTATTGCACTGATCCAAAAATCCAATGAAAATGTACGTTAAGTAAACGAAATTACGTTTATAAAAATATTTTCGTTGGCTCAACGAATTATTCGCTAAAATAATGAAAATAATACCTAAATTTTCATTATGTTAACAACTAATTCGTTGAACCAACGAAAATAATTTAATAAACGTAATTCGTTTGCTTAACGTACATTTTCATTGGATTTTCGGTTCAGTGTGTACTTGAGAAATAAGTAGTGTTTACCGAAATCACTCATTATTATATGCGTTACTTGTTAAGAGATGTTTTTGCTGGGTAGTAATAAAAATTATTCTTTTTTATATCCAGTTTGGCAATATTTTTTTATTAAACTTGCAACATTTTTGAAATGCCTTTTAGGGCCTTTTCCATGTTAAGTTAAAATGTTTAAGGGGCTTTATATGAAAATACGTACATACATACACATTTTTGATGTACAAGTGCTTAAAAATAATTTTTTTTCAACATCATAGCTATGTACACATTTAGTTGTTGTAAATGTCATTTGCAAATGAAATATCCGTCTAGAGCATGCACAGTAATTTAACACTCATTCATTCGTTCATACCCGTCGTTCGTTCATTTATCCATCCGTCCATTTATTTAGTCATTCATCGTGCTGTGTATATTTATTTTTTGTTTTCACATCCCCTTGGCATTTTACATATTTTGTCACTAGATCTAATTATGGTTTCCTTTTTCGTTATTGAGTATAAACGTTGGACATCCGGTTTAATAATATAATTCAATATTTCCTTTTTTTTTTGCCCATCCACTTTCCATTTTCCGGTTTTTCTTTATTGTTTTTTATATTTACTTGGTGTGTTTAAAATTTCAATATGTTAAGTGGAGAAAAAATAAAGAAAGGGGAAAAAAGTACGAAGTGTTTCTTTAAAGGAACGTACTATAATTTAAAGGTAATGAATTCTAGTGTATAAAGAAGGATAATTGATAATATAAGACTAGAAGAGAGACAGCTTGTTGGAAATTGTTATTTGAAATTAAAATTTTTTGAAATTGGAATACAAGTTTGCATTAGCAAGGGGACAATTAAATACTAATTGGTTATACATATATAGATATTAGAATGAAGTCATCTGTTAGTATTTGCATTTGTCAATGTACTCCTTTATTTACATTGGATTATTAATAAACATGTCGAATTATCCCGGTCTTAGACTATAAACGGATAAAGATGTAACGACAGATATCTACACTCATATTGACAATATTTCTTTTGCTTAAGTCCGTTCTTATAAACCCCTATAAATTTAGATCCTCGATATATAGTCAGACGCTTGCTTGAATTGAAATGGCGAACTAGAAAATCAAAGAAAAATTTCGACAGAAGCCTCTATTTATGGGATATGCTGTCAGCGTCAAAATAAAGTGTACAACTGGTTTTCCAATATAAAAAGTGTTATTTTAGTAAAAAAGAATTCAAATTTTTAGAAGTTTTTTATCATTTACAAAACTTTGGACAATGTTACTACAAATTAAAATTAAAAATTTTAAATACTTCAAAAACAACAAAACCAGTACAATAAAAAAAACAGTTTGCTCCGTTTTTAAGGCGTCAAAAAAAGTGTACAGTTTTAAAATACTAAGAAAAGTGAAGTGGCTAATACTTTGTTTGATTTCCTTTTGCTTTTAGGACGGCTTCTAGTTTCTATGGCATCGATTCCACCCATTTTAAAGTTAGCGCAGTAGACAATTTTGGCTACTCTTCCTGCAGAATTTTCTTCAGAGAGTGCTTGCTGCTTGTGTTTTTTTTTTAATTTATCTGTCCAAATGTTCCCAAATGTTTAGGTGAGTTGATATTGAGCGAATATTGCGCTGATTCATCTGTTTAAGGACGTATTACAAAAGCCAACACTATCACGCTTCACTATAGATACTGTATTTTTCACGTTGAATTTCTTATTTCTACCTTTGACAGAGTAGAAATTATACTTTTTTTACAACTTACAACACTTCTTACATTGGAAAACAAGCTGTACACTTTATTTTAACGCTCACGGTATATGGGTCGATCCTTCAAGTTTTCTCTTACCGTTATTCTCTAAAAATTAATTTGAGGATTAGGATTTATACAAATGGCAAAAGGATCACAAATTATCCTTCTCAACCAGTGGTGCTAATTTAGTCATTTAGTCGCTAGCCTAAATATAGATTTTGGATTAACTTTGCATATTCTTTAGGCAAAAAAGTTATAAAATAAAATTTTTACTGAAGTAAAACGCGTTCCATATGACTTTTTTATAGTTCAAAACTTTCCATAAGGCAAATGGTTTTTTAAGGGCACTTAGATGAGGTTGTTGCTGTAGTCACGTTTGAGGCCTTGTACACTGATAGAAAAATGCATCTTCATATTGATGATGCTCTAACATCAGAATTGTGACATCAATGTTACTACAAATGGCATCAATGATGCCAAAGGTAACATCAATCCAATGACTAACGTCTTCGTATAATTTTTTACGAGTCATCTATTTTATGATCATAGTGACATCAATTCAATGCCACATTTTGTTTATTATTAGCATTATTTTCATGATTTCAATTTATTATAAGAAGCAAAAATTCCTATATTCTATTTTTTTAAATCATTTAGTTAAATACATGAAATTTTTAAAGTAGAATGATTACGAATTTTTAGCATTTAGGAAAAAAAACGCTTTTAATTGAGATTGAGAATTATGGTATTTATTTACTCAAAGACGGGGATGTTTTTAAGTGCACTGTTTTAAGAACTTCTTAATCTACATAACAGCTAAATTTTATTATGGTATCTTTATTCATATCAGATTTATCTTATGTCAAACCTTTAAATGACTATTTTTTAACTCATATTTAAAGCCCTTTCAATCATTTGCACTATGGAAATAATAATTTTAATGGTTGACATTCCATGAAACTAACATGGATAACACAATGAAATTTTGAAGTTATGTAAACCGAAAAGATCCTAAAACAGTGGACTAAAATGCATAAAGGCAAAGAAAATAAAAAGAGCAAAAAAAATGTTGCAAGTAATTTCATACAAATAAAAAAAGTGTTCTAAATACAGTTCCAAACAGTTGCAAAAGTATTTATGGGGTTAAAGAAGATATTTTCAGCTTTCTGATGGTACTTAAATCTCTTTGACCCCTTTTGGGCTTAACAAGTTCTATTCCTCTGAAATTCGGATTTAACTTATATAAACAAAAACCTTTAATAATACATCAGGGGACTAATTCTGGCAGTCGTGATCGAATACTTTTTCAATTCGAAAGCAATTTTATTTTCAATTCTTTCTGCCGGATCTAAAAGTTCTAATTTAATTACTGTCGAAAAAATTGTACTTTTCGCCGATGAACTTGAACTTTGGCCACCGTGCGCCTTATATATGCTGACTGGGTGCTAGAGCAACAGGCTATCGGTGCTGATTTTATGAACTAAAATTTTTTTCAAGCGATGAAGCTCATTTCTCACTCTGTGGTTACGGCGATGAACCCAGAAAGTGAGTGTAAAAAAGCCAATGCATCCAGCAAAACTGACCGAGTTTTTTTTGGTCTGCAATTGAAGATTATGAACTGGACGATATGTGGTTTAACGAGCCACACAACACAACACGTACGATTTTAGGTTTTCAAGAACACGTAATTTCACGTTTTGGCGACCGCTGTGATACTAAAGTATCAATTTGGCCCTTTTTTGATGGTCTTGATACCTTGCACGACCATTTTTTTAAATTATCCTTTTGTATAATTTTTAACTATTTTGTGCCACTTTTTGACCCTTTTTGGAAATAGCACTCACATTTTGTTTTTTGTCAACACTGCTGAACAGTAGTGCTTCAGCTAAACAAGTGTTTTCATACGCAGAAAAAAAATAAAAATAGTTTTCAATTAAAAAATTTGTGATATTAATTAAAATTTGCATAAAATTTGCACCATTAAACATATTAATAGTATTAATTAAACGTTTAATTTCCTTGATTTAACGTTTAATTCACTTGATTAAACGCTTATTTCACATGATTAAATTTTTAATTAAAGCTGATTTTATTTTTGATTAATGCTTTAATTAGTGAAAGTAGAAACTTACAATTCCGTGCTTTCTTCTTTTAATTTGCTCAAGTGAGAAATTAATAACAAAATATAGAACGCACATTCCTAAAAAGTAGTTAGTATTGGTATAGGTGAGGAATGGCAAAAATTCGCTAAAAGTTACTAAATTAGCGGAAATTCCCAAAAATTTTGTTAACAGCGGTATGACAGCAAAGACTAATATTTATTAAAAATCGTAAAAGCTGTTAAGAATTAGAAAACTTAGAGGAAAAAAGTTCTACCGGGAACCCTAAAATGTATTCGAAATCGCTAAATCGGTAAAAAAAATGTTGGAACATAACAAAAAAAGTATTAATAAATGAGCTATAATGATGAAGAATACATTTTTTGTCAGGTTTTAAAAACAGGAAGGGCATTCCATAAAAAAAAATAAGTTTGTTGAGCACTTTCTACCTGAAATAAATATAAATATTGAGGAAATAAGACTATTGTAAAAAGCTTAATAAATTTACATTTAACTCATAGAAGCACATTCGAAAGACTGGTTAATATTTTTTTATTAATTTTTTTTTTTTTTTTTTTTTTATAAAAAACTCTCTTATTATTTTCTTAAAAATGGGAATAATGGCTTTTAAAAAACTTGACCCTTTTTTAAATTAAATACCTTTTTTGACCCTTTTTTCTGGAAAATCCCCTTTTTGTGACCCTTTTCGAAAATTTCGAACGGTAACCCTGCCAAGATCTTGTGATTTGACGCCGTTAGACTTTTTTGTCGGGCTACGTCAAAGACCGTAGCTACGCGGATAATCCCCCCACGTTGGAGCATTGAAAGCCCAACATTCGTCAAGCTATCTCCGTAATAACGCCCGGAATGTGCAAAAACTTCCTCAAAAGGATCGACTGATGCGACCAATCCCTAAGCTGGGAGTTAGGCCATTCCCTAATTTGCCAACTGTGTGCTGGTGTTCATACATGGGGGGCGTTAGTAGACTAACTTTGTGCATTTAGTATAGTGAAAATAGTATAGTCTGGGTTTACACTATGAAAGTGTTCTTTCAGAAAGTCTGAGTTTATTGGTGACTTAATAAACTCAAACGTTCTGAAAGAAAACTTTCATAGTGTTAACCCAGACATACGAACATTTCCAGGGCGAATAGAGCGATAATCCTAAGCTTTTACAGTGGTAAAAAAAAATTCTGATGTGTGTGAATCTGCATCAAGAATTGTAACATAAAGTAACATTTTTTTTAGTTAATGTCGTTCGTCAGATTTTGATTTAAACTAAAACATTAAGCAATACTATTTAAATGATCGGGAAGGATGAAAGATTATTTAGGATCAAGAACGAAAACAAATTAAAAAGTAAGTGGTAAATTTTGACTCGAGATTGACCTTAATTTGGAAATGCCAATATTTCGTTTAATAAACGATTGGAAAAATCCGAAAAATTAGAAACCCTACAAAACATAAACTATTGTATATAAATTAAATTTTAAGTTGTAAAAAAGCTGAAAATAGTCCACAGCATAAATAAATTTTATAAAGTATTAAAATTATTCTCTGAATTTTTTTTTGTTTTCATTTCTAAAATATTAAATATCAAATAATTATAACACTGCCTTAAGTAAAAGGACTCACTAGTGCATCTCTCTTACCTGCTGCCCTCGTTTTAATACAGCTCATTTGCCCACACATAGACATTTTGCTTTTGGAATGAAATGAGATGGCTGGACTTAATGATGAGTGTTGGTTTGTTAGTTTTGTGTTGTCATCCCGATAGCGAAAAGGAATTGTAGATAATGAAGAAAAAAAGACACGGTTGCAAATAGTAGTGGACCCCCATAGAACAGGATTTATTTTCTAATTACATATCCTGGCAAACAGGAAACATACACACGCACACACACATACACATACACACAGAATGAAACAAACAAACTTATTTGTAACAGTGTTATTTAAAACCAAGAATCAGGTTTTAATTTTTTTTCATTACAATCCTGTATAAACACAAGCACACACACACACACACACAACTGAATGTAAGCAAATAAAAGCGTTTTATTTAAAGTCAACCTCTAATGAAATTTATGTTTTTTCTTCCATTTGCTACTTTATCTTTTTTTATCCGTCTTATTATTACCACCCAACACAATTTGACTGCTCCTGGAGTTTCTGTTGCTTTGGGTGCCTGAGGATTAACCTTAACAAAAGATTAGAAATAATTTAATGGCGCATAATAAAAGCAATTCTTAATATAATTTAATTAATTAAGCCAACACACGAATGTAACAAAATTTGTCTCCAACTATGTAGGCAACCACAACAACAACAACAACAACAGCAGCATCGTTTGCCACAGCTCTTTAAGGGCTCAGTCTGACTTTGCTACGGTTTGATTTAGTTGTCTGTATTTTGTATGGAGGAAATTGTCACTAGGTGCACTAAAAAGGAACAATAAACTCCAGCAATATCCACAAAAATTCCAACTGTGTTCGTAGAATCGAGCGACTACAGAGTTCAAGAGATTAAGACTTTGTAATCCAAGCAATGTGACAATAGGGAAACTTGAAACGCGTGCTCCTTATTTGGGTATGTATGAATTTGAGTGTTTGTATGTGTGAGAAGACATCCCAGCCAACAACCTGGTTTGGTCTGAAATTCTTTAAAATGTACATTAAAGAATTTTCAAATGTCAAACAGTATTAAATGAAAACCACTGTTAAGACCAAAAGTAGCAGAAGCATTAATTATATCGTCGGCTTAATAACCACCAAATCTGCTGAATCCTTTTTTTAAGTAAGTTGAGATTTTGATGCCGTGTGGTAGAAAAAGATACCCTGGTCGACCAGCATGCAGTTTTTCTTCAACGTGAGTCTTGAAGTGTGTAAATCCAATTTTATTTTTGGTTTTCCTCTCAAGCGGCAAATATGAAATATAAAAAGGTTTTTGTCTCTTCTGTAAAATGTGGTAGAAGGTAGTTGGCAGGTTTGCATATTAAGCCGACGATTTACTGAATAGTATAGTTAAAATTTGGAGACATATTTGAACTCTCACAACTGCTTCTGCGCAGAAATGAATTTAAAGAGTTGTAGAGTTTTTAAGTTTTGTTTGCGACTGTCATAAGCTGCCAGCAGAAAGATCCAAAGTAAAATCAACGAAAGCAATGTGTGAAAATCGTGTGTGAAAATCCCCCAAGGTAAACGAAAAATGTCCCAAAAAATAAAAATGAAAATTTTATCCAAAAATTTAAAAAAAGGTCAAACAATATTTTAAAATTCCTACAAAGTTAGGATGTAAGGGAGGACCTGCAAGAGTGCTGGCAGGAAGTCGCGCATTGCTGAGTTAAGAGCCGAGGTCACATGCGGATCCTTAGGATTCTTGAGGACGATCCATCTGTTTTGGTTGGTGATCATATGCTGCCTAGTCTGATAATGGATAGGAATTTGGATGTCTTTCTTACAAAAAAGGGCCAAAGGGCGGACCAGGCCGGATATCGGGAAAGCGCGTTCAAAGTTTTATTCATAGACGGTTCGAAACATACGAAAGCAGATACTGGGGTGGGCATTGTAGGCCCGGGTTTCAAAAGGGTCTTGTCTGTGGATAAACAGCCTACGATCTTTCAGACGCTATCCTTATATCCGCTGGAGAATGTCTGAGGTGGAGGGCAAATAGCTTAAGAATGTTTAAAATATCAGACAACCAGGCCGCTTCTAAATAGCTATCATCTTTGAAGATAAAGTCTAGGGAAGTTATGTACTGCATTACACCTCTGAACAATCTTGGCAAGCACTATGACTTGAACTGGTTTTGGGTGCCTGGCCATAAGGGCCATGTGGGCATTGAAAGGGCTGAATGCCTGGAAAACTATGGTGCTCGCCGTCCATTAATAGGCCCTGAGCATTTCTACGGCGTCTCTATGGGTCACATTAAGAAATTTTCTCACACATGGACATCTTCTTCCGGGCAGGACGGGTAGGCTATTTCTGTCTGAGGTGCACTGTAAACTTAGATACCATTTGTTTATAATGGGTAATGTTAGTACTAGGTTGTGCAGATTTCGCTGTTGTCTGGTCTTGGGGACTACCAGGGAGAAAGTCTTCACCAACCAACAGAAATTTACGATCTTGCACCATGTAGGGTAACTGGCTTAATACGAAGCCTTTACCTGACTTGATGAGGTATTCGGGCCGCACAAAAGACTTTCTGGGTCGTCGCGGTGCCTATGGCCTTCTATATTTATATATCTATCCATCTTTGTACAAAGTGGTTTCAAACATACAAAATTATCTGGGCTAAGGTCATATGCCCGAAACTTAAAATCCCGATTTCAAAATCCCTAATTTGAAAATCCCTAACTTCAAAATCTCGAATTTAAAAATCCCAAATTACTTACTAAAAGACTTTCTCCTCTACGGAACAACAAACACCGGTTTCGCTAACTAATGCTTCCCAGCAAAGCCGGCCTTTCGCCGGGAGCAACGAGTTTCTCTTCAGTGGTATAACAAACACCGGCTTCCCTAATTAAAGCTTCACTGCATAGCCGGCCTTCGGCTAAAGACTTATAACTTATAACGTCGTATAACTGCACCGAGTTATAGTTTTTGCGGATTTCAACATTAACCACATGCAATCGTTTTTAACCTCATTGTTTCAAAGTGTTTGTCTAGTGGATCATATAAAGCTCAGACGTTAACTGGTGGATACTAAAATACTCTGTAGCGGATTCTGGAAGCTCTCGCCTTTTTAAGGTCAAGCGATGACTTGTCGATGAGGCTCCAAAAAGTTTAATCCAAAAACTTCATGTTGTAAGTAAAAATCAATTGTCTTTTCAACATCGAGCAATAGTTATAATATTAGAATAACTAAAAATCATTTTAATGCCATTGTTACTGCTACAGAATATATCTGAATATATTTTAAACACTGATAAAAAAAACAGCACTAAATTATTATTATTATCAAATAGCGAACAATTTTTACCAAAAATTTCTTTGTACAAAATACAATTACAAATTTTTGATAAATATCTTATATTAACTAAAATCATATTTCTCTCCTAGATCTCATTGTGCAGAATTTAAAAGACTACACGCAAAAGCCATTGAAACGCGTACGTATGTATTTATGTAAGTCAAATATATCTGAATAAGAGAAAGAGTTTTAAGCAAACGAAAGAGCAGCAGGTTAAACACTGTAAATTGTATATATGTATGTATATTAGGATGTCCAGTCGATTAAATCTTGTTCGACTAATCGAACAACTTTAGACGATTAATTGTTCGAATAATTTAAAATTGCCAATTTCGATTAAAAGATTAATCGAAGAATTTATACCGATTAATCGAATGATAATAATATATAGTATTTCTGTTAAATGTATAAATTTTTTAAAGTTTCAAGTCGAATAAACAAACCAAATGTCATGTTTAGTGAGGAATTAAGCTTATATTTTTGTTAAATTTTTCAACAGAATTTAAGATTAATTTCACAAAAGAAAAAACTTTCATTACAGGGTAGTTTTTAGAATTTGATCGATTTAAAATCCACTTCATTTCGATTTTTAGAACACGCCCGTATTTCTTAACAAAATAGTTCATAGGTTTTTCTCTTTAGAATGAGTTTGGTTTAAAAATATTGTACGAAGGATATATATAATAATGCTAAATGTAAGAGGTGTCCAAAAACGTATTAACGTAAATCTTCTTCAACAACTTTACTAATTTATCACTTAAACAGTGACTTTAACATAAAACTTGAAGAAGATGCTCCACCAACAAAATCGAAGGGAGGTACAAGTGGTCCAATGAATAAATATTTTAAACAAGATACTTCGATCGATTTTCTAGAGGAAATTATTTGCAGACGCATAGCAGAGGATGGAATGTCCGTGATAAGTTTCAAAAAATACGAAGTTATACATATTGACTCTTTTAAAATCTAAGTGAGCGAAAGTGAAGCAACAATTTGGAGCTACAATGACAAGTTTTATTTAAAAAAGAATGTTTATTTACTCAAGTACTAATTTTTTCTTAAATTATCGAAAAAAGATTTCGTAATTTATAAAATTTCTGGACATAGAATTATTCGATTAATCGATTAATTTTAAAATTGTATTCGTTTAATCGAATAAGTTAGAAGTGCTAAATATCGATTAATCGTTTAATCGAACAAAAATAAAACCCGACTAATTGAACACCCTAATGTATATTGTTTACTTATGTATTGGTTTTGAGTAACACTGTATAAAGCTATCTTCATATGAAGGATATATGTATTAAGTACGCGTGAATGTGTTAATGTAAATAAGAGTATTCCAGAGGGAAAAATTGCCAGCGCTGCTAATTTACAGGCCTTAAAGAATGTGTACAAAAACGCATTCTTAATGGTCTTTAACTTATTTCACCCTGCATTCTTTAAAAACTTCTTTTTTTTATTTGCATTCTAAGCAGAGTTCGAAGAAACATTATAATCTGTATTTTGTGTACTGCACGACAGAAATATGGAAAGCACAAAGGCTAATAGTCTCTGTATAGTAAATGTCTTAAATAAAACGTATCTCTGCTTGTGATATTCGTACGCAATAAGAATACTGTACTATACCAACCAAACATTAAGATGAGAACATTTCATTGCATTCTGTTTTTCGTAAAAAACAGAAACTTCGTTGAGTTCAGTTCATCAATATTATTTCGTTTTCGTTGTGCTCAGCTCCCTTTTAGGTGCTAAAGACATCACAAAATTGTTTACAAAGACAAATTACATATATGTGTTTTTAGCGAAAAAAGGAAGCCAACAAATAATTTTTGCAAAAACAAAAAATGTACACAATACACACACAGGCTATTCGTGCTGGGATCGTGTAAATTGCCACACAACAACAACAACAATACTAGTGAGAAACGTTGCTAAAATTTTTTGTTTGCTTATTCCTCATCAATTATAAAAAAACACTTCGGAGCATTCAAATATATTGTATGGACACAGAACCACTTTAACTGTACTGTTTTATAACAGGGAACAGAACACTACATACTATTTGTTACTTTCGAGAAAATAATTATGAACGGTTTTAAGGGTTGTGTACTAAAACACAAACACTAAAATAATAGGAATAGTTTCTGGGTGTGTGTACCGTACCGTACGCTAAATAATCTTCGGTTTATTTTCGACCATTGATCCTAAAATAAGGCCTGTCAAAATCTTCCTCTTAGTAGTTATGTGGAATGTAGTAGAGTTGTTTTTCAAATAAAAATTTTAATAATATCAAATTTTTACACTGTCATTTTGTTAAAAACTCGAGTTTTGTAATTTTAACTTGAATTCAATTTCGATATGCGTATCAGTATCGCCGGTATTTATTTTTAAGTATCGTATCGGCAAAAAGGAGTATCGTTGTCTCCCTTATTTAAACATCTTTATGAACACCAATAACAACAGCAACTATGTACTCACAAACGAAACAACATTTAATTGCAATACACAGCGTAAATTGTGTTAAATTACTTAATCACAATTTAAATGTAATTAATTAATACAATGTGTTTGTTTTTGTTCTACATTGAGTAGTAGTAAAAGTTGTTGTTTTGATATTAAATGATATAAATAATGGCTGTTGTATGTAGTTTGATTGCTTAATGTTTGCAAAAGTAAACAGAGTAAATACAAATTAAATGAATGTGTGTGTAATATAACTGTTCTCGCTCTCTCACTCTTACTTGTTGTTTTTGTTTATGCATGTTTAATGTACAATCTTAAAGTAAAATACACAGCATGCTTTTAGGAGGATTTTTAAATATTTGTATTTTGTTTAGCTTAAATGTTAATTTTAATCACGATAATAAAATTGTGTGTAATTGTGTGCGTGTGTGTGTTTTCGTGTTTTATTTCCTTTGAAGCTTAAATGGAAAATAAAGAAAAACATTAAACCAATTTTTTATTTAAAAGCTATAAAATTTATAAAATCTACAAATAAACTTGTAGTAAATTAAGAAAAAATAAGAGAAAAGTGTTTCTAAAATGTTAAACACCTTGGAAAAAAACCATTAACTTAATAAAACGCCGTTTAATAGGAGTAAAAACAAAAAAGCAAAGGAACTTTAATGGCCACGCGTATTCTTAGGTTACTAACATGTATTTGTTATTGTTATTGCTTGAGAATACACGTAGTTAACAGAGTTCCATCAACACTTTATTTGTTTTTTTTTTGCTGGAAAATTAACTATAAAAGCTCCAATAACTTGTTCAGCCGAAACAAACTAACCTTTTCATTGCAACAAACCAGGTAAGTATGTTCAGTGTTTTAAAATTAAATAAAAAAAAATTTACAAGGAATATTTTATTACAAATCAACTTTAAAACACAAAAAGTTTTGATCAAAAGAAAGTTGTTTTCTAAGAAAATATTCATTTTAAATTTTTGTATGGAAAATGTTTGAAAAAATTATAATCAATAAATAAATAAAGTTATTATGTGTTTAAAATATTAACTGTAAAGGGACCCATCGGCACATACCGCTGACTGCTACTGCCGATGAACCCTTCGTATACGTGTGTGATTGATATTTTACTACACACCTATCAATCATCATTTTAAAATAAATTTCATTTCGTGAAATTCAAGAAAAACCCCATTTTCTTCACACGTTTTTTTCTCAAAAACTATTTAAAATTTGTTTTAATTTAAATTGAAATGAAAAATATATCAAAAAATTAATTTATTTCTGTGGTCGTATGGAAAAACTAGTTAACTCCACTTTTTGAGAAAAATGAGATAACACCAAAAATAGAAAGTGTGTTTCATTAACTATCACTCTGTCAGATCGAAGTTTTAATATAGTTTCTCATTTAAAAATTATTTGAAAAACAAAAATCAGAAAAATAGCAATTTTTATGAAAAACTAGATAACTCCATGCATTTTTTAAAAAACAAGGTAGCTCCAAAGTGTCGTAAGAAACAGAAAAATTAGAAGTTAAAAACGACGCTGTGTCGATAACTAAGAGAGAAAGAGCGAAATAGAAAAAATTCGGGTCACAAGCTCTTTGGGTCCAAATTTTAAACCTCAAATTTGCAACTCCCGATAAATCAACGAATGTTATAGAATATTCATATTATGTATATCATTTCTGAAGTTCTTGATATATAAAATACGACTGTTAAACACCTGAAATCTTTTCGAGTAGTAGTTGTTAACCCATAAAGAACTACCGTACTCTATGTGGTGCAGTAACTTTGAAAAATCTTTTGACTTGCCAAATAATTTTTTTTTTTCTGTTGCAAAGATAGGACAGTGTTTTTGGTCAGCTAAACTAAAAAACAATTTTATAACCCATAAACTGGCCTATGAATTTCATAAAATCAAGAAGGGTAAGCCATAAAGGGTAAACCTTTTTATTCAGTTTATGCATAAAAGAGACAAAAACTCGGCTTATCTATAAATATAAAATTGTAACGTTACTAACTGATTCATTACCGCACAGCCTAAACACCTGAAGCTAAAAACTTGAAATTTGGACACGAGGCCTCGCGCGGTTGGTCTCTCACCAACAAAGACGTGATTTTTTAAAATTAAAAAAATATCTCCAGAACTAAAAGAGATACAAAAAAATGTAATAGTTATCGTTGTTATTTAGAAAAATAAGCGGACAAGTGTCTGGTTCTTTTTTGAAATTCGCCTCTTTTAGGAGTAAACGGGTGAAACATGTACTTAGGGACTTTTTTGTCACCCCATCTATCATCTACCAATAAACATAGAAATAAAGTTTATATCACATTTGAGTCCAAATACGAATTCGGTACTTTTTGGAAATCGAACGTTAATTTTTGAGCTGCCACTACAATATTGTAATTTCTGATGCTTTAAAGGGGAGAAAAAAGTACCAAAAAGGGGGAAATACGGGAAACTAAATTGCTTTCTTTAGCTTTTTGTTTTACAAATGGAACTTTCTTTAATTATATGTAGTTAATATTACACATAAAATTCAACATGCAACGTCCTGAGTGGATAAGAACCTGTGAGTTAATTTTTTGGTACTCTTTGTTCTTTAACTAGTATTTTAATAATATCCGTTAGTATTTTACCTAAAAACATAAAGTTAAAGATGCAAGGTCCTCAGCAGGGTATTCATTCGGTAAACCGTTAATCGGTTAACCGATTAATTACTGCCCGATTAACTAATCGGTTAATTTAAAATTGGCTTTTTTCGATTAACGCTTAAACCGGTTAATTTCGATCGATTAATCGATTAACCGATGTAACAAAGTTTTATATTTTTTGTAGTATTAAACCATGTTTTTTGTGTTCTTAATTATGGGTGAGTTCCAAAACTTAAGTTGCAAAGCAACTCACTTTTCGCATAGAAAATTATATTTAAAACAAAAACAAAATTCAAAAATTTGTTTTTGTTTTGTTTTCTACCGAACTTTAACGTTCGAAATCGATGAACTGGCTGTTAGTTCCGTAAAACTTTAAACAAAATTAAAAAAAAAGTTTTTTTCGGAAAAACTAGATAGCTCCATTTTTCGAAAGAAACAAGATAAGTGACATTGATTCTCGATTTTAGTGCCCAAAAATTTGTTCAATGGAACCAGACATCTTTAACACTATTTAAAATTAAGTTTGGTTTACTGCGCATGCAAAGTAGCATAAATTCATATTAAATAATAAGCGAAATATGTTTAAAACTTTAAGTGTATTTTTCTCGTGTTTTCAAAAAATGGAGTTATTATCTAGTTTTTTCATACGGCCACAGATTTATTTTATTGTTCATTTGAACAACTGTCAGCAGTATGAGTTCATTTCAAAATCAAACCTATTTTGATTTTTCATACTGTGTGACGCATACATAAATAAAAATTTCAAATTTACAAACACATGCTGCTTGCATGAGCATGAGCAGTATGTGTGTATGGGACCCTTAACGATTTTCTTTATACCCAGTGCTGCCAAATTTTTTTTTTTACAAAAACTGACAATTTCCAAAAAAAAATCTGTCTTAATTGAAAAAAAACTGCTCCTTAAAAAACAAAAAGTTTTCCGAAAGTGTGTTTTATATGGGACGTATGATAAATTAAGTCTCGATCTTCACAAAATATATTGGTGTTATTAAATTGCACCACAAAAGCAGTATTCATTAACAGAGGCTTTAAATTTTAGGAAAGAACTCTGCTTCAAAAAGTCAAATGGTCTAAGAGATATTCAGTTTTTTTATTAACTGCTGAACACTTTTTTTGTACCTGAGCCCTTTTCGAAATAAATGATTCAATTAGATTAAAAGAGAGTAACATTTTTGAAAACCAAAAAATTAAAACCATCGTTAAACTGGAACTTTTTTTTGACATAATATTCGTTTGTAAGCACAAGTTTAGTAAAATTTAAAGTTACATAATTATCATAGTAGAGCTTATCACATTTGAACAAGATCAAAAATAGTTAAATATAACCACTAAATTAGCAACACTGAGAACCAGTTAAAGTGCTATATCCGACTGTTCCGAATCTTTGATACCCACCACCGAAAGTTAAAATATTTCAAAAGTCTTCATATGGGATCTACGATTAATCAGTGTTAGTCGTATACATTTAAATTCCGAAGGAACGCTTTTTATGCGACCAATGTTAAATAATAAAACGATCAATTCAAAGTCTTATGATTTTATTTCTAGTCATTATAAACCTTTTTAGACCTAATTTCAAGAAAATATCATGATATGTCTCGTTTTGAAGTTATTTTGATATCGGGTCTTTATATTCAGCCTATAATGAATTATGGACCTACCACATCACAAAGTTCACTGGAGTCATTTTCAGTACATATTATAAAAACTGAAATAAAACCAATTTGTATACAGTATTGTAATTCTTTAGCCATTTATGCCTTTTAAAGCCTTTTAGAAAGGCCGTTTTATATGAGACTTTTGGTAAATTATAAATCGATTATAACAAAATTTCATTGGCTTATTTCTAGCCACATAAAGAGAGTTATGGACTGATCTTCACGCAATTTGGCAGTGTTATTTCTAGTCTGATGGAACTATGACAGAACGAATTAAACTACAATAGCATTATTTTATTACATTTAACGGCGTGCGTAAGTGTAAGAGTATTTAATCTCAACCGACGCTATCTTTTCTTAGTAGATCATCCGAGTAACGGCAAAAACAAAAGCTTAAGCGACAAAAATTTAACTTAACTACTAAGATTTCAACAAGATTTATAAAACAAAAAATTTTTTTCTGTAAAAGGGTATAAAAACAACCGAACCCCTGTCGTGGCTGCTTTTATAACCTTTACAACAAGTTGAAAGAGTATATGTATATGTATAAGCTTGCCATTCCGTTTGTTATTTCTACAATATTGACCTTAGACCCTACAAAGTATACGCATGCAGGGTGCTTATGAAAAGCGAAGTTGATTTAACAATGTCCGTTTGTCTGTTCAAATCTGTTTTCCGAAGACCCCAAAGGTGGTTATACATTTATGTCACATATGGTTCGTTGAAATTTGTTATTGAAATTCAGCAAGATCGATAAATAAATGACTGAGATATCAGCAAAAAAAAAGGCTCTAATTTTTATATCTATGCATGGGTACTCAAATTAAAGGTAATTTGCTCACGATTGTAAATATTTTGTTTTTGTTTTGTATTTTTGAATGTTTAATGCCTTCGGCCGAGTGCAAGGATTTTGTTATATTATACTTGTTTTAATAATACTTCATTTATATTATTTTGTTTTAATCACACAAGTTTTTGTTTATAAATTATTTCAATAATTTATTTTTTCATTTATGCCCGTAATTTCTACAAAAAGAAATCTAGCTGTGTATAGAAATCTGTGGTGTAAAAGCTGCCATATTTTAAAAGAAAACATGTTGGTTGAAATAGGTAAATTTAAGTGTCAGGTACGAACACGACCAACTTTCTTTTGTAGAAATTACTGGCATTACTCTAATTTTATATTTCAAACTTAAAAGATTTAGGCCCGTTTTCACGACTTACCTTTAAAGTTCGAAATAGTTACCTTTAGCACTAGTGAGGAATAAAGTTATATGTAGCCTGTTCACACTTGTCAACATTTAACATTAATTTGCGAAGATGTTGAAATTTTCCCATAAGAAATACATAGGGCTAAAAATCTAAATTTTTCAACATCTTTAGAGAATGTTACTATCTCATTTTGTTCCCTTTTACATTCTTCGATTCTTTTAGTGTCATCACTAAAAAAGTGTCAATAAATTCTGTTATTATTGTGGCATCACTGACAAAATGGAAGTTGCTTTGAAAGCAGCGTTACTATTTCTCAAGTTTTTCCTTTTTTGCAAGCCTTATTTTGCTAAAATTATTAAACAAAATGAATTAAAAATACATTTTGGTGTAATCTTTTAAAATGTTGGCACTTTTGTAAAAAAAAAGTATTTAAAAAAAATTTTTTTTCAGAAATGGTGACATTTTTTATTGATAGTAGATGTTATGCTGGGTACACACTATGCAACGCATTTACGCAATCTAGCAAATTAAATTCATTTTCATTCATTTTTCATTCATTCCAGATTGCATCAACATCAAAACGCTTCGATATTTTGAGGTTGCATTGAAATAGATTGCAAGTAGATTGCACAGCCTGTACCCAGCATTAGATGTTTCAAGTGTAAACGCGTATTTTTTTTAATTAATTATTTATTAATTAATTATTTTTTTAGTTAAAGGTAGAACGTTCCTCTCTTTAGCTTATCCTTTACTTTTAGATTAAAGGGAACTTGTGATAATTAAAAACTCATTATCTGTTCGATAACTTCCTACATTTAGCTATCGTTATGTCATGAAAACAGGCCTTAGTTAAATACAATCAATATTTTATTTGTTGCTTTAATATTAAATATTGCGTTTTTTAATATCTAATAGATTTTCTCCTTTATGGTAAAACAAAGACCGACTTCGATAACTAAAGCTTCTCTGAATCTTAAAGATACTTAAATTAACCAAGAGGGGAAAATAATAAGCGAATACAAAAACAAAATACATATTTGCAATCGTGAGCAAATTACCTTTAATTTCAGTACCCACTAGGGTATTCATTCGATTAACTGTTAATCGGCTAACCGATTAATTACTACCCGATTAACTGATCGGTTAATTTAAAATTGGCTATTTTCGATTAACGATAAAACCGGTAAATTTCAGTAGGAATGGGCAAAAAATATCGATATATCAAAATATCGATATTTAAAAAAAACATAATCGATATATATCGCCGATGTTTAAAATACCGATATATTGAAATACGACTATCGAATTCGATATTTTTTAAAGTCAGTCTTCATAAAAAACTCGAAGTTTTAGCCGTTTTACAAACAATATGTTTTTTTAAGAATTGGCATCACTGCATGCATCATATGTTTTTTAAACTAATATGAAGATCTAAAATGATTGGCATTTATAAGAAGCAGTGCCGGATACAAGAAGCATATCCTGTTTATGATCAAGTGGGTTGTGTATCTTGTTTTTGTAACAAATTTGTGTTCTCTTTAACAGGCAAAAAGGCTCTGAGCACAACTGAAACGAGCGAACATCAATGTGCTGAGCCGAACACAACGAAGTTTTTAATTTTTTTTTACGAATAGCAGAACGCAGTGAAATGTTTTCCTGGTTTTGTTGAGTTGGTTTAGTAAAGTATTCTTATTGTGCATGAAGAACACAAACACTTTTTTCGGTTGTGCTTTTTAACGTACAGAACACTAAAGTACAGTATATAAAGTTCATTTTCGAACACTGCTTTAACTTGTTTATTAAAACTAATTGTCTTTTAAACTCATATTCATCTATCACTGTTGAATTTTTTCATTCACTCTTTTTGATTTGTTAATCCCAAAAGAAAGCCCGAAAATTAATGAGCAAAATGTTGTTGGCACTTCTACACATAAAAAATTTTTTTTTTCTTTAGATGAAACGTGATGCGTGATGTTTAATGCCTTTAATTCGTTAATGATGAATGTATGATTTGTTTTTCTTCATTTAATTTTTTTTTTTTATTGAGACCAATTAAAATGTAATTGTTGTAATTTAATAAAGTATTTAATTGGTGCAAAGAAATTCGTGCATATGGATGATTTTCTTGGGAAGTAAATTAAGAATTCGAAGAGTTTATTAATTAAATCCAATTATTTTATTGAATAATTTAATTAATGAATTTTATTTAATCGTGCATTTGTTTTTAGGAGAAAGTTCATAATTAAGAGCCAAACAAATATATTAAAATAAAGTACATAACTGCCCAGTAAAAACTAAGCCTATATAATAATGTCTTAAGCAATCAGGAAAAAGTAAAAATACTACTTCCAATTCTACGAAAAGTACCAATGAATTTTACGAGGGTGGTCCCAAAAAAAATAATTTTTTAGCAACATTTTAAAATTTTAGTTTTTTAAAAATTCAACAACAAATTAAAAATGCAGCTATGCTTCTAATTTTTTTCAGCAGCTGCAAACAAAACCAAAGTCATAAATGATTAAAATCTGTTAACAACTTTTGATTTCATTCACAAAAGTCGAAAAAATTTAATTAATTTAAGAATTTCATAAAACGCAATATTTGCATGGGAGCCCCCCTAAGAAGTGGAGATAAGGGGCAAGTATGTCTCGAGAAAATGTTAAGGACAAAAGATTAATTGAGGTCGGTCATACATTATATCCCACTAGAGGCAACTCCTGGGCATTTATGGTACTTTTTCTTCAATTTATTTATAGTCTGCATTGAACATTTTGTATGGGAGCCCCTTTAAGGAATAGAGATAGCGGGTAGGTATGTTAGAAATAAATGATTGACATGAAAATAAAATTGGGGTTTGTCATACATTTGACCCATCTAGGGGCATTCTAGGCACTGCAGGCGCCAAATTTAAGAATTTTAACAAACCGTAATATTTCTATGGGAGCCTCCCTAAGGAGTGGAGATAAGGGGCAAGTATGTCTCTAGAAAATGTGAAGGACAAAAAATTAATTGAGGTCGGTCATACATTTTATCCCACTAGGGGAACTCCTGGGCATTTATAGGACTTTTTCTTCAATTTATTTCTAGTCTGCATTGAACATTTTGTATGGGAGCCCCTTTAAGGAATAGAGATAGCGGGTAGGTATGTTAGAAATAAATGATTGACATGAAAATAAAATTGGGGTTTGTCATACATTTGACCCATCTAGGGGCATTCTAGGCACTGCAGGCGCCAAATTTAAGAATTTTAACAAACCGTAATATTTCTATGGGAGCCTCCCTAAGGAGTGGAGATAAGGGGCAAGTATGTCTCTAGAAAATGTGAAGGACAAAAAATTAATTGAGGTCGGTCATACATTTTATCCCACTAGGGGAACTCCTGGGCATTTATAGGACTTTTTCTTCAATTTATTTCTAGTCTGCATTGAACATTTTGTATGGGAGCCCCTTTAAGGAATAGAGATAGCGGGTAGGTATGTTAGAAATAAATGATTGACATGAAAATAAAATTGGGGTTTGTCATACATTTGACCCATCTAGGGGCATTCTAGGCACTGCAGGCGCAAATTTAAGAATTTTAACAAACCGCAATATTTTTATGGGAGCCTCCCTAAGGAGTGGAGATAAGGGGCAAGTATGTCTCGAGAAAATGTTAAGGACAAAAGATAAATTGAGGTCGGTCATACATTATATCCCACAAGAGGCAGCTCCTGGGCATTTATGGGAGTTTTTCTTCAATTTTTTTATAGTCTGCATTGAACATTTTGTATGGGAGCCCCTTTAAGAAATAGAGATAGCAGGTAGGTTTGTTAGAAATAAATGATTGAGATGAAAAATAAATTGGGGTTTGTCATACATTTGACCCATCTAGGGGCATTCTAGGAACTGCAGGCGCCAAATTTAAGAATTTTATTAAGCCGCCATACATATATGATCTAAAACAAAATTATCTATAATCAAGTATATGAAGTCAAAATAAATTTTTTCTGCTAAAGTCTCCCGTCCCAATTAGTGACGTAAATCGGAATATTGGAGTATGGCAATTATCAATTATAGAAACAATTTGTAAAAAATTGATTGAGAGCTATTAGGTTTGTTTGTTTACTTTTCCAGTTAAATCCAGTAGGTTAGTAAATTTTCGGCAATATGAAAATTTTCCTCTCAAAACTGGCTCTTGCACAAAAAAGTAAACTTGCAGGTTAATTAAAAGAAATGAACGCTTAAAAGCTTAGTGTTGTAAAATATGTGTTATTTAGATTACCCAGTATATATTTGGGCTATTCACAAGGTGTGCTATCAAGTCATATCGTCATAATGTCCTAAATAATATTTTACAATTGTTTAAAAAAAAATATTGTTGTGTTTGAAACAAAATTAAAATTTTAAACGAAAAAATTTGTCATAGTACTGATGTCAAAATACATCAGCGTTATGACGCCTTTTCTATCAGTGTAGAAAGTGTATGCAGCAAATTTTAAAACTTTTGCTTGAATAGGAAAATTTTTATGTGAAAAAATTATTTGGATTATATGGGAGGTGGGCATGGCTGATATCGATCATTTGAAATAGAAAATACATAGATGGAAATCAGCGTACAATTATAACTTTTTTTTAAATACATTTTGGACTTTGTCGGTAGCGCTGCTTTTTTGTTACAATTGTAGTTTTTTTATTTGTTTGAAAAAAAGTCCCTTTGTAAAAATAAAATGCTAAAAAGAACAACTTTGAAATATCTGAAGATGAATGTGGACATTAATTACATATAACATACTTTAATAGTAATTACCAAATTTTAAAACTTCTTGTTTTTAAAAATTTTCCTAATCAGCATTAAAATTAAATCTTGGGACCATAATGTACGTAAGTTTTACATTTTGGTTTAACGTGGCGGTTATTAAGACAAAAAATAACAAAAGTTTTCAAATGTATAACATAAAAACAACAACTTCTGATGGAACAAAAAAAAATACTAATAACAACAACTTTAACATTAACTTTTGCTAATACATACTACAAAAACAACATTAATAATAATGATAATGTATTATAAATTTAAACACTGTTCTTCAAATACGCCTAAAAGTATGCACAGCTTCTTTCATTCCCTTCCCTTAAACAAAATCACACACGCACGCACATTTAACAATAACAAAAAAAAAAAAAAAATAATAAACGAAAATACCGTGAAATTGACGAAAAGTTAAAAGGCAAAATTATTCAACGAACGAATAAACAAATGGAGAATGGAATGAGTGGCTGACTGATTGAATAAAGAAATGAATGGCTGGATAAATGAACGAACGAACAAAGAGCCGAACATTGTTTTTTCGGTGGATTAAGGTAAAGAACGTTTGTAATACCTTTACGAACAAATGAACATGTATGAATGAAGTGTACCAACCCTGTAGAAAAACTGTGGTTAAGTGCGTCCAAGTCAGCACTTTTGTCGATTATTTTGGGCGTTTTTACTTTAGTAGTAGAGAAGCTTTAAAGCTTTGTTTTTTCTTGATTATTTTATTTGTTTGATTACAATTTATTAAAGGATGCAAGCAAAATTAAAGTTTTTCAAAAGAAAAAATAAATAGCGAAAAATGGGCAACAAATAATAATAAAAGTTTAAATTTTAGTGGTTTTCTAAAGCCCTTAGAAGTGTTATGGAATCAGTTGAAGAGTTTGTGTCGAATAATTAATAAATTGGTATTTTGAAACAGCGCGTTTCAGAATCTGTTGTCTATTTTTCACACTGAAAAGAAAAATCATTCCATCTGGACTTAAATCTAGCTAAAGCAGTGTCAATAGTACGGCAAGTACGATTTTACTTAAATTAAGTAAAGAATGCTGGTTTCAAGTACGGATTATTTAAGTGCCCCGTACTTGAAATAGTCTGAAAACAGGATTGACTTAAGTAAAAGTAAGATAAAATAATTGTGGTTATTTTGTTGAACTGTTTATGGTTTTTAATACAAATTTTGACCTTTTGCTTTGAATGATTATCTATTTTTAATTGATTTACATGTTCTCCCTTACTTCTGTTTTTTCGTACTTTTTGTCAAGAAAAAAAAATTATTATTAGTTAATGTTGTAAAAATTCCTTTTTTCTTCATAAAAAAATTTTATGAAAATAATAATTAAAATATCAAAAGTAAGATAAAACTTAACCTTAAGATGTGCTTGATTCAAGAATTTTTAAGTTGTTTTAATACCGAATTAATACTTGAAATAATCCAAAAGTAAGAATATTGGTTCTAACTTAAACACTTTCTCCAGCTAACCAGAGATAGGGAGAATATTATTATTATTTACTTACTTGTTATACATGTTTGTTTAACTCTCAATTAAAAGATTTGGTCAGGGTTACCGTTCGCCCTACTAAAGTCGCAATTTGACTCTTTTTACGGCCTGTGACTTTTTGCAAGACTTTTTTATCACCGACTTTTGCGACTTTTTTTAATTTTTATTATTTTTTTGTAAAAATTTAATATGCAGTAAGTTAATATGTATGGTTCTTTTATTTTTATAAAAAAAAATCGTCAAAACAATGTTGTCAAAATTTTAAAAGTAATTCACAGATTGTTGTTCCTTTGGCAACAATTTTATTACTTTTAGCAACCTTCAAAGAATAGTTTCAGCAAAAAAGCTTATTAAAATAAAAAATTGTGGTGTTTGCAGTGCTCATTTTAAGAAAATTATTTTTAGTAGCCGAGTCAATGAAAGAAGATAACGTTAACATCGCTGCAGGTCCTTCCAAGAATCGTAATATTTGGTAATACCATTCGAAAGACTGGGAACTGAAGTATTAATGGCTTACCCAAAGCGTGGAGTCAAATCGGTCTTCTGCAGTGTTTAAACAGCTTTAAGTGAACTAAAAAATCATCTCCAGCGACATGGAAAAACACATTAACAATATGTATCAGTGTTGAAGAATTCAGTACTTTAGTACTTTTTTCAGTACTTTTTCTTTCTACCGCGATGTTTTTAATACATTTTAATCCTTGGCGCTTTTTAACTTTAACTTTTAACTGTGATGTGATCATTTCGATAGCAGACTTTGGAAATCATGTGTTTATTCCAAAATGTATGTTGTTGTGTATAAAAAATAATTAACGACGTTAATATTGATATGCAAAGCGAGGACGCCACGATTTATATTTTGCTATCCAGAATAGGATATTTGTTCTTACAAGTTGCAAGAAAATTTATAAAAAGGGATGCATTTGATAAAATGTTAGAGGAAAATTTAAATTTAAATGAAAACCATTTACCTTTAAATTAAATTTTTTTTGACATATTTATAGAAATTAAACATGGAAATTGTTTATAAATTAAAAGAAATTGCAAAGTCATTTTATTAGAGATTTTGCGACGCACAGTTGCAAAGATCAAAAATTTCAGGCACTCCTCAAAAATATTGAATAAACCTATTTGAAAGGAAAATATCCAACGATTTCAAATATGCTTCTCTTTTTACAATCAGATTTTTAGTTTAAAGTTGCTTGATTTTCAGTGTTAAGAAACATACAATTTTTAGATCATTTGGTCCACTTTCGAATACAGTGCCTCGAAAACTAGGTAACGGATCTATTGAAAAAAGCATACACAAAAATTGTACTGTTTGCTTTTTGTTTGTCCAGGTAAATCGTTATTTACCAACTATCCATTTTCTCCATATTTTTCAACATTGATGGAAAATAAACTAAATAATAAAAAACTTTTAATTTCTCAATAAAATATTTTTTGTTCCTTTTATCTTCACAAATGGTAGATTTTTTTTTAAACAAAAAGAACCATTTCAAAATTTCAATTTTGCAACACTGATATGTATTGTCTGTTTGTTTTCATTGTTTTTTATTTTGCTAAATTTTGTTAAAAAAAAAGATATGCGACTTTTATTTTCTCAAACGACTTTATTTTTATAAAACGACATTTTAAGCGACTTTTCAAAAAATCCTAACGGTAAACCTGGATATGGTCTTAGTAATAATTCTACTTTGAAAAGTTGATGTATTTTACTAAATAATTTTAGCAATTAGAATGTGGGAATTTTTGCTTCTTATTTTACTTTCCTAAAAAGAAACTTTGTACCACAAAGAAATTAAAGAACAGTAGGGAAATCTAGTAAAAAGTTGCAAAAGTGTAGACTGTAAATATTTTAATATTCTATGAGTCTTCGGCCACATTATGAAGCATTTGCTGCAAAAACTTTCTGTTATTCATTTTTAAAACTTTCCATATAA
Organism: Pollenia griseotomentosa; assembly: GCA_963931875.1. NCBI lineage: Eukaryota > Metazoa > Arthropoda > Insecta > Diptera > Polleniidae > Pollenia > Pollenia griseotomentosa. The sequence continues at coordinate 17,200,890 of OZ007564.1, forward strand.
TGAAACTTTTGTTTTGAAGCATTTTTGAAAATTTTTAAATGCCTTTCCTATTTCTTCTTCTTCTTTTTCCTCCACACAAGAACAAACTCACAAAAACTGCTTGTACACGAAACAAAGTACACATTTCATTCAGGTTACAACATCAAACTTTAACCTTTCGCTGCAAATGTCTGATGATATGGACGAGGACAAACAACTCAATGTGAAATCTTAATGGCAAGCACCTGCTAAATGACTAGCACAGAGAAAGTCAGTAGTGAATCAGTTTGTTTTCACCAATATGTAATTTCCTACAGGGTATTTATGTATGTAAGTATGTATGCATGTTCGTTCATGTTCATGCCAGCTATTAACAAATAAGCCAAAGAGGCTTTATAAAAGAATGTTTTTGTTTATTTCGAAACAATACAAAAAGAAAAACAACAACCAGTGATGACAACTTAGCCCTTTTCTGGCTAGATTTAGCCGTTGTTTAAGAACCTGATGCGAGAAAAGAATTTTTTGGCCTTAAACTAAAAAAACAGCCATTTTCGTCCTATTGTGTTCATACAATTCATCACTTTTCGCCGTTTTTTTCTTTTGCTTTCTGGCTAGATGAAAACTGTCGTAGAACTTTAAAAACCTGCGAATAGAAGAAAATCGAGAGAACAAATAAGTTTGCTGTTGGTAACAATCCATTGATTAAGCATTATAGATTTACTACAAATATGTATGTATACATATTAATATTTCTAATCAAACGCTGAAGTTGAGAGGACTTGAATGTCGTGAAATACATGCAAGAGCCCAATTCTTATTTAATATCAGCCCTATTATGAATAAAAATTCCCCGGGAGTTTTCTCCCTTCTCCCATTTTTCCTATGTAAATGCAATTCTAAAAATGGGAAAAGGGAAAAAACTCCCGGGGAAGTTTTATTCATAATTAGGCTGGATATGTATGTAGGCTAAAACGAGGTAGTCGTTGTTGTTCAAGCTACAAAGTACCTAACGAGTAATGCTTAAAAATGAGTTCCAACGAAAAAAACAAAGGGTCAAAATGTCTTATAGAAAGTAGTGCTAAGAAACTATCGACAGTTCTATCGATATTATCGATAGTCTTAACATATCGAAAATTTCGATAGGAAAAATATCAATATCGATATTATGATTTAAAATACAGCTATGAAGACATCTAACAGCAGCTATATACACACAGTTTTTTGCCGCCAATTTTTACTTGCTATTATTAATCCGCGTGGGCAAGTAGTATGGATTGCTTAGCTGTGCTTTTTACTGCTAATTAAAGGCCTTTAAGTCGAAATTTGTACATGTTTATATAAGGACTAAAATGTCAAATATTTTTGTAATGTTGTAAAAAAATTAAATTGCAATTGCGAGCATGGGACAAAACAATGAACGACCATTAGAGGATAAGTCCACTAGATTGATTACCTTTTTGGGTTGAGAACATTATTTAAAGTTGCAGTAGAATATCTTATAGTCAGTCCCTGCTACTTCGGTTCCTTAAGAAAGGTACTTATCAATTTTTAAAAAAAACTGTCATCTGAAATAACGTGCGTATATATACATACGTCTCATACGTTCAATAAAGTGATAAGAACAACGAACTGTAGCCTGATAAAAACTAGTTAAAGTTTTCCTGCACAAGTACAAACATTCAGTCGATAGTAACATCGATATATCGATAGTGAAATCTTAACTATCGATAAATATCGACAGTAGAAAATATCGATAGTATCCCAGCACTAATAGAAAGCGAATAATTAACTGAAGACAAGAACTGCAAATATTATTCTACAATGACCAATTTTAAATGCTACTTACAGTTTCAGTTGTACGAGTACGAATTGAATCTGAAATGATCCCACGCTTAATTCTGAAGTATTTAGAGCTTATAAAAATTTCATAATTTGCACGTTTTTTTGGTGCTTTTAAACAAGAAATGCATTTATAAAAACTCGCTTATATGCATATATGAACTCGCTTATTTTCATCAGCACCGTAAAACAAAGATATTTTACTCGCATCGAAAGTGTATGAAAGACTCATAGTTTGATTAAAATACAGCAAATTTAGTTTCGATTCAATTAGTTTTGCGCAATTTTTATTGTATTTTTTTAAAAGTAATTTATTAAAGTTGTATTTTATTGTGATGCATAAATGCGGGATTTGAATATAAGTTCTCGTCCATATTATGCAACATTGGCTGCGAAACATTTGAGTTTGTTGATGAAAGGGGAAGGATAAATGGAAAAGTGTACTTTGTTTCGGGTACAAATAGTTCTTGTGAGTTTCTTATTGAGAGGAAGAAGAACAAAGAGAGATGGCGTACAAAATACAGAAGTGCTACAAAACAAATGTTTCATTCTATGGACACGAATGCAGTTTCAGTAGATAACTGAAGAAAGTTTCTATACACGAAACAGTTTCAGCTGTTTTCAATAGCAAACTGTTACTGCACAAGTATGGATGCATCAAAAGCGTAAACTGCTTATAACCGGTGTGCAAATAAGCGAAAAAACTGTATTTTTAATAAATTGTTTTGCTTTAAATTTTTGTGTTTACTAAAAAATATATATTTAGTCATTTTTTGAAAAAACTTGAACGAAAATATACAAACCGGACTTTTTTTAAGTCAGCCCTTTTTAGCCTGGGCTTATTCTAGCAGTCGTGATCGAATACTTTTTCGCTTCGAAAGCAATTTCACTTTTAATGCTTTCGGTCGATACTGAACAAATCGAAATTATTTTTTTAGTGTTATAAAACATTTCTTTCGAGCCCTAACCGCGAAAATAGCGTTCTTGCTATAAAATCGAAACTGTACCTTATGAGTCCAAGACATTTTAGGAGATGATGCAAGTGTTGCCAATAAAGTCGTTTATTAAAAAAAAACGAAAATTTAAAATGGTTTGATTTTCACAACACTGAACAAAGAATTTCGATTCGTTCAGTATCGACTGAAAGAATTAGAAATAAAATTGCTTTCCAATCGAAAAAGTGTTCGATCACGACCGCCAGAATAAGCCCTCTGTTTTTTTATGTCTTTCAAGAGTTGACATCACTAACAACAACTGTAATGGCAAATGAAAACTCGCTACCAACAACAACAATATACCAAAACATTAGCAGAAACAGCAGTCAAAACATTGTTAAAATTTTTTATGAATTACATTTGTTTTTCAATTCGACATTTGTTTATTTTTTTTTTTCTTTTCTTTTACTCTCACTCTTTATTATAATTTTTTTGTGCCAAGTTCTTTTTTTTTGGAAATGTTTTTTCATTGGGGAATTGCTGTTGTTATAAATGACAACAGTAATCTATCAAAAGTTAAGTTAACACAAACATAAATGAACACATACATAAACATACCTTAAAAAATATAAAAACATAATTAAACAAAATATGTTCAGAACAAGCTGGGGATCCACATGGAACGCGTGGGCCATGGGTTTGATGATTTCTTGAACTTTTTTCAAGACGCATGCGGTCAATGCGTATATGCATTTAACGCGTGTGCTGTGTAAATTACAACTTTACTCTGATTCTAATTTTTTGGTAGATGCATAAACGCATTGAACGCGTGGTATTGATCTCCAGCTTAAGTCACAAAGAAGCCTTTTGAAGAGACTGCGCGTAAACTTATAAAGCAAGATCGGCGTACAGCAAGATAGCGAGATTGAAACAACCTTGTGCATTAATATGACGACCACCAATCAGACATTTTGTGAATATTAAGCTGTCAAAAAAATCAGTTGATCTCGCATAATTGGACAAAACAATGATTTGGTACTTTTAACGGAGTGGAAAAAGTGTTACAAAATTATACAAAAATCATATTTCCTACAATGACTTATAGAGAAGATAAAATCTCCATCTAAAGTCACGTCCATTTTTTGTGAAATCAATATTTTTTCTCCATACGCATAAGATAAATACTTAAGGGAAAAACAAACCACACAAATGGCTTGACAAACATGTCAACATTTTACGTTAGTACAAATGTTTCGTGTTGTTTACTTCGGTGCTTGCTGTTTGGACAAACATTTGAAGCATGATATATTAAACAATTTTAATATATGGCAAACATGTTTGATATTTGTCCAAACTTTTTGTGGTGTCTATTGCTAAATGTAATAATTTCTGCGAAAACTTTGCAGAGAGAAGACGAAGAAAAAGTAGCATTAAAGTCGTTTTCAGTTGTAAGTTCTAATCTTGTGTTGCAAAACAGGGGGACTACTCTTAACTTGAAATTCTCTGCCGCAGCACTATCGTCGTCTTCAGTGATTGAAAACAAGACAAAAATGATAAATAAATGTTGTACGAAATATGTGTTGTTTATTGGCGAACACAAAACGGAAACAAAGTGTGTGTTTGACAAGCCATTTGTGTGGTTCGTTTTGCTCTTTATGTTGAATGTTCCCTGAAAAACTTTGGCATACAGATAATGCCTTTTTCGAGAAAAAAATTTATAGTGGGGTACATACAATCGAACTCGAGTGACAGCCAAAAATTTCGTCAGACGGCTTAAATTTTGAGAAATATTGTTATTCAAGTTCAATAGTTTGTACTCGACTTATGAGCTATATTAAATCTCAATTTGATAGCACGTCAGAAAAATATATGTTTGCTGCAACATTTATTAAAACGATATTTTGCAGCCGCAAATTTATGGATTCACATTAAAAAAAATAAAACCCCACTGACTTATTTAAAACAAAAGTAAGTAAGAAAGCTATATTCGGCTATGCCGAATCGTATATACCCTTCTCCATGGTTGAGAAAGAACAGAAGTTTATATTTACATATATGTATGTATATCTAAATATATGTATTTTAACATGAACATTTATATAGTATTTATCGCTTAATTGCATTTAATTATTTGCACATGTTTTCGTGCTTTAAAAAAAGAGTAATTTTTGGGATTTCAGTATTTTAGTTATAACTCAGCCATTTTTTAACCGATTTGACAGATTTACATAACGACGTGTTTAAGAAGAAATTTAACATTTATTTAGGTTATAAACCTTGCACTCGGGAAGATCTAAAATTCTCTAAAATTTCTCTAAAAAAAAATTTATATTATGGTCATAACTTTTTTGTATCTGAACCGATTTTTCCGAATTTTTCAGAAAATATGTTCTACAAAAAAAATTCCGATCTTTTGATTATAGGCCATATGATAGCACTAAACTTTTTATAACATCTTTGTGGGATGCGTGTATTGATAACCTAAATGTTTGCACCTAATTTGCAAACTTTGGCTCTTGCCGTTCTCCAGATATGCAGAAAAAAGAAAAAAAGAACATCACCAAGGGATTTATGAAAAAAATTAAAGGGAGTCCCATATCTCAGCCAGACCGATCTGGCTGAATTTCAATAGCAAAATTATAATGAGCATACCTGACATAAATATATACTAACCAAGCCCTCATCATATCGGGGGGCTTTGGAAACCCCATTTCAACAGACTGACAACCGCATTAGAACTTCCCTTTTCATACTTTATAGGCTCTAAGGTCAATATTATAGAAATTACAAACGAAATGACAAAGTTATATGCCCTTTTACCTTCGGTGAAATAAAATTCATAAAAACAATTCCACTTTAACAGCTTAAAAAAAGAATTGAAGAATCATTTTGCAAAATGTGTCCAATCAAAATGTTCGCACATTTAATCCGCAATTAATCTGTAACGACATTTTAGTCAAAATGCGCAAGTGGACGTATTGAAAAAGTTTGTTGGTAAAACACTTTTTTTAAACAAATTTCTTTGTTAAGTTTAAAGCAAAATTTGTTTGAAATATAAAGTGAAAAAGAATTTTTGTTTTTTTAATTTAATATGAGAAAGTATTTTAGTGAAATTTATTTTAGTAATAATATTGTAGAGAAATTTATTTTAAAACTATTTCAATAAAAAAGTTTTTATTGAAAAATTTTCACCGAAAATATACATATGTACATGTAGTGAACATTTTTAGTAAAAATATTTCTGTAAAAGGTTTTCAATGAAAATATTTATGTCACATAAGACCCTTATAGTCTTTTTACACTGATCAACATCTGGCAGCTACCATAATTTTTTTTTTATTATTGAATCTTTCTTCAAAGCTTAATCCTAATTGTTATTTTTTAGGTTTTACCAATGTAATCGCTGATTTATTGTATTCAAGTTTCAAAAAAGCATGCTAGGCTTAAAGTGTCAGTTCTTTTTAGCACTGGGTGACGTTCGAACTGTAGCTGATGCTGAGCGGGGTAGTTAGGATGGACCATTAGTTTATCTATCGTCCATGTTCTGGAAAACGCAGCGTTTTCAAATCGTAAGCGATTTGTTCTGAAAACCTGGCGATTTGCTAGCGTTTTGTTTTTTTTTAAGCTGTTAAGTGAACTAAGTCCATCCAATTTAGTTATAGTTTCAGCAATATATTCGAAGTTGGAAAATACAAATGCTAATTGACTTTTGTTGTTATTTATATTTAATATTTCTTTTACTTATTTAACTGCATAAGCATCGGTAGCAACAAGTTCTTCAACAACATTCTTTTCAATATGGTTCACTTGGGTCTTTTCAGGTCTTTTGAATCAGTTTGAATCAGTCATTCACTTGCTTACCGAACAACTGATTGAAAAGAAACAACAGTACTATTCTTGTGTATATGTTTGTTATGCCAGAATAATATACTTGTTTCTTTTACTCATTGTCACATTGCTTTACACATTTTCATAATACATCGTTCAATATGGTTCACTTGGGTCTTTTGAATCAGTTTGAATCAGTCATTCACAAAAAACAATGCAAAACACAAAGCAAAATGTTTCTTCGAATTGGCTTTGTGTTTATTGTTTTCTATTATTGTATACATATTTCTTAAATGAATATTGCTATACTCTTTTAACACATTGCCGTATTCAATCAATTGTGAATGACTGAACGAAAACCACAAAAGAGCAACTGATACAAAAGACCGACTGATCCAAACGATCAACCGACCCAAAAGACAAGTGACCTGAAATGACCGACTGAACGAAATGAACGAACTCGTTCACTGTTTCGAATTGAACGTTAATGACCGGTCACCTAAACGAACGATTAAGCCCAAGACTAATAAATTGCTTTAGGCCAATTGACAGTCGTAACTATGTAAGATGCTGCATCGGTAAAAAATTTAAGGATCTTTTGACGAAATCTTAAAATTCTTTTATTTTAACAGTTCCAAAGAAAATTTTAATTGATTTTAAAAATTTTTTTAGGAAGATTTGGAAATTTTTTTGAAGAACTTTTTTTTATAATTTGGAAATTTAAAAAAAATATATCACTCAAAAATGTTAAAACATGCAAAAATATGCATTAAAAACCAAAAAATGCAAAAATATGCATCGCATCCCTAGTCATAAGTAAACTACTTGTTTAAATTACATTTAAAACAAAAACAAATTTTGAAATTTTGTTTTTGTTTTAAATGTAAGTTCAACGAGTCACTTTTGCGCTCGCGTTCTACAAACAGGCAGTAACTTGTTTTAATTAAAATCGTGAAAAAATGTTACAAGTTTTTCCTTAAATAAAAAGAAAACATATTAAATTGAAATTGTGGGCCATTTCCTTTTCTCTTTAAAGTGCAGTTTTAATAAAATAGACCAGATCGCTTAAGTATACACTAGCGGTTAGAAAACGCCAAATTTTAAGCGTTTTGCGCTTTTCAAAACATGGGCGTATGTATTTGGGTGAATACTTTAAAATTTCCTCCTGAATGTTAGGGATGTTAAGAATGGCGTTATCCACAGATATCTTAACATCCCTACCGTCAATTTGCGAAGATGTTATTTACTTCCCATAAGAAATATATAAACTAAAAATCAAGATCTTTCAACACTTTAAAAAAAAAAAAAAAAATGGTAAATAAAACTAAAAATTGTATTTAAAAGGGTTGAATTGATTTTAATTGAACAATGATCACAAAATTATAAAAATAAATATGCTATTGTGGTACTTAGTTATTAAAATTTTTAATCGCGAATACAAGCGCGAACTTCGAAAACTGACTAGCACCCATGGTGAAATAATACAGGTGGCAACAAATACAACATTACAACAAAAATGAAAATTAGTCCCAGCTTTCGTCAAAAATTATTTTAAGCAAAAATTAAAGCATGCCGCTGAACGTGATAAAATAAATAAATTTTTATCCAATTTTTATTTAATTATGGATAATATTTTTAGTTAAAATTATCAAAATCTTTAATAAAATACAATAATCCCAACACAAAACGTGGACTTTTGTAAACATAAACAAAACTGTGACATAAGATTGGACGAACAATGCAAGAGCAAAAAATCGCTATCTGGCGAAGTGATGCCACCTGTTAAATTCATCATGCTAGGCACCATTCAAATTACATTAGCGGTAGGGTGCCCAGCTTGTTTGAAAAAAGTGCCAAATTTGAGCGCAGTCTTATAATTCGTAGTACTTCGGTCCCTCTTATACTTACAAGTGGTATACATTTTTAAATAATCGATTTTTAACAACTCTTTTTGTTGTTCTTACTTACCTTTTCAGAAGTATTTATTTAAACTCAATAACTTACCATTCTTTTTTTTTAAATTTCACTTTAAATATTTACCCCTCCTCAGCCCTCAACCCAACAACATTAAACTAGAATCCTTTAGAAGTGGAGATGTGCGATAATTAAAGGAACTTAATTAATCAAAATTACGATTAATCAGAAATTTGATGTATAAAATTCTTAATTAGTCGATTAGTTTTTATTCGGATTAATCGAAATCATGATAAACTGATTAATCAGAAATTTGAATAATACAGTTTTTGAATAATTTAAAATTTGTTTCTTTGTATTTTTAAATTTGTTTATGGCCCTTATTACGGCTTACAACTCAACTCAGTTGGGTTTTATTTAACAAGAAAGTCAACACTACTGTTCGTGACCCAACGTTGACGCTTTTATTTGGGTATGGTATTTCAGCGTCAGAGCTAAGCGAAAGAAAACGTTCCCCTGACACTCTTTTTTAGGTATGGCTGTAACAAGTCAAAAATAATGTCACCAATCTAAATGGTTTGCCGCTCACAAAAAATTAAGAGAGCTTTGATCTGTTTTATTTCTGTTCAGAACAAAATGAACAAAATTTTCAATTTGTACATAAAAGTTAAAATGATCGTCTTCTTGCTAAAAAATAACACTGTGTGTAATTTTTAAGTCATGGAAAAATAACCATTTACGGACAACTCTACGTGATAAAAGACCAAAAAAAAGACCCGTGTCTCCCAGTTTTGCTCAAAGTCATGCACTTTTTTATGGGACCCAAAGATTTGGGGCCTCGGAGTCATTTTTGCAAAAAAGTGATTATTTTCTCAGGCTCTGAAACAAAGTTTTAGCTCTTGCCTTAAAGAACAAAAATTGTGAACATATAAAATAAAAAAAACTTCATCTTCAAGATCAAAATGATTTGTTCGTTTTATTAAACTACTTGTTCACAACAACTTTTAGATACCTACGATCAAAAAAGGCGACTTTATTAAAAAAAAAAAAATTGATTGTATTTTTTCATTTTGATATTGCAAGCGAATGCAGAGAAAAGTAGAAAAATGGCTTTCCTGTAAAATTGGTTTTTGTAACATACGATAATTTCGCTCAAAGGGGTCGATATTTAAATCGGACAAACACTTAAAGTTTGGCAATCTAAAAACAAATAGTTATACCACATTGCCAGCACTTCCCAGGAAAAACTTTTTGATTTTTAGTAATAAGTGGTAGTTATTTCATACGTTACCTGGTAAGTAGTTATCATTACAATTGTCATTATTTTGAAAACTTCAATAAGTTCTTAGATATTTTTTGACTTCTAGTGAGTGTATTGTAAGTACTGAATTCTGTGGACAGCTCGAACAAAAATAAGTAGTTATTCAGCCGAAAAATAAGTAGTGTTTATTCTCTTCAACATTATTTGCTTACTTACCAGGTAAGTAAAGTTTTTGCTGGGTTCTTTACTATATACTATTACACTTATTTCTATTACTTAGGCTGGGTTTTTGAGGTTTCATTTACTAGGTTTAGTTAATCGGGACAGCTTGGGTTTACTTTAAATGTTGGTCTTTAATGAAATAATACAAATATCACATTTCGCCGGCAAAATCCGATTTTCAGATTACGTTAAACTGAGTTTAAACTTAATCCATATCTCAAATCTTATTCACCGCAGAAGTTAAAGTTAATTAATATTTCTTATACTTGAAAATTTCTGAATAAAACTATTCAAACCTGATTATTAAAAATTTAAATTTTTCAATTATTTAATTAGAATTTTGATTAATCAGAAATGTTGATTAATCGATTAAATAATCGCAGCACATCACTACTTAAAAGCAAAGAAAAAATAAAACAAATTTTTTTTTATATATTTAAATATTCACTATACATACATTTCAGATTCTTTTTTGTATATAATTTTTTCGTAACACTGTGTTTGTTTTTAAATATTTTTTTTAATTGTTTAAATTTTTTTTTATTTTTTTAATAAAAGCCGGTTCAGGAAACAGCATTATCATTCAAGGGCTTCGTTCATAGAAGGATTTGAGAAGAGAAGGGCCATTTTTAGTTTTGTAGATAAAAACTAAAGATTTAGGTATGTGTGTGTGTGTGTGTTTTACGGACTGCAGCTCACACACACACACACTAAAAGCAAACAAAAAAATTTGTTTATAATTCCTTTTTATCGGAAAATAAAAATAAATATTACACAAACAGGAAGAGACCAAAAAAAAGAGCTTACAAAACAAACAAATAACAATACAAATTTACGTGAAGCTGGTGGTGGGGCTGGCTCTAGACTGGTCAGCATCATCATCACAAGTCATCAAATCTGTTATTGATGTTGTAGCTTCTGATGCATTTGCCGTTAAATTCAGTGACTGATTGCGGTTGTCCTGGGTGATGTTTGGTAATGATGGCGTAGTGATTGTACTACTTACATCCATATTCAGACTTGTTATTGGACTACTATCGCTATAGCTAGTGCAAATATTACTACTGCTATTGGTGGTGCTAACGCTTATGCTGCTACTGCCACTGCCACTGCCACTGCCTCTGCTACTATTTGCATTATAAACTTTTTCTCCCGGTAATGGTGGGGTTTTATTTGTTTCAGCTGTTGCTGATACTGACGATAAAAAGGAGTGGGTTGATGATGTTGTGGTTACTGGTTTGTTTGTTATTTCATCATCAATCATTTTAGTCTTCCCATCAATTTGTATTGTTTCTTTCTGTATAGATGTTAATTTTGTTGATATTGCTGATGTTGCTGAATCTGCTGTGACTGCTGCTGTTGTTTTTGCTGCTTTAACATTGTGGTCATTGGCTTCTGTTGCTTGTCTTGCTTCTGTTGAACAGTTCTTGTCGATTGCTGTGTATGTTTGAATATTTTCTTCATTATTTTCAGCTGTCTTTCTTTGTCTCTCTAAACAATTTAAATCTGTTTCTGCAGAATTCTTGCTACATGTTGCATGAAGTTCTTGCTGCTGCTGCCCCTTAACTTCTTTAATATTCAAGAGGTTTTCTTGTAGCTGATTTTCAAAAGCTTTATAATTATTTTCACTACTATTAAGAGATTTTATATTACTATTATTCCCATTATCCAGATTTTCCAAATGACCGCTGTTAGAGCCTTTTTCATTATCCTTTAAATCTTCAGTTAAGGATTCGGTCTTTAAAGTGCTTGATGAAGTCTTTGTAACTTTCTCAATTGTTTGTTGTTCCAAGTGGTCCGTTTGCTCCTTGTGCTCTTGAATATCCTTGTTTTCCGTTTGAGTGTTTCCAAGTGTTTCCGTTTCTTTAGCTGTCAATGTTTTTGTTGCTGTTTTTGCTGTTTTATTATTTGCGGAAGTTGGATTTAAATATTCATCCCTCTGATTTGTTTCGACATCTTGTAGACACATTCACATAAAAAAAAAAACAGCAAAAGCACACGGATCCAAAGATAGACGGACAGTTTGTAACACCCACACGCCATACAAACAACAACAAAAAAAAAAAAATACGCAAATCCACACCGTTAAACACAAACGCACAAGAAGTAAACATACCCAAAGACAGCAATTTAGAGAGGAAAATAAATCCATACAGCACAGTGTAACGAACGGTAGCATGAACATAAGCAAAAGTTGTTGAAGGAGAAAAAAAACGAAAAGAACATACAATCATTAATAATCCAAGTTTATAAAACAGATTGATGCTTATTGCTAAAGCAACAGAATATAATAGTAACAGCGATAAGGAACAAAAAAAGGAAAGAACATAAAATAATAATAATAAGAAAAAAAAAAAAAGAAACAAGGAATGAAATTGACACTTCATAAAAACATATTTAATGCCCTTTTTATATACATATTTGCTTTCTTTTCTTTTTTTATTTTATTGTACGAATAAAGTAAAAAAAGATGGGCAATTTTTCCCTTCATTTTTACAATTGGCTTAAGCCAATTGGTGGACTACAATAAGTTGGAGTAAATTGTTTTTTTTATAATTTGGGGATCAACAACAAGTTAATCATATTATTTGACTTTAGAAAAATTTATTTTAATTTCCGAATATAATTGATGCTTTTTTTCTACAAGCATGAAATTTATGATGAATTATGTTTGAAATATATGAGATTTTGGAGGATGGGGGATGGGGCTTTTAAGAGCAAAAGTTTAGCGAGGAGTTATTTGGAGATATAAAATAAGAAATAATTTTTGAAAATTTTCGGAATCTTAATAATTAAAAAATTTTGTATTCTTAAAAATAACTTTGATAATAATAAATATGCATAAAAAACTGAGCTGGCAACCTGCTTTTTTTTGATTTTCTTGCGAAAACAATAAAGCAATTTTTGAATTTTTGTGCGGATTGAATTTTTTGTTCTTATTAATTTTTTTAAATAAAATGAAACAATAAAAAGTAACAATAGTGGTATTCACACCGAACTTGTTAAATTATTACTCGGTAGTATGTTAATTTGTTAAAGTTACCAACTGTGAACGACCCCTTTTTTTAAAATTTCGTAGTAAAACAGCTGATTTATTGTTCTGACACAATTCATTATTCTGGAAAAAATAAAACATGCCACGAGAAAGTGTAAATAAAACAATTGTACACGAAAATTGCCAAAACACAAATATTTTTTTAGAAATTCATCACAAATGACTTTTTTATTATATTAATTTAGAAACTGCAATAGCTGATTGTAAGTTACCAACTAACAACTATTTTATCAGGGGTGCCGTGCAGTTAATTTGTTAAATGTTAATCCGGTAGCACGTTAAATATACAAAAATAAAATGCGTGTAAAAAAGTAACGATTAACGACTAACAAATTAACAAGCTTGGTGTGAATACCACTAATGTAATTTTTTAATTTGGTAATAGTTCTAGCAAAATACGTTCGATATATCGATTAATCGATATTTTTGAAAAAATAAATATCGATACTCTTAAAAAATATCGATTCGATATATATCGATATATTTTTTCAATTTGCCCATCCCTAGAAGATCTCCCACCAATTGTAGTGGGGAATGTAAAAAAAAATTATCACACTTTTCCCCCAACAATAAATTTTTGTGTTTTTATCAAGAATACAAATTGGGAATTAAGCACGACAAACAGAATCTTATGGTATTTTCTTTTCTACAAAAAAATGTGACATTTTATTTAAAAAAATGCAATTTGGTGTCTGTTTCTTAAAAATTTTGCTCCCGAAAAGGATGAGTTTTTTAAAATAAAACAAGCCACATTTTTTCGGGAGCAAAATTTGTAAGAAACAGACACCAAATTGCATTTTTTTAAAATAAAATGTCACATTTTTTTGTAGAAAAAAAAACACCATTAATAATTAAAAATTTTGTTTTCCCAAAAATTAATTTGGTCATTTTCAATAATTTAAAAACATTCTCAAAAACATATTTTTGCATAAATTATAAATATTATTCTTAATAAATTACTCAAGCTTAAGGTCACTTTTTTTAAAAAATTAATTAAAATATTTTAATTTTTATTTTCAATATTTCGATTTCCGTTATTGAAAATAAAAATTAAAATATTTTAATTATTTTTTAAAAAAAGTGACCTTAAGCTTGAGTAATTTATTAAGAATAATATTTAATAAAAAAGGTCGAAGAAATAGAATTATAATTTATAAATGCGAGATTTGTGTCTTTAAGAACTTGTAGGGCAACTCGGAGGGTAAACATCTCTCATTAGTTTTAATTAAGTCATTGAACGAAATAATGTAAACACTACAGGTGATGGCAACATAGAATCTTTAAAGTTTAATATTCTGGGTCCTTATGAGTAGCGAAGTTGATTTAACGATGTCGGTCTGAACATCTGGCTGTGGAAATGGGTTTTCCGAAGACGGCAGATATGATGGGGAGCGACAAGGTTGTTATATTTGTCACATACGCTCCGTTAAATTTTGCTATTGAAATTCAGCGTCATCGGTATTTTCGTCTTACTACGCCTACGCCAACCACGTTCAAGGTTTATTGGCAAATTTTGACTATCTATTTTTAAATTTTTTAGAGTTTTATATTGTTTAAAGCAGTGCTCGAAAATAAACTGAACATTATTTAGCGTTCGGCTCGGACGATAGCTATTTTTTTTTATAGTGATTGTGTGGACGAACACAACCCTTAATACCTCTCGTAACTATTTTCAAGAAAGAGCCGAACATTATATAATGTTCTGTTCTTCGTCAAAAAAACAGAACGAATGTAGTGATACTGTAGACAAACACAATATGTTCTACAATGTTTCTTTTTTTTTCATTGTTAAAAAATGAACAAACAACAAATTTTAACACCAATCACGAACAGCTTGTGTGTGTATTGTGTATATGTTTTGTTTGTGTAAAATTATTTTGCTGGCTTTTTGTTTTTTTTTTCGTATTTGTATTCAGTTTTTGTACAAAATTTTTGATTTTTTTACCAGCCAACAGGAAGGCGAACATAAATGAGCTGAACCAAACACAATAAAGTTTGTAGATTTAAAAAAAACGAACGGAATTAAATGTTCTCATCTTTTGTTGAGATATTTAAGAACAGTATTATTTTTGTGTTCGAAAGATGACAAACAGGGAAACGTTATTTTTTTTTAATAATTTTCTACACAAGCACTATTAGCTTTTGTGTTTTCCACAAATCTACCGAACCGAACACTAAGGAGCGATATTTAGTGTTTATTTTCGAACACTGCTTTAAAGCCATTTTTCAGAAAGGAACCCTTCGTAAAAGCTATGTTCAATTATTTAATCCTAAAGCAATTTAATCTTAAAATTGAGCCAGCTTTTAAAATAATTCTTATTAATTTGAAAAAAAACTATTAAATAACTATTCGCGTGAAATGGTAATTAAATCATGAAAAATAAGTTAAAGTTTTCAAGTGAAAATTTTAATAAAAACCTGTTTTTAAGTTTAACAAATACTTTTATAAAATATAAAAATTGTTTTTTATTTGATTTTAATTAATAAATTTCATTAATAATTTTACATTTAAATTTGCTTAAGCCATTTAAAGAAAAAATGTATAAAAGAAGTTGCCTCAAGAGGGATTAATATTATTATAGCAATAAATATTATTTTATAACCCAATTCAGTTGATTCTCTGAAAGGATCCAAACTAAAGGGTGGTTAAATTGTAAGGGACGATGTTGAATGTGAACCACACCTAAACGCCAAGTTTTTTTCCGAATTTTATTCGACATTTTTCAATTTCAGACTAACTCAATTTGAATCATGGAAAGATACACAATCGAGCTACGCGTTAAAGTTATTCAGGCTTATTATGAAATTAGGAAATCAAATCAAAATGCATATCGTGCAATTTTCGAAGAAAATCATCTTCAGTGGATTCGTCAATAAGCAGAATTGCCGCATATGGGCGAATGATAATCCAAGAGTGATTGTCGAAAAACCAATGCACCCACAAAAAGTGACCGTTTTGTGCGGTTTATTGGCTGGCGGCATCATCGGGCCGAATTTTTTCCCAAATGAGGCCGGTCAGGCAGTTACTGTGAATGGTGTTCGCTATCGTGAGATGATAACGAACTTTTTATGGCCCGAATTGGAAGATATGGATGTGGTCGATATGTGGTTTCAACAGGACGTTGCCACTTGCCACACAGCTAACGAAACAATGGCTCTTTTGCGCAACAAATTCAATGGCCGTGTTATCTCACGTAATGGCGATGTCAATTGGCCGCCAAGATCATGTGATTTGACACCGTTGGACTTTTTTCTTTGGGGTTATTTGAAAGAAAAGGTGTACGTCGATAAGCCAGCAACAATTCAAGAGCTAAAGGATGAGATAATTCGGCACATTAACGGCATAGAACCTCCATTATGCCTCAGGGTCATCGAAAATTTGGACCATCGGATGGAGGTGTGCCGCCGTGGTCGCGGCGCCCATTTGGCCGATATTTTGTTCCATACATAATTGAGTAGTATCAATATATCATAATAAAATAAAATTACAATAATTTCCTAAATAGTTTGTGTTTTATTCAAAATCAACATCGTGCCTTGAAATTTTAACCACCCTTTACATGCATAAGTAACCAGTAGAGTATACAAAGTAATACAGTTGGTAACTAGTTGCTATTACAAAATTTACAAAACAATGCGGTAGAAATATAGCTAACTATTTAAACTTTATGCTTTTATACTAAAACAGTTAAAATTTTAAATTTATCAAAACTTTAAAAACCAAACAATATAAAAAATACATATCTTAAGTTAAAGAAAACATTTCATACATAAAGCATGATTAAAAACAATGTGGAGAATTGATTTAAAAAAAACGCAAACGTTTCTTTTTTAAGGATAGGCATGTCTATTTAACTCTTAAATAGCATTAAATTTTATTCTTTTGCATATTTTAAGGCACTCTCCTATTCCTTTAAAGAGTAGCATACAACAAGGGATCAAAAGAGACAAAAACTAATGGATAACAAATTAACTTGAAATGAGTACAAAGTAAAACAAGTAAAAAGTTCTATATTCAGCTATGCCAAATCGTTGATACCCTCAACCCAGAGTAAGAAAATTATAGGCTGATTAACACAAAGATCTTAATTTTTTAGGTATATAAATTCTAATTGGTTTTAGGCGTATTGAAGCGATTTTAAGGAGTAGGTTGGTTTTATATTGGCGTATGGGAAATTATTATCTGATCTTCACAAAATTTGTAAGACTGATTTCTATCTAGTCTTATGTAACTGTCAAATATCAAATTTTTCTACAACATCTTATTTACTACTTTTTTAGGCGTGCTAAGGTGTTTCCTTCTGTTTTTGTTTAAATGCAAATTTCAAAAAACGATCAAATCATAGGGTTCACACCAGTGTTGCCAAAATTTGGTGACCAAAAATGGCTAAATTTACGGAAAAAATGGCTAAAAAATGGCTAAAAATGGGCTAAAAAATGGCTTAAAGCTTTTTTAAATAACACATTCAAATTCAACAACAAAACAGAAATAATTAATTTAAAGTGGTTTACGATGAAATTATAAGTTAAGATCAATTTGTTAAATAATGATAAACGTAAAATAATATTTTCGATGGCGATATTGTTCATTTCATAGGAATCACTCGTGCCTATTAGTTTTTAATAATTTGAAGGTAACTTCACGACAACATTTACCCAACCTTTTGAGTTCAGATCTACAATAAAAAATGTAAGAAATTATAGTCGGTTAACCTCAACTATATGATACCCTACACCACATTAGAACCTATGTTCCAAATTTTATTAAATTATCTCCAAAATTGCGACCTGTTCTTTGCGCACAAGGTTTACATGGACAGCCAGTCAGCCGGACAAATATCGTTAACTCGACTCAGAAAGTGATTCTGAGTCAATCGGTATACGTAAAGGTGTAAGGTGTTACAAACATTAGCACAAACGCATAGTACCCACTCCACTATTGTGGTGTTGGTATAAATATTTTATTGTTATGGTACAAATATTAACCTAATTGATAAAATCGAATTAACGGTTGCTAAATGTAACCTATTTCTCAAATTACTTTTAACGATATTTACTTGGCTAAATATCCTCTCTACTTTAACATTAGACCATGAAACTGAGAGCAACTTTATAGTCAATTCTGAAATTTCTAAAAAATGTTTGTTGCCGCCTGCATCTCTTAATTGAAATCCTTGCAACCAGAAATAAACACCGATGTTTGTGATGATCCATTTTATAAATTGAATATTGGAATACTGTTCCTTTATTTTGAAAGATGTTTCATAATCACAGTTTATAGTGATTTTCAACATTGTAAAAGTTGTGATTTAAATTAAAGGACTTTTAATTGTTAAAAATGTTTCTTTTACTTTTATAAATTTTTATAGTAAAATAAAAATTATTCTTTTAAAAGAAAACGGCAAAAAAATGTATAGCTAAGCAAGTTGAAAAATGGCTAAAAATAATGACTTCATTTTTTAGTGGCTAAACAGGCTGAAAAATGGCTAAATCTAGCCACTAAATGGCTAAATTGGCAACACTGGTTCACACTATGAAAGTTTTCTTTCAGAAAGTTTGAGTTTATAGGTGAGAGGGAAAGAGAACATGCTATTATTCCCTCCCCTTTCATCAATAAACTTAGACCTTCTGAAAGAAAACTTTCATAGTGTGAACCCATGGTACAATAAGTACAAGGTATAGTCATTAGAAATTTTGTTCTCAATTTTAAAACCCATATAACGTCAAACAAAAGAAAATATGGAAAAAATTAAAACAAGCGTCAAAAATTAAATAAATTAATTTGACATTACATGGGTAAATAATGAAAACACTCCCTAATGAACATACCTGGTACTTATTATACTATGGTGTGAACCCAGACTTAGGGATGTCAACATTTTTTTTTTTTTTCATAATGCTTGTCATTTTGATAACACATTCACACTATCACACTTTTAAATTTTACTTGAGTTTTTGGCAGGTATTAGTACAAAGTATAATAGTGTTAAATAGCCTTTAGGTATATTTTGTTTTGTTAATATTTTTTCGAAGAAATGCAACTTTGCTGCAACAATATGTTGTTCACTGAATACGGGGTAGTTCTATTAATATTTCTAATAATTGAAATACTTTTTTTTCTGCTTATGTTTATCTTTCGAAAATTCCTAATTATATGTTCGTAAATATCGTAAGAGCATTATATTTTCTTTTTTTTTAAATATTCATTATATGGAGACAAATATACATATGAGTGAAATTTTTATTTAAAAAATTTGTTATTTGTAAAGAAAAATTCACTGTTTGGAAATTCTTTATAAGAGGGATCACCAAAATACACTAAAATTGAAACGAAGAAGCTGAGTTTTTTGGCTGCGCGAAATAAGTCCCAGACCAAGTGAAATAACTCCCAAAAAAAATCACCGTTAAGCTAGCTGCTAGAGAGCTAGTCTATCAGATACGGTGTTGCGCTTTCGATTCCCGCCAGAGACTTTGGTTTCCTTCAGACCAGCGTAGAGCTTCGCTGGATAAGCTTAGGGAAACGAATTGAGTCCCAAACTAAACAAAAAATCAAAAAAAAAAATTAATCAAACTAATCCTAACTTTTGGGCATTATTTCATAATGAAATAACTCCCAAAGATATTAATGAAATAACTCTCAAATACAGTTAATCAAAAAGATATGAAATAGGGCCCAAAAAAAATTTAAGAGCTCCCAGATAAAATGGATATAATATCCAAAAATGGTGAAATCTTTCAGATTTTTATTTCATAATATTCTTACTCGAGATTTTAATATGTTATCGCTTTTGGCCTATGTTGACTTTTTGATTATTAATGAATAAATAAAAAATAAAATATAAATAAAATAACTTTTTTTTTCCTTTTGAGCTCGAGGTCCTGGTTTTATTGTTAATTATTCTAATTTTACAATTTTTAATTTGCCAATATTTCGTTTTTCATTGAAAAACATCTTCTGGGCTATAATCTAGAAATTACAAGTAACCAAAAAGAACAAATAAATGTATAAGTACAAAATATTTTTAAACACTTGGGGGATTCACAAGGTGTCATAAAATCATATGTCTTAAAATAATAACATGAAAAAATACGACTGTTGTGAACAACCTCTCATAATTTAGTGTGCTATTTTGAATTTAAGTCAGCTGATTTAAAACAAATATAAAAAAATAAATATTTACCTAAAATCAAAATGTTTTTTTAATTCTAGTCCATGATTTAATAAATAAAATTAGATCTTTCCTGACTATTTTCCATTTTTCAGACGCAAACCACAAATATTTTATTTTGTTTGTTTACCAAGCATCAGAGTCCTAGGCCGATCCAATTTGACGCCGCAAGTGTTTTGTTGCAAAAAATGCTAGCCGCAGGTTAAATTCGGATGTTAGCCGGATAAAACTATACCATCAACGGCGACGGCTACAAAATCATAGCCGCTCGGCTCAGTTGCTCGGCGCAGGTCTCTTCTGATTAATTACGACAGCACAACATAGCAAGCAAAGTTTTTTTAATTTAAGACACTTTTTGTTTACAAAGCAACAACAATCTTTTTAAACCATTGTAAAATGTTAGAACATTATGACAATACAACATGATAGCACACCTTGTGAATACCCCAACTATGTTTACAAAAAAAAGAAAAAAAACTCTTACATAGAAAAAATTATTAACGTACAAAAATCAGAAAATTAATTCTTATTATGTTGTGTCAACATCGTCTAATTATGAACTGAGCTTAAAATTAATAAATAAAAAAATTTAAAATCTAGAAAACTTCTCTGCCTTCTTCCTCTTTCATTTAACAAACACCGGCTTCACTTATTAAAGCTTTTAAATCTGACCTTGAGCCGGCTGAACGCCGTCTTTGCAGAGAAACTTAAGACAGCGAAGCCGGTGTTTGTTTTAGCATAGAAGAGAATATCGTACTTTTTTTATATAAATTATTTTTTCGTACTTTTTTGGAAAAAATAATTTTTAAGAAAAAAGTACTTTTACAAAATAGTAATTCTTAGGAAAAAATATATTTTTATAAAGGTACATTGAAAAAATTCTTTGATTATAAAAAAAAATTCCTTAAGGGGAAAATACTTTTAAAAAATTCGTTTTTAAGACAAACAAGTTAGAGTGCTATATTCGGCTGTGCCGAATCTTTGATACCCTCCACCGACAGTTCGAATGTTTAAGGAGTAATATCTGTATAATGTCTTTTTATTATTATTATTATCTTAAACTGTGACGATTTGTTATTAATTATGGTTTTAGGAGACTAAACTGTTTTCCGGGAGTAGGGCATATATGGGGCCTAGGGTAAATTATGTACCGATCTTCACGAAATTTCACAGTATCATTTATAGTCCTATAAAATTGTGACGAGCCAAAATTTGTTATGTTTGCATTATTTTTTACGGTTTTAGGCGTACTAAACTGTTTTCCGGGAGTAGTGTTTATATGGGGCTTAGGGTAAATTATGGACCGACCTTCGCGAAATTTTACAGTGTCATTTCTAGTCGAATAAAACGGACTTGTGCAAAATCTTATGTCATTCCGTGCGTTTTTGCATCATTTATGTTAGTTTTTGTAACAAAATTATCAAGTTTTTAAAGGTGGTGGTTCCACATTTTGATTCATAGCTCTGGTCCTACTGAACCGATTTTGCTGAAATTCAATCCCAAACTGCTTAGGATAACTACAAGCAATTTGATACCTAGTTTGTTTATTTCTTTTGAGTTTTTCGAAAGTGAGCGTGTTTTCAACAGACGGACAGACGGACAGACGGACAGACGGACAGACAGACGGACATGGCTAAATCGACTTAGAATTTCTCAAGCAGCCAGAATATATATACTTTATGGGGTCTGAGATGAATAATAAAAAAGTTTCACACGGAATGACAAACTTAGTATACCCTCTACACAACTAATTGTGGTGGAGGGTATAAAAAGAAATTACCCGAAAAAAAATCTTTAGCCAATAATATTAAAGGAAGTTACATTTAACATATCTAGGACATTTTATGGTCTCTGTTCTCCAACTGTAATTTTAACCTAATTTTTACATTCTCTTCTTTTTTTTTAAATGTTAAACATTCTTAAATTTTGTACGTTTGTTAATGTCGATACAATACGGAAAAACAACATTCACCACGTTTTAAATGAATGAAAAATTTTACTAGCTGACTCACTGAATGGCTGCATAACATTCTTTACAAGTCGAATACGGAAGAATCTGAGTGAAAACTAACAGGAAGGGGGTGCTAGGAATAATTTTAATTTCAATATTTTACGCAACATTATAACAATTATCATAATGATATATAACAAACGTCAATGATAACCATGATAATGATGATTTCTAAACGGAAAAACCGAATCGTTCTCTGTCTGATATAAAAAGACTAGTGCCAAAGGACTCAAGAGGGCAGACTGAATAATTTGTGTGCAAATTCGAGATGCTAGAAAGAACAATAAATATAAAAATTTATATTTTTGTTTTACATTAATTCAAAGTGGAATGTCATAAAAATATGAAACTTTTATTTAATATTTACTGTTTAGTACCATCGCATCAAGTCTACCCAGTTGTCCATCCGTCCTTATTTTATTTGATTTATTTAATTGTTGTAGTATTTTTTTAAGTAAAATTTAATTTATTTTTTTTATTGTAACTACCACTTGGTTTCTTTCTGGCTTTTGAATTTCATGGTTGTTTCTGGAGTTTTTGTTGTTGTTACATTTTCAAATGATTTAACAATCAATTTAATTTGTTTAACTTAAGGGTTAAATCAAAGAAAAACAATCTGGGTAAAATGTGTCTTATTTTCTTTTAAATCGATGAGAAGTGTAAAAAAGGTTGTAATGAAATTATTAAAAGGCCTTGAGTTAAGAGGGCCTTTTTTAAGATCTCTCTTAACCCATAACAGAGTTTAAGGATATTTAAATCTACGTATCGTAACACTCAATTGGTAAAAATTTAACAGCTGTGTGTTAAGAGCAGGGCAGTGGAGTCGTCAAAAATAAATTCTAACTTCGACTCCGACTCCAAGCGCTGAAATTTTTTAAGTCCGACCTAATAAAGGTTTTTCCTATTCAAGGTCCAAAAAAAATAGTAAGCCAGTTCTTATTTTAATCCTTAGCAAATCCTTTTTAAGTGAATTACTATTAAAACACTAGAAGCTTTTTTTACGGACTCCTCAAGAAATACATCGCGGTTGTTAAAGACATCGAACAATTTTAGTAAAAAAAAAAATTGGATATATTTAAATTTTGTATTCATACATTTTTTAAAGACCCTTCGAAATATGTAACGGGCCCCAAAGATGCCTAATACGAATTAGCGGGCAGGTGTCTGGTACTTTTAGGATATCCGGCCATTCGAGCCATCTTTGTCATTCCATCTATCTTTTAAATCAATAAACACAGAAATAAAGATTGTACCAAATTCTACGTATTATATTATAGGCCCCATCTACAAAATTGAAGTTTTTGATACTTTAATGGGGAGAAAAAAGTATTAAAAAGTAGAAATACGGGAAATTAAATTTCTTTCTTTTAATTTTCCGTGCTGCATGTAGTAATTTTAGAATTTTCTATAATATTGAACTAAGAAACATAAAATTATAGGTACAGCATCCTGAGTGAATGATAACCTATAAGATAAAAACGGTTGGTATCTTTGGTGCTTCAGCTGGTACTTTTTGAATTTTCGTTAAAATTGGGACTATAAACATAAAAATAAATATGCATGGTTCTGAGAATAAGAATCTTTAAAGGGAAGCTTTTTGGTACTTTTTCGTTCTTCAGCTGGTACTTTTTTTGATTTTCTTTAATATTGGACGTAGAAACATAAAATTAAACATGCAATGTCCTGAGTGGATGAGAATCTATTAAAGGGAAGTTTTTGGTCCTTTTTTGTTATTCAACTAGAACCTTTTGAATTTCCGTTAGTATTAGCCCTAGAAACATAAAATTAAACATGAAAGGTCCCGAGTAAATGAGAATGTGCAAAAAAGATCTTTTTGATACTGTTTCCTTCTTTAACTGGAATTTTGAAATTTTTATTAATGCTAAACTTAGAAACATAAAATTCAACATGCAGAGTCCAGAGTGATTGAGAAACTATAAGAGGAGAATTTTTGTTACTTTTTTGATTTTCAATTGGTAGTTTCTGATTTTGTTTTTATATATAATTGAACTTACAAAACTAAATAACACATTCACGGACTTGAGTGGCAGATGATATATGGTTGGTCCCTCGACAAATCGATCCACTAAGACGAAAAAAAGAAATGCTCGAAACATTCTTCAAATTTCACAATTTCGACCACTTGGCAAACACTAGTTTATATTGAAATCGGAAAGAGTTTAGTCTAACTGTATATAAAAACTTTTCAAATATAAACTTATAGCAATTGTAATTGAAAATTTTCAATTACAAATTATTCTTATTTGAATGGTTGAATTACAATAAAATTACTCATCACTTGAATAAGTTTTTAATTAAGGCCTTTTTGAAACTTTAATCTCCCTTTAACTGCGCCTATTTCATTATCGAGTGAACAAAAGAGAATGATGCATACGTATCATTCATATTCACTCACTCCAATCGAGCTTAATTTCAATACATGTTTTCAATTGTGTGAATAACAAGTGTATTGTTAAATTTAATAATGTTAAATATGCCTTCTTCTTCTTCAATTCTTTTTTAACCACTTTAGAAAACGATAAACTGACAAACAGACTAAAAAAAAATTTATTTAAAAGGGGGTTGTTGGGTTATTAAATTCAATCCGACAAGCAATTTGAATATTTCGCTTGCAAAGATAAGATTAAAATAAACCTTTTGAAAAGTTAACACTTTAACAACAATTTACTTGAGTTTTGAAATTACATATTTTATTGCTTGAAGTACTTGAAACTTAATTTAGTGGAATTTAGAAGGGTTTGATTTTGATTTGAATAAAACAGGAAGACATTAGTACAACTGGAGAAAGAAAAAAATAAAATATTTTATAAAATAATAAAGGAATTAAATTAAAATTTGGTTAGAAAAACATAATTGTTATCTTTCGAATAAAAATTAGTCGATTTAATTTATTTAAGTTACCTCGAAGCAAAAAACTTAAGGCCCTAAATTTGTAAAACGCAACGCAATGCCAAAAATAAAATTGAAAGCAAAAACAATGTCAAAATTTTGTTGTTGCTTTCTACAGAAATACATATTGCGTTTTAAAATTATCAACGCCACAAGATATGCAGCGTTTAAAATTTAAAAATTCAGTATACATTTCTATAGCAAACAACAACAAAATTATGAAATTTTTCGATTTTGTTTTTGCTTTCAATATAGTTTTTGGCGTTGCGTTTTACAAATTTGGGGCCTAAATTTAAAAGTGATTAAAGTGATGGATAAATTTATCTGCCAGATGTAGCGATTTTTCGAATTTAGAGTTTTTTCTTAATTCTTGCTTAAGCAACAATATACTGCTTGCGCTACGCAAATTTCTCTCTCTCTCTCCCTCTGCTATCAACACTGAATTACGAAAATGGTTATATGTCAAATATGTAATCGATTTAATTGATAAAATTGATTAATAAAGGATTACCAAACAAATTGTCTTTGAAAATTTAGCTTAATTAACATTTGTTAAATTTAATAATCGTTTATGAGTACGGGGGAAAAGCTTTAAACTAAAATTAAGCTTTGCTGAATAAAGTTTTCAGAAAATATATGTTAATAAGAGATAGCTAAATAAGCTTATAACAGTTATTATACTAACGAAATGAGGTAGAAAGGCACCCTTCGCCTACAAAACTCAAAACCACCAAGCAAAAAAGTCATAATGAAAATCTAGTCTTGCAGTTTTTATACATTTACAACTTTAATCCAGCTAAAAATGCGAGTACAGCACAGTTTGATATCTTTTTATTTCCCTTTTACAAAATTGTCTTTAATATTATTTATTCAGCTAGCTGAATAAGCTTTTTAATAACAATTTATGTATAAAAACAATTTGCTTGAAAATTTTTTAAAAATGTTGTACTTTAACATCTTTTTAATTAAATTCAGCTAGCGGAATATATTCCTAAAAAAAAACAAATTTTTTTATTATCTTTAGTGTTGCATATTCAAATAGATAAAGTTGATTTGAAGCTATTATTTTAATTATTATTAGACTTGATTTTCCTACGAAGATTTAAAAATTTCTACAGTAATAAAAATTCAGCTGACAAAAAAAGGTTTATTTTCCTAAGAAATTAACGCAAAAACATTGCAGCTTTTTTTATTTTGTGTGAGAAAACAAATATTGTATATTCAGCTAAAAGAATTTAGTTTTAGTTAAACGAAATGTTTTATCTTAACCTATGTTTTGTTTGTTTTGACATTATTTCTACATGTAGTAGTAAAGTCTGCTAGCTGAATTACATTTTTAGCTTTAAATTAAAAGTTTTATATTATAATATTTACTATATATGCGATAATATTTTAGTTATTCAGTTGACAAAATATTATTTGTATTACAATTTAGCAAGCTGATTACATCATTTAAGGTAAACTTATCATTAGAACATACTTCTATTGTTATCTTTCGCAAAGGTTTTTCAATAATTTAGTTATTGAACCAGCTGAATGAATTTTTTAAATACAATATAATATTTTTATAATATGTTTATTTTATAATGTCAACTATTAAAGTTATTCAGCTGACTAAATGTGCTTAAAATTTTAATTCAGCTAGCTTATTACTCTTTGAGGAAAAAATAAATACTTGAACATGTTTTAACTGTAATAATTTTAAATATCGATGAAATTTATAAATATTTTTCTTATTCAGCTAGCTTAATTAAACAATAACCTATATTTTTTTCTTGTCTATATATTTTTAATTACTACAAATTATTAAGAAAAAAATTGTTTAATTATTTAGCTTAACACAATTAACTTGTTTGCTGTTAATTGTGTAAGTTTAAAGAAATAATTAAAATATATTTTTTGTAATCGTTTAAATAATAAACCGGCATAATTTTGTTTTTTTTTTTTCTTGGTAAAAGATTTCGGGGTTATTAGTCTTTTTTAACCAATCGCCTACAAAATTTAACGTTTTATAAGTTCGTCCAAGTATACAGTTCATAAAAGAAATCCAACCTTAGAGTGTCAATTATAAATTTTTTTTTAAATCCCTTTAAACAAGCTTAATAGAAGAGAGTTGCCATCTTTTAAAAAAATTTCTGGTACTAATAATAACGGTTTTTTAATAACATTCTAGTGGCCTGTTCATCGATTTCGAACGAAGGCTCGATTTGTTTTTGTTTAACATGTTAGTTAAGCGATCGAAGTCTTCGACCGCAAATTGATGAACAGGCAGTAATTCATTGTAATTTTTAATACGTTTTTTCTGACAAAAATTATCCATGTATGCTACCATTCACGCAAGTTTTTGTTCTATTCTAAATGGCAAATTTGTTCCATTTCTTACCCCCAGTTATAATTGAGTGTAAGATAATAATACCCTTTTTGGCATCTGCGCTAAGTACTTTTTTATGCAAGCAAGTATTTTTCTTATTAACTTTTTTCTTGTGTTTGCGTACAATTTGTGTTGTATTGTGATTTATGGTTATATCTTTTTGTTTTACTTTTTTTTAATAATTTTGTTTTTTTGGCGCAAAATTTTTGACAACAGCTGATTTTAATGATTGAAAATCAATGTTGCTAAGGCTTATTGTAATTCAAAGAAAATTTTATATGGAAAATCGCTACAACAGTGGCGAATATCTCTTTAGTACAAGCTTTGCATTCAATATTCAACACGCTAAATACACATTAGTTAAGAGTATAAGACGTAGCTATTATTTTGTTCCATTGTAATTTAGAAAAATGTATCACTTTGTAAGGGTGCGTGTAACCTGATAAATATATTACACAAATATAATGCGTTATTATTTTTTAGAAAAGAAAACACCATAAGTAAATTTTCTGACTACTTTCCCCCAAATCTGGCATCTCCATAAAGTCTAATCCTCCCACCTCATTTTTCATAATTTTTAACAAATTCTCTTCTGTCTATTAGATTTACTTTTGTTATTTTACCCGTCAAATTTAATACATTTTGTTACATTTTTAAGCACCTGATGTATGCATTAAGTCCCCTCCCCGTCCTCTTTAAAAATGTTTTCTATTTTTCTTTTGACGATTTAAGTTGTTATGGCAAATAATAATATTTTTATTATAATATTTTTCTTTCTGGATTTCAGTTTCTTTTTTATAATTTTAATGACATGATGATGATACTTAAACATCAATATTTATTTGGTTGTTCGTTTGTAAAAAAATTAATTCCATAAACGTTATGATTGTAGCTTAAAACCCAGTAAACAAAAAAAAAGCAAACATAAAAAATAAGTACAATTTTAATTCAATAAAAGTTTGGTAAAAGGTGAAAAAATAGCATGTTTTTTTACCAATGAAGCCAGACTTTCTAAAAGACTTAATTAAATTCTGCTTGCACTACGGCAACGCATAAACACCAGACATGCAAAATTTTGTAGTATTGTAGTTAAAAAAAAAATTAGGAAATAGCGGTATCCAATTTTGAGGTATTATCGGTCAATGGAAATCGCTACAGGGAGATGATCCGAAACTTTTTTTTATGATTTAGACGTTAAGAATATGTAGTTGCAACAGGATGGTGTCATTTGCCACACAGCTAGAGAAACAATGGATCTTTCGAAAGAAAAGTTCGAAAATCGCATTATTTCTCATAGAGAAGGAATGAATTGGCCACCAAGATCGTGCAGTTTGACACCTGTAGACTATATTTTGTGGGATTTTTTGAAATTGGAAGTGTACAGCAATAATCCCGCAACAGTTCCAGAGCTCAAAAACAACATCATCGAGCGGATATCAAGCATTGACAACATTTTATTAAAAAACGTGATAGAGAAATTTGGTAAAAGATTGGGAGACTGCCAAGCCAGTTTTTCGATTTCAACCGGAAAATACTTGTAATAAACTGATATAAAAACATTATGAATATCTCAAAATAAACTCTTGTTTTATTAAAAATTTATTATTGAACACCCTTTTAAAATTAAGTTCAGACTTTAAAATTTTCTTAATCTCAAACTTTTTTTCATTAACTTCTAATTGACAGTTAAAAAATGGCATATAGAAGGGGGGAGCACAGTTGATATAGTTAACCAATGGTAAGTCATAGGGAAGGACTTAAAGCGGTTAGTTTAAAGATTTGTGGGATAGACGTTAATTCACAGTTGCTTGAAGGTATAACAGTGATTTAATGAACCGCAATGGACAGTCTAATAGGCTTGTCACAAGGTACTCCCTTGTCAAGACAGGTGCTACAAAGAGTCTCCGAGAGATGTCTTAGGATTTTACATTTTTCCTTTTGATAAGAATCAACAAAAATACTCAGTTCGTCTGGAGTAAAGGAACACATTACAACTTGTTCGCTACTTGGACAGTTAAGTCGATGACTTTAATACTGGGAATTTCTTAAAGGAATATTGATTAAGGAATTTGTGTCTATTTAAGTACTATTTAAGTAAGGATTCGGTACCACTTAAAAATTTAAATTCTCAATCCCAAATGTTAACTATAAAATTATTTCTTTGTTTCTCACAAAAAAAAAGAGATGAACTTGTTTAACTTGCAAACACATAGTCCTTCGAAACACTTAATGATCATTTTGGTATGACAGTCTAACCAACGACTGTTTTGGGTTTTTTTGAAAAAAGAGTATTTCTAGATAAACTAGAACAAAAATCATTTGGTGTTTGATTTTATTTTTAATGATCCTTTGAACCAGCTTTTTTTCGGACATGATAATTTATTGATTTGTTTTAAAATCTAAGATGAAACTCAAGACAATCAGGTATGTAAAGAAAATCGATCGTTTTAAGCAGGTGTGATTTCTGAAATAAAGTCTTAATTTTTGGTTTAAAATACAGTTCAGTTAACATATTAATATAAATTCTAAAAGAATATAGACAGGAAAAAAGAGTAAAATGTATTAAAAATCCATTTTTTAAGATACTGAAAACGACATTATCGATTTCTAATCGATTTCCATCACACACCAGAACATAAAAATCGTTTTATTCTACACAAAAAGGAAATTCAAACGCATGGTCCTTCGAACCGCCTGAAAGTGCTGCAGTTCAATCGTCTGATTGACCATAATTTTTTTGATTAAAAAACGTTTGTTTCTAGGTAAACTGGGGGGTTACTGCGTATTTCGATTCGAAAGAACCCATTTACGAATTCGAACAATTTGTACTGTGTATTACGATTTTCTCAATCGTTCGAAACGATGGCAGAGGTTGTATTTTTTTGGTTTTCGATAAAGTATAAAAAAGTCGGTTTATTCGAAACTAATTTTACGAAAATCGTAATATACATTACAAATTGTTCGAATTCGTAAATGATTTCTTTCGAATCGAAATACGCAGTAACCCCCCGGATGTAAATTGGATTTTCCATTTGACAATTTTCAGCTGCTCTTCGAATTACCTAATGGTCTTTTAGGCAAATGAATAATTTGTTTGTTGGGTTTGATTAAATAAAAGCGTATGTTTCTAGGATAACTGGTGTGCAGAAGGTTTTTATGTTGTATTTGATTTAATTTTTTTTTCATAACTAAAGAATTATTATAATAAGTTTTGCACATTGTTATGTTTGTAATCAGATTTCGATTCAGTTATTGTTTCTTTATGGTATTAACTGGGATTATGATTAATTGTGTTAAGTGTTTTTTCGTATTTTTCTTTTTTTTTTTTAAATTTGTTTATTCAGCTTTTATAAGCCAATTAAGAAAAAATCTTTTACAAATTCCATAATTTGTAAAATTTTACGAGAAGCATAAAATCCCTACTTTGTATTTAAAAAAATTTCCTAGTATTTCACACATACATACATGTTTATGTGCAAAATATTTTCTTTGTAAGCAAAACTCTGTTGTCTTTTCCAACAGCATTGATACATCAGCAATCTCTGCAATTTAACGGAGTACCATGCTTTTCTGGGAAATATAGATACCGTAAATATGCAGCAATATTAGATTAAAGTTCATTCTAATTTTGTTTTTAGTACTTTAACAGAATCAATTAAACCCCGAATTTATTCATAGAATCATTATTTTGCCTTCTGTATTATCAAAGAAAGTCTGAGAGATCTAGAGTTGGATTGTTTAACTCAAAATTCAAAGTTAACAACCAGGTTTAATAAACACTCTCTGGAAAATATACATACATGCACATATTTAAATTTCTACTAATATGAGTATCTATTTATTTCATTCTCAAATGTTTTACCCTGCCTTTACACATGAAAGTAATAACTTGCAAGTACAGAATACGTTTTTATTAACATCGAACATTAAATCTGATTTTACTTTCAACCCCTTCATTTTGACTCTTTAGAAGGACGTTCAACAAAGATATTTTCCCAGTACTATGCATAAAAATCCTTTCCCCTAATCGTAAGTATTTAAAAAAAAATTAAAGAGAATTACAAGATTCCTAACATTTTAAAAGTACAAATATTTAATAACTTATGTCTTAATAAAGCAATCTTAATTCCAATAATTATTATCTGCATACTTTATTCTAAATATGTATTCTGTAAAACTTGAGGTAGTTTAACTACAAGTTTATATTGGTAATCATGTAATATATCGCACTTGATCATAAAAAGGGTATTAACTTGAAATGTTACAAATTTTAATACTTGGCCAATGCATAAGCTCGTTATATAATCGTCTAAATATAAATTATTGTATATTTGTTATTGACAATTTTGTCTCATTATACGATTGATTTTTACTTTTTTATGTGTTTTGAAAAATGTTGTATTTATGCCAGCCCTAGAAATTTTTGATTTGTTTAGTGAATTTGTAAAAATCTTTTTAAAGTGTGTAATAACTACCACCACAAATTTAATTCTTCTGAGTGATTAATATATGTTTAATTCATTTCAATTTATTTTTTAAACTATTTTAATAAAAATTGCTAATCAATTAATATTTATTACCATTTCATCTCATATTAAAACTCCCATACCTGGCTTAATTTCATGGTATATTAATTAATGTGAATGGCAAATTTTATTTAAGAAGAAGACGACATAAATAAAAACCAAAAGTGAAGTAAAAAATTATAACTTAAATTAAATAATTTGCGTTTTTAGTTTAATTTTTTATATTTTTTTATTGTTTGGTTAAAATAAATTTGTTAATTTCTTTAACAGTTTACCTTAAGTGAATTGACATTGTACGTTGAATCAATATTTAAAATTTTTTGATATTTGGCAATACGACAAAGTAACAATACAACAAATTTCTTATTTTTTAAACGACAAGCCATACGACAGAGCTTGTGAATTGGATAAATTTTTAATTTGATATTAAAGGCATATTAAACAGAATTTTTAAACCAACCGTTGCATTACCAACAAGTAGTAAAAACAGCACGATATTTTTACCGCGGGTAGATATGAATATAACATGTCGATTTATTCCGAAAAAGTAAAATAATAAAAAATTTTGAGTTAATACCCTCTTCTTAAGCAAGTGCGATATGAATATTTTAAACAAAAAGTAGAAAAATGTGTATAAAGAAGTAAATAAAATAATCAAGGAGGATTGCTATATCCGACTATGCCGAATCTTACATACCCTTCACCATGGTGCGATAAGAACACGAAATTATATTAACACCGTTCTGTAGATATAAATAATATTTTTGTGCCACGCCCTCTTCTCAAATCCCGCATACATTATACCAGAAACTTTGGCTCTTGCCGTTCTCCAGACATACAGAAATATATAATTTCTTTGTGCAGGAACTGCCACGCCCATTTCTCTAATCCCACTAATTTTTTTTTGAGATGTTGTGTATTGATAATCAAGCTGTTTGTACTTTATTTAGTAACTTTTGCCTTTCCGACCAGTACTTCGTTCCATATATAAAAAAAGGTGAAACAACGTTGTTCCAATGTTTAAAAAATTTACTGTACTGTATTCGTATCTAAATAAATTACATGTAGGAAGAATCTTGTTTTATGTTAAATGCGTGTCGCCGCTGCTAGAGGTCGCTAAACTTGTCCTAATTTTTAATAAAATTTTTCAAGAAAAATTAAACTTAATTCATGTATTAGGAAAAAAATTATTAAAAATTTATTTTAAAGAAGTACCACAACTTTTAAGTTAGTATTTGGTAAAAAAGACATTCTTCTTTGATATGAGCCCACACTTTTTTTAAAGTATGTATTAGCAATGCTCTAAATGAATCTTAAAAAAGTGAAAAAGTGTTGCCGTAACTAAAAAAAAAGTAAAAAAATTGGTGATGGACAAATAAAACAACTGAGTGAATTGAATACTTTTTTTTAGTTTTCTCTGCCGTTTAATAAACCAAGTGTCCACCATTAAGAATCAAAAGAGAAACTAACCACATTTTATTTCTAGCTTAAGGCTAGTTTACACGGTAATACATTGTATTACGACATGATGTTTAATGAGAAAAATCATATCATGTAAAAGCAAAATGTATTGAGCAAGAGAGAATACGAATTCAAAATCTGACAAGCGGTCGGTAAATGGTTTTTTTCTAAACCATTTTAGAAACTTATGTATTTTCTCATCACACCAGAGGTGTATTTTAACAGAGTATATTGAAGGTAGTAGCATTTTTATACAATACAAAAAGAACTCAGGAAATGTTCATGTTGTTCTTCTTAAAATTGTAAAACTGCAACCATCTTCTTTTTTGTTATTATTTTTGATTTTACTTATACCATCCGTGTAAACATGAACTATACTTACAACAGATTTTTATTAGAGAATTTCTTATTATTTTGATTCTACAAAGTCGTAATACATTGTATTACCGTGTAAACTAGCCTTTAGAGATGTATGATCGCATTTATTATTTTTTATAATTTAGTACTTTAGATTAAAAGCTATAAATATTTTGCTGTACAATAAAATTATCCTATTTTCTTTGTACTGTATTTAAAAATTAACGTTCTAAAGAAATTAACTTCAAGAAAATCTCTGCCGCTATTAGACATTATTATATAGCCGAAAAAAATGCAGTTTTTGTGCTTTTTCCGGAACACCAAATTGTACTTGTTTTTTATATTTTCGTATGAAATATTTTAATTATTAAATATTTAAATTGTTTAGATCGTTGAAAAATCCTTGCTCGAATTTATAAAAAATTAAGTACATCAATTTTAACCTTAACTTTAGATAGATTTGGTAATTTTCAACAATTCAACATAAAAAGTGTTGCCGAATTAATTTTTTTTTAAAGGATATATGGGAGGTACATGAATCCTTTGATTTGAAATTTTGTTTATGATTATCATAAATATCTACATGCAAAATATTATTAGTCTGGGTCAACTCCTTCTTTTTTTGCACAATTTTGTTATACATACATCAAACTATTGTGTGCCGTTCTCTAGATATAGGGAAGAAAAAACTACAACAACACTGATAGCAAAGTGCATCATCATATTGATGATGCCCTAACATCAGAATTGTGACATCAATGTTACTACAAATGGCATCAATTATGCAAAAAGTAACATCAATCCAATGACTAACGTCTTCGTACAATTTTGTCATTTTTTACGTGTCATCCATTTTATGACTATAGTAACATCAATTCGATGCCACATTTTGTATATTATTAAAATTTGTTTCATGATTACAATGTATTATAACAAGCAAAAATTCCTATATTCTATTTTTTTAAATGATTTAGTTAAATACAACATATTTTTAAAGTAGAATGATTACGAAAACCATATGGTGCTGGTGTCTTATAATTGAGAGTTCTGCTGTAAACAAAGGTCGTAATTCAACAAACGTGAAACAAACATATGCAACGGGTAAGTAAATAATATTCTCTCACTTTGACTTAAGCCAATTCCAATGACTTTGACTTAATGACAAACTGTCATTAAATTGATGCTAATGTGCCCTTTCTCCGATGTTACTGCGTCATCGCAATGAGGACATGTTCGTCATTTCTGTGATGTCGATGTGTCATCCCATTGATGACATAATTTCATTTTGACCCTGATAACACTTTGGCCAAGTGATGTTAAGGTTAACATCACAATGATGAAAAGTGCCTTGGGGTCAAAAACGCCATGGGGTAAAATTAGACAGTCGTGATTTTTACTCTTATCTCAGTCATTTATGGACCGTTTTGGCTGAATTTCAATAGCATTCTTTGACATAAATATATAACAATCTAGTCGCTCCTCATCATTTCTGCGGCCTTCGGACATCGTTTAATCAACAATGCTTTGCTCATAAGGATCCAGAATATATATGGGGGATTTCATGTCAGCTGACCCAATTTTTAAATCGATGTCTTCCGATTTGAATTGAAATTGCACCAAGGTTAGTCCTATTGGATAGCAGTTTCAACAAGATCGGTCAAAAAGTTTCTGAGTTAGAGGGAGTCAACGTTTGACATTTTGGCCATACAGGTGTTCTGTCTCATCCATGTAACTTACTACCTATTGGTGTTAGCAGAATTTGTCTCAAGTAGCTTCGATATCGATTGGATAAATCTTTTGAAAAATTTTTTTTAGCTTTTTTAAAAAAATTTTTTTTTTTTAAATTTCAAACTTTTTTTATTTCATATTGTGGTTATTTTATTGAACTATTTATGGTTTTTAATCCAAATTTTTAATATTTTTTCATTAAATTATTTTTATGAAGAAAGGAATTTTACAACATGAAAATTAATTAAAATTGTTATTGATAATCTTTCATTCTTGACCTTGGCCGGGATTCGAACCGCGGCCGGCAGGTTACCATGACATGTTTCGATCGCAACCACTCGATCTTCTCAAATGGATTTGCCGTTTTACACTCGCAGCCATCGACGACTGCTGACGTCAATAGTCAAACATCAATCCTTAAACCAAATTGTATTTTAACCTTTGGTAGATCGAAGTTTGCGTCTTTTGAATGATCATCCATTTTAATTGATTTTACATGTGCTTCCTTACTTCTGTTTTTTCGTACTTTAGTCAAGAATTTTTCTTGAAGTCCAAAGTACATTTTTCGTTTTTTCATTTTTTTGTCTTTCTTTTTCTTGTTGACCTTTTTCAGCACAACTTGAAGGACAAATGAACACATAGAGCTCGTGCCCTAGCTTTAACAATAATTAGTATTGTGGTTATTTTGTTGAACTATTTATGGTTTTTAATCCAAATTTTTAATATTTTTAATAAGGCTTAAGTTCATTAAATTTAATTTTCATTAAATTATTTTTATGAAGAAAGGAATTTTACAACATGAAAATAAATTTTTTTTTATTTCTTTTTATCCGGAATGTTTTTTTTTTGTATTTTTTTTTTTTTTTTTGCTCAAAAGAATGCTTTTGTCTTTTCCTTTAAGGTAGTTTTGGTCGCTTTTTGGGATGCGAGTGGCTTATGTATAAAAAAAAAATAATTGCTAACTCAAGACGAGGGTCTTTAAATTTTGCGAATTTCATCCAAATCGGAAGACATCGATTTAAAAATTAGGTCACTTGACATGAAATTCCCCATATAGTTTATAAGGTCTAAGACCAAGATCGTAGAATTTGCAAATGGAATGACGAACTTATATAAACCCTTTTACTTTCTGTGAAGGGTATAACAAACAACATAATTTGCTCAACTTCCCATTACTAAATAAGTACAGTTATTTTGCCAAGGTTTACAGTATTGTATAAAAATATATGTATTTTCAAAGAAGCAAATTTGAGTCTGGGTTAGTAAAGATGTGAGTGATGTTTTTGCAGATAAAGAACTATAGGATTAAGTACTGCTAAACAAAAGGCTTGGAACATAATTAAAGATCTTAAAAACTGTCAAAGGTTGGAGGGGTAAGGCCGTCACTATAAATAGACATGGGATAGTTTCTAAAATTTGTTTGATTTAAATTCAACTCGAATTTAATTTCCGGAAAATGCCAGATTAAAAAAATTACAGTCAAACAACATCAGGTGACAACTTGTATATCAATTTATGTGTAAAAAAATTGTTGCGGGTTGGCACCTCAGTTTTTTCCAGCAGGTCTCGAGTCCATATTAAATACTATTACAATATAAAATTTTAAAGCTTTAGATTTTTATAATTTTTTTATTATTTTCATTGAATGAAATCTTAAATTAATGAAAGTATTTTATTTAAGCTATGAAAAAATGTTTATCAAAATTATCTCAAAAACTTTTAACTCTCAACTGTAAATTGCAACCAGTTTAGAAGATGACCCACGGCATATTAAAAGGGGCAATAAGAACAGTAGAAATATAACACAACAATGTTGATTACCACAACAATGTTGTTATTAAATATTTCCATTGTTTCTGTTTACCACAGTGTAAACATTAACAACAAAATTAAATAAAATAATATAAAATGCAATAAAATAAAGCAAAACAAAAAAGTAAAATTGTGGTACAATAAACAAAAAAGACAAAAAAAAAAAAAAATAAACTCACCTGTTGAATTAAAAATGTTGCTGGAGATGGTTGTTGTTGAATAACCAGAATTACTAGCTGCACATGTTGTCGATTCTCTGGTACTTTCGGTATTAGTGGCAGTCGAAGATGACGCTGCTCCTGCTGCCATCGAAGCCATAACATCTGTTGCAGCTTGTGTGGGGGAGGGTGTGGGCGAGACACGTGCCAAATTTTCGGGATTTATTTGTATCGAACCCAAATTAATACGCTGTAAATTGCCAGCTGTTTGTATACGCACTCGTATCGGTTGACGCCAACCCCTGGCAAATAAGGCGCGTCTTATCATGCCCAGTGCACCGCCAACATTTTGTCCTGCATAGTGTTGCAATAAGCCACCAACAAATGGCAGTTGCTGTGGTTGTATTTGTAAATCTTCAACCTGTCCACCGCCAGCACCAACCTGTACAACATGCGGACCAACAGCATTGCCATGCTGTTGGTTTTGTTGTTGCTGTGGTAGTGGCACTAAGCGGAATATACGATTTGCCACAAATGTACCGGGTTGTTGTTGTTGCTGACCAACACCATTTCTATTTGCCTGTTGTTGCTGCGGATGTTCATGTTCCAGTGGTAAAAGACCAGCAACAATATTTGCACCACCACCACCTCCTCCGCCGCCATCATTTTGATTACGAGTTAAAATGAGAACTTGAGCTTGTTGCATAATTACGGGCAACTCGTAACGATGGAAAAAGTACAACATTGAATGCTGTAAAAGAAAAAACGGGAAAAGTTATAACGTGAAGCATTTATTGCAAACAAAAACCAAATTATGTTGCACCATGCTTAACGTAAGTAAGTTTGCCAGAAATTTGTAATTAAGTATAATATTTTTTTTTAACAACAAATGGAAAATTTTGCACAAAATGGTTAAAATTTCCATTGTATGCCACAATTTCTCCAAACGGAAAGCTAGAATCAACAAGTTTATGCTACGTTTAATCAATTTGATATCTGATTGTTATCAAATATTATTCTCAAATCAAAAATAAACTTGGCAACACAATTTGTGAGTAAACAATTAAATATGAAGTGTAAAATAAGACGGGAAAGTGAAGAGCAGGGATGATAAAGTTAGTACAAATGTACTTTTTTCAGTACTATTTGCATTGCAAAAGTTGAATAAAAAATTAATTTGACTTGAGCTTTCAAATTGGTACGTTTGATGGCGATTTTTTCTTTCGCTTTTCATTTCCTGACGTTTTGAAAGCAAAAGCGTGCGAAGTAAACAACATTTGAGGAAACTCATAAGAAATTTCAATGCAAAATTTTAGTAAAGAATATAAAAACTACCGGAACTATTATTAATTTTTCTTTTCTTGCTTCTCTTCTTACTCCATTAAAACATCATTTATCGCCACTAGAGCTAAAAAATCGGTTCTCATAAAAATAATTTCTTAATAAAAAGTTGGTTGAAAAATTGTAGCATTTGCTGCGAACGATCAACTGGTCCATTCAACTCAATTGTACCAGTTAGAACGTGTAAGGACCGCATAAGGGCCCTTAGACAATATCTTCTTGCCAAATTACTGTTCCACTTTGGCGCCCTATACTCCATTAGGATATAGAGGAATATAAAAAAAATATCCTGTTGCACTGTCAACTCTAATAAAGCCAGATAAAAAAGCATCGTCTAAATTCCTTATTACGTATTAACTAAATGATTCTTTTTGTTAATTACCAAAGTTGTATTTCAAATACGTAAGTATAAAAGTACAGTACAAGTGAATTTTAATGTACATATTTTCGTATATTTTCTGTTATTTTAATAAAAAAAAACTAGTAAAAAAAATATTTTTTTGGGTTTTAGTACAATTAGGGTCAAAAAAGTACAATTTCATACTTAATTAAGAATATTTTTAATTTAAAAAATGTCATTTATCATCCCTGGTGAAGAGCATATAAGTTAGTTGTACGATAACTGTGCTACGCCATGACAATACTCAAAACAAAAAAGAGCTTTGTCGCTTTAGCTTTTTTTCGGTAAGGGTTCAGAATGGTGGTTAAGATAAAAAAAAACAAACACAAATGAACACTTCAAATGAGAATGACCCTCATACATAATTAAGTATTTAGACGTTTTGACAAAATACGTGCATTTTCATAAAACTCCCACCCCCAATAATTATCATTTTTGTTTTTATTATTTTTAATAAAATTTCTCAGAATAAAATGTTTTATTCACAAAAATTAACCTTTTGATTTCTGTTTTTTTTAAGCTATCAAGAAAATCCTTTTAAATCTGGCCTTCCTATTTTCATGATAAAGACGTTAAATCCCGCCTCTTACTTATTTTTTATAGTTTTAAACGAATTCACTTTAAATTGTTTATTTAATTCACAATAAAATAGCTTTGCAATTTTTTTTATTAAATTTAATAGGAAAATACTTTTAAATTTGGCTCCCTATTGATATGATATAGACGTAAAAATACATTAAATTAAGTTTAAATCAATCAAAAATTCCTTAGTTGCCCTTCGGGTTAAAATTTAATCAAATATACAAAATTTTATTTTATTTGACATTTTCATACACACACAGATCCATAGCTAGGTACATACACATTAGGGTGCGGCGAATATTCAGTTTCTAAATTGCGAACTATTCGCTTATTTTTGTTATTTGCACTCGCATGCGCTACAATGTATGGGAATATTTATAGCGAATATCTTACGAATGCAATAAAATCTAAAAACTGTTAAAGAAAATAAATTGTAAAAACACGAAAATTCATAATTTAATTCTTATCGCACTATAGTGTATACACTTGAAAATTATAAAGCATCAAAACTTATCTTTAATGTTATTGGTGATTCCCGCATATTTTGCGTATTTTTTTAACGTTAACAAATTAATTATTAAATATAGGGCAATTTCATATGTGACTGACTCTACATTTGACACAATTTGCGTTTTGTTTTGTCTCATATTACGATTCGTAATATTTTTTTAAGTATCAATTTAAACATGGCTATTTAGCAGTTTCAACAATTATCCGATAGAAAAAAAAAATGGCAACCAATGACATTT
Source organism: Pollenia griseotomentosa (assembly GCA_963931875.1). NCBI lineage: Eukaryota > Metazoa > Arthropoda > Insecta > Diptera > Polleniidae > Pollenia > Pollenia griseotomentosa. The sequence goes on from OZ007564.1 coordinate 17,241,498, forward strand.
TGATATATCATTTGCTTAGTAAAATATAAACGTGACTGACACTACATGCAAAAGGAAGTCGTTTTCGAGAGTGTTTTTAACCTTCAATAATCTTCCTCTGCCCTTTCGTAATAACTTTAATTTGTGTTTTTATCGAAAGTTCAAGAAACAAACTATTATAAAATGCTGAAATAAAAGCGGTAAGTTATTTAAAAAAATATTTATTAGTTAAATAAATTGTGACTGACACTACAGCCCAAAACGCGACCGACACTCACTCACTTTGTGTGGTATAAAAGTCAGTATTTTCACATGAAACGTTAGAATTAAAATTACAACGCATAAAATAGGAACTCTAAAATAATTTGAAAGATACAAAATTGTAATTAATGAACTCGTTAAAATGCTATTTTTGAATATAAACGCCACCGACGAAATCACTAATAATAAGTAAGAAACCAAGATTGAAACTAAAATAATTCAAAAAAAAACCCTTTTTAAAAATAAGAAATATAAATGTTTCCAAAACTTAAAAAATTTATTTTTTTTAATTCAAATTTTTTAAAAATAATATAAAATTTTTCAAAAAAAAAATATCAAATTTTTTAAAAAAAATATCAAATTTTTCAAAAAAAAAATTTCAAATTTTTTAAAAATAAATATCAAATTTTTTAAAAAAAATATCCAATTTTTCAAAAAAAAATATCAAAAAATTGTTGCCACTATAAAAACTTAAAAATAGCATAATGCTGCCACCATTTTTACTACCAAAATCAGATATTAATTTTTTCCATTGATGGTAGACATGCGTCGAATTGCTCTATATGAGAATGTAATATTCATATAGTTTTCGCCTTATTAAACGGATCCTGAAATAAAATTATTTTTTTTTCAAATTTTTAATATTTTTGTGTATTGACATTACATTTGCATTCACGATTGTTTACAAAAAGTGAGTGAAAGCATTATCTTAAAAAAAAAATTAAATAATCGAAAAAGAATATTAAAATATATGACCATTTTTTCAATTTTGACCTGGGATCCCACAGAAAAGATTAAAATTAAAATTTTTAAAAATAATTATATGTATTCGAAAATTTTTAGTGATGCTAATGCTAATTTTATCAAAATCGACTGAGAGTTTTTTTGTCAATACCAGAATTTATAAGGAAATAAGGACATTTAAAGTTATTATCGGGAGTAGTATTTGTATGGAAGATATAGTGATATATGAAATGATTACAATAAAATTTTGTAGCATTCAGTATGATTAAGATAGCAATCAAAAAATGTTTGAAAGAAATTTCATCAAAATACTAACATAATAAGATGGTTTATGGTCACAAAAACTCTATTCCGTCAAGAAGCTTGTATGGCGGCTAAGTAAAATAATGGAACTTTTGTCACCATTTAAATGTGGTTCTTGTGACACTTACTGCCTATTTCACGATGTCACTCGAACATTCACGTTCGCACAAATAACATATAAAACAAAAACAATTTTTTTAATTTTGTTTTTGTTTTATATGTTATTTGTGCGAACGTAAACGTTCGAGTGACATCGTGAAATAGGCAGTTAGTACCTACATATGTCCGAAATTTCATTAAAATACTTCTAACATTTTGAACTTTACTTTGCTCACAAGATTTACATGGACAGCCAGCCAGCCGGACTGGTCATTAGATCGATTTAAGAAGTGATTCTAAGTCGATCGGTATACTGAAAGGTGTAACAAACACCAGCACAAAAGCCTCTCCGCATGTTATCATCGTTCGAGCAAAGAAATTATTTTTATTAAAAAAATTAAGAAAGAAAAAAACGAAAGTATTTCACCTCAATTAAAAAAATATGTATATCGTGTCTGCCTTTCTGCTGGTATTAACTTTTTTTTACCGTCCTTAAAATTACAGAAAAATTATATATACAAATTTTGTAACGCTCAACATATTTTTGTACGAATTTCAAATTTTTTTACAATATTGAATATATTGAATTTATGGCAATTGAGGTGTATAATTTTCGATGCCTTTTAACATATAATCCATTATTACAAAATAAAAATTTTCAATTTGAATTTCAAATTTAAACCATTTTGAATAACACTCAATACATATTTCAAACATTCACAAAACATTTAGAATGACCATCCGAAGCTGTTGTTAAGGTGTATGTTGTTAATACGGTTTCAACCATTAAACGGAATTAAAAAGCATAGTAAATAAGAATAACGCTCAATACATAAATCGGCGGATTACAACCAATGATTCAAAAAAAATAAATTAAAATAAGTATTTATTTCCATATGTTTGGATGTGTAAAAAAAAATAAAACAAATGCCAATATTTTAAAACTATTATAAATTTACTCTCGTACTTTGTGAAATTCATAGTTTCTTAAGACAGCGAGCCAAACGTGCACGTCTTTTTATATGAAGAGATTAACACAAGTATTTTAAATGACGCTTAAGAAGATCTTATTTGAAAATTTTTGTGTTTATTTTATGAAATATTTTACCAGACTTTCAACGGACACGAAAAAATTTTTTGAAATGAGAATAACCTATATATAATTAGGTTCATTTGAACTTAAGTACAAGAGACCTTGTGCACAATTATTATTTTGGCTTATAATGTATATCTGGAACTTCTACGGCAATTTCTTCTATACACACAAAAAAAATATTGTGATGCCAAATAATTTGAGCATTTGACGATTATGCTGTTGGGGTAAACCAAAACTTGTTGTCGTAAATGAAAACCTTTTGTCGCAAGAAAATTTCCAACAAAATTTTTTTTACCGCAACAACATGAAAGTATTTGAAGTTTTTCAACAGCAAAATTATTTGTTGCAAATGAAATATCTTTTGTCGTTAAAGGTTTTAATCTCAAATAACAGCACATTGAAAATTGCTGTTGACGTAAATGATTTGCATTTGCAGGAAATAACAATTTTTGTTGCCATAAAATATTTATTTTTTGAATCAAATAATATTACTGTTGTCGTAAAAAAATTTGTATTTGAACAATGAATTTACACTTTGGGACAAAAGAAACAGACTTGTTGCTACAAATGCAAAATCTTGTTGGGCACAATCCGAATGTAAATTCTATTTGAATCAAAATCAATTTCTTTTGGCATTACAGTCTTTTTTTGTGTGTAAAAACGTTTATATAATCAATTTTTGTAATTTAATTAAAATTAATAAAACTGGTTTTAGTTAATTTTTCAAGCTGTTTCTTTTTTATTTTCTCTTTTTCAGAACAATTGTGATTTTTTGAGTTCATCAAATTTTCATCAAATTATTTTTACTGAAGGAAGGAATTTTACAACATGAAATTAATTAAAATTTAATGATAATAGTTATTCTTGGCTGAGCTGGTAATCGAACTCGGGTTGAATTTACGTTTCGAGAATAACCACATTCTCATCATCAGAATTCTTTGCAGTTCTACCCTCTGCAGCACTGCGGTTTTTTTTGGACTGCAAAGTGAGACGTTGTAACAGAGCCGGTAAGAATAAGTTTTTCTTAAAAAAATTAAAGTGAAAAAATACATAGTGCTATTAATGAAGTAGGGGATTGGTAACACCGATTCCGTGATAGTAAAGAACAGGTACTGGTTTTACAACTAGTAAAGTGAGGAGGATTTACATCCGACTTATCTGGACTAGGATTTACATCCAGTCTGGAAGGAGGCTAGAGCACTGAGTAAGGGCTAAGCGGTAGGCATTTCTGAGGTTACACCCAGAAATCAGAGGGTCCTAGAGTAGTCTTGGATTTACATCCAAGTTGAACGAAGGGTAGGAGTTAGAGGGCAGGAGTGGTAGGGCACTGGCTCTGATTACAACAAGCGCTCTACGAGGCGGCAGGAGCTTCCCTGGAAATCTTGGTGTGAACAGAAACAAACCATCAAAAGTGTGTTAAAGAAAAAACGATAAATAAAGAAGCAAACCCAGTAAAGTCTAAATAAGTGTTTCTTTTCCGTAAACAAAATTTATGTAACGGACCCTGGACGCGACTGAGTCGTACCCCAGCTTCAAACCCGGAGTAACCGGAGGTTCTTTACATTGGCATCAATCCGTAACCAATGGTATTAGTGGTTCGAAATTTGCTGTAGTTAGTTATCATTTTTCAATTTGTTTACCTGTTGCTTCCTTTTCTTCGGTTTTTCGTACTTTTTCTGTCAAGAGTTTGTCTTGAATACCCGAGTGCATTTGTTTATTATGTTTTTTGTCCACTTATGTCGACATTTTACTTGTACAACTTGAAGTATAAATGTAAACATATAGAGCTTGTGCCATAGCTATTTTTAGAAGAATTGTGATTTTTTAGTTGAACTGTCGATTTTTAATTTGAAATTTTGATATTTAGTTATTTTTCTTATTTTATTATTCGCATTCGCTAAAAATAAATTTGGTTATTTGTTTTCGCATTCGCTAAGCCCATATTTGTCGCGCACCCCTAATACACATATACAAGTTGCGTATACAAAGCAAATATTTCACTTACACGTACCCCACACACGTTCAAAGACAAATAAACAATAACACTCACCTAAAAAATGGTTTGAGGCGAGTACAGTGGTATGAAAGGCGTTTTATCACTAACTAATAAAAAAAACCTTTTTTGCAAAATAAAAAAAAATGTCAAAATTTTTCGTCGGAAAATTTTGCCGTTACAAAATTTACTTTTGATAAAAAAAAAAGTAGTTTTTGCTGGAATTATACTTCTGGTAAAAAGAGTACATTTGTTAAAAATTAAAACGCATGTTGGTTAAAAAAGTTTTTTTGCTTACAAAAGAACTTTTAGAAGAAAAAGTAACTTTAGTTAAAAATGCACTTTTGGTTAAAATGTTGTTTTGGGTAAATATAAGGAAGTTTTTTTAAAAAGAAATTTTAGTTGAAAATGTACTTTTGGTTTAAAGAGTACTTTTAGTTAAAATTAAAGTAAATTTGGATTAAGAAAAAAGTAGTTTTGGATTAAAAAAGTATGTACATTAGGTTCAACTAGAGTTTCTACGCGGGAAAAAATTCCCGGGAATCCCGGGACATTTTATTAAAATTAATCCCGGGAAATTTTTTCCGGGAGTTTCAAATGAAATTTTTTTTTTTTTAAATTTTAAAATCAAAAACGAGCAATAACAATACACAGGGGTGTGCTGGAAATCGGAAACGTAAAACGCAAAAATTTAAAAGTCGGTTTTTAATAAGATTTATGTAATAAAAGAATTTTATGACATACATTATACATACAAATATTTCTCTATTAAACGGAATTTTAAGCTTCGTTCACAATCAAAAAACATTTTCACTTAGTGTTCATAATAGAGCAACAATTTCTTTTGCAACCACACACATTTTGTATTAAGAAACCGTTTGCAAATTTTAGCCACAACAATATTATGCATTTATTATTATTTTTTAAAACATTTTGTTGAAATTTTCATTCAAAACTAAATAAAATTACAATTTCATAAAAATTTTTTCTGAAGTTCTAGTTGACTCCACTTCAGTTACATTTTTAAAATAAATTTAGTTACATTTTTGTTCTAAAAATTAAAGAAAAATATATGAAATAATTTAGGAAGAAAAAAGATAGAAAAAAAAACGAAATTGTTTTTTTGATTGTGAACGAAGCTTTATAGCAAAAACTAAAAAAAATCATTAAAAGTGTATTAAAAACGACTTTGAAATTCTTGCGTTTTACGGTTTCATTTTCCAGCACACCCCTGATATTCTTTACTAAAATTACTAAAAACTACCTACAAATCGAACTATATTTCCTACGCCAATAAATCAACGGTCTTTTTAATTGCTGATGAAAAGTCTAAAAAGCTTCTTGAAGTAGAAAATGAAAATGTACACGATACACCATCAGCAACACCACATGATGAACTATCTACTATATTTAAAGAACACCTTGAAAACGCTACATTAATTCTAAAAAAATAAATGTAAAGAAAATACAAAAGCCTGAAAATATCTTAAAAAAAGAATTTGACGTCTATGAAGTCACGGGTCACAGGCCAACAAATTTATAATCTTTGTATGATGAGCTTCTTACTATAAAAACAACGTCTATAGAAAGCGAGAGCACGTTTTCGGTAGCACGCAATGAACATGTCAACAAGGATTAGAAATAGAATCTCTTATAAGCTTTTAAACGCTTTAATAAAACTAAAATTTTTTTTTCTTAATTAATTTTACCAAGTTGCTATTAATAAAAACTACTAAATATTAATATGTTTTAATAATTCGTGATCTCCCAAAAAAAATAATAACAAATAAATATATGCATGTACATATGAATGTAACAATTTATTTGATTTTGCTTTGGTGGTCTGTGAAATTAATACAGCTAATTTCTTTAGACTGTTGTATATGTGTATATTCTTCTAAAAAAGTAAAAACTTTTGTCTTGAACTCATTCAATGAAATCATTGTTTTATTCAAAGAATCCCGGGATTCCCGAGAATAAGATTTTTTTGTTTCGTTTCCCGGGAATAGGAAAAGTCCAGAAAATTAGAAACCCTAGGTTCAACATGTACTTTTGAATGAAAAAAGTAGTTTTCATTATGTAAGTACTTTCGGTTAAAATGGTAAAAATGCATTTTTGCTACATTCTTTGGAAAAAAGTTTTGTTAAAAAAGGTACTTTTTTGTTACATAAGAAACTTTTGGTTAAAAAAGGTATTTTTTTATTAAAAAGAAATTAGTTTACTCTACTTTTTTCCCCAGTTCAATGCATTGTGCGCTGGCGTTAGAATAAATCAAAATCAAAATGTTGTAATGAAACTCAAATAAAATATATAAATAAATGTCTCTGTTTTTACAGCGTTCTTTTTTTTAATTTAACTGAATTTGGCAGCTTATTAACTTTTTTATACAAATACAACAACGAATACCTGTTATTTATGAGTGTAGTAGTATGTATTAGTGATGTTACGAATACAAATGCATATCTGCAAAAATATTCGCCGAATACAAATATTTTTTAATTTTTCGTAACTTTGTTTTTCAGAGTGTTTATTAATGGACTTAACTATTAAGCTTTCTTTCCCCCCTTAATTATTGCATAATAAGTCCAATGAATATATGTATCTCTAATATCGATTATCTTGAATACCTCGGCTAATTCTGGCAGTAAAAACTAACCAAATGCCTCCGTGTGAGTGAAACATAATTTCCACACAGGTAGTCGAGTGTATAATTCACCAAAAAGTATACACAACACTGACATTGAAAAAGAAATGAACAAACAAAAAATTTTAGCAACGACCACAGCACGAACAGTTTGTTTGTGTTTTGTTTATGTAAAATTCTTTGTTTCTTGTTTCGATAAAAAATGTTTGGTTTTTTTACTAGCCAAAGGGGCGCTAAGCACAACTGAAACGAGCAGACATTAATGAGCTGAACCGAACACAATGAAGTTTGTGGTTTAAAAAAAAAAACCGAACGGAATTAAATGCTCTCATCATTTTGTTGAGATGGATAAGAACGGTATTATTTTTGTGTTCGAAAGATGACAAACAAGAAAACGTTATTTTTTGAATGATTTTCTACACAAACACTATTAGCGCCTAGCTTTAACGCTGCAATCACAAACTTGAATAACAGCGTCAACGCTGTGTCATGAACAGTAATGTTAAGTAATCTTGTTTAATAAAACCCACAAAATATATGTAAATAAAAATGAAGATAAAACCTCTATTTTGACCAAAAAATAGCTAAATTGATATTACTTTTCACAAAAGCAGCCAACTTCACTATTTAACGCACTGTCAAATCGGATTTTCCAATTACAAACCATTAACGCAACGCTATTTGGGTTAACTTCATACATTGTGTAGGCGCATGAGAATTTATGACAGAAAAACAACTTGCTATCAGAAAAGGAACTCTTGCGCAAATAAAGGGTGGTTAAATTTTAAGCGCCGATGTTGAATGTGAACCACACCTAAACGACAAGTTTTTTTCTGCATTTCATGTGGCATTTCTCAATTTCAGACTAACTCAATTTGAACCATGAAAAGATTCACAATAGAGCAACGCGTTCAAGTTCTTCAGGCTTATTATGAAAATGGGCGTTCAAATCAAAATGCATATAGTGCACTTCGTGAGTTTTTCGTCCAAATGTGCGTACAATCGGAAAATCGTGCAAAAATTTTAGCAACCGGGGCTGCAGGAGATGTGAAAACACCAGTACATGCAGGCTCGTACAGCTCGTACTGCATAAAATATTGCTGCTGTTCACGATAGTGTGGCTGAAGAGCCGTCAACCTCAACTCGTACTCAGGCCCAACAATTGCACCTCTCACGCTCGTCGTTGACGAACATTATGCACAAAGGCTTGCATTTACACGCTTGCAAGGTGCAATTGACTGAAGAACTAAAGCATCTTGACCATTCCAAACGTCGTCAATGGTTCGAATGGTGGCCAGAAATGTAATCTTCAGTGATGAGGAACATTTTCACCTCAGTGGATTCGACAATAAGCAGAATTGCCGCATTTGGGCGAAGAGTGATTGTCGAAATACCAATGCACCCACAAAGAGTGGCTGTTTGGTGCGGTTTATGGGCTGGCGGCATCATCGAGCCGGACCGTATTTTTTCCAAAAGGAGGCTGGTCAGGCAGTTACTGTGAATGGTGTTTGCTAACGTGCGATGATAATGAACTTTTTATGGCCCGAATTGGAAGATATGGATGTTGACGATATGTGGTTTTAACAGGACGGTGCTAACGAAACAATGGCTCTTTTGCGCGATAAATTCAATGGCCGTGTTATCTCACGTGGTGGCGATGTCATGTGATTTGACTTCTTTCTTTGGGGTTATTTGAAAGATAAGGTGAACGTCAAAAAGCCAGCAACAATTCAAGAGCTAAAGGATGAGATAATTCGGCACAAATTTAACCACCTTTTACAATCACCCTAAAAGACACGAAGCATTTCTCGGAAGAAGCATTCTTATGGAGACCTTACCAACAGTCAGACCCGGTGCTTGCACTCACCAGGGGCTACATACTCCCGTGGCAACATCAGTTAAGTACTGAGGCACAACTTCAAACCCAATGATACTCCATTCGACCCCAAGGAGCTCTGTCTTTTGGAACCTAAGGAGCTCTGTTTTTTGGAAGTTCGGTGCAACCCAGGTAGCATTCACCTGTTTTCAAAATATATGAGATTCCGAAGAATGCCAGTACATTTAAGCGTCAAAGTTAACTAAATGGCCAAGGCAAAGTTTATTTGCCCCAGAGGGTGTTATAACAAGAGTAAACAATCCTTAAGCTGCTTTTCATACGCCCCTAATCGCAGCACATCGACCGCGGGAGGACGAAAAGATCTTTTGGAGTTACTTTAAATGTCTCATGAATTTCAAATTTTCCAATTTTTTGCCAACCCACCGCGGCAAACGCATTTGTGCAATTTGTTTAATGGAATTGGGATTATCTTGATTATTTAATTGACCCATTCCAGTTGTCGATAATTCTCCAACGTGAATTAGGCAATTGTTTAAAGTTATAGTATATCGAAGAATGCTTAAAGACAGACTGCCTGTTCAACGATTTCGAGCATTCAGTTAAAAAAAATATTTAACTGCCTGGTCCACGATGTCGACAAGAAAATTTCTTTCGTATATTTATATTGAAAACAAAAAACTAAATTTAGTTTTTTTTTCAATAGAAATATGCGAAAGAAATGTTCTTGTCGGTATTGTGGGCCTGGCAGTAAAAAATATTTTCCATATAAAATTCTATGCGAACATTTAGGTTCGAAATCGTGGAACAGGCGGATCAGTTTTTTTTTAATAAAAATTATTAATATATAATATTTTTGTCACATTTTATGTTTGTATTTTTTAGCGTTTTCTCAAATTACTCGCCTGAAATTGGCGAATACGAATGTTATAAGATAGCCGAATACTCGGCATTTCGAATACGAATATTCGTAACATCACTAGTACGGTACTATCACACATACAAATGTATAAAAATATTTCGATAAATTAGTTTTTTGTGGCAGGGAATGCAAGAAGATTTATTCCTATTGATTCTATTAATACAGTTGTTATTAAAAACTTACATCAGTCAGTTAGTCAGTCAGTGAGTTAATCAGTCATATTTAGAGGTTTTGAATGACTAAAAATGTTGATACATATAATGAATATGTTGAAGCCCGTGCTGGTAGCTTGTTTTTGTTTGTCGTGTGTCACAAAAGAAGACAAACACGAAATTGGCTGCAGGAAATGATTTGGTTTTTAAAAACCAATATTTTCGAATTTTTGACTCACACATACACATGCAATAGATGTTAGTGAAGCGTATGTACGCTCGTATGACACAAATTAGGGAGGCTGTTTAATTAAAATAAATGATTGTTTCTTTAGTTATAAAAATATTTCCAACTTTTGTATTTTTAATAAAGAAACAAAATTTTAAAAAATAATAAAACTTATTGTCCTTTAAAAACTTAAAATTTTATATTTATTTCCTAAAAATGTAGCCAGTCTAATGTATTCGCTCAAGTATTTGTGCCGTATCATTTACATGTTTTCGTAAAGAAAACAAAAATACAACAGGAAAAAGTTTCGTTTGGCACGTGTGTTTTGTGCATAAGACCGGAAAATACACGTGAATTTTAAAATAAGGGAAGAATTATGTCAAGTTTTGTATTCAAGAATCTTTTTATATGGGGCTTTACTTTGAGAAGGAACAGAAGACGTTTTATATGATTTAAAAGTTTATAATTTTATTTAAGTTACAATTGTTATTACTGTAAAAGAAATAAAAGGAACTTTTTAACAAAGATTTTTTTTTTGTTTTCAGCAAAGGTACAATACCTTTTGAGATTTTTTGTTAAAACGTTACTTCTAGTTAAAAAGAGACTTTTACTTTAATTTGTATTTTAATTATCAAAAGTAATTTTTGGGAATACAAAATTTTAATTTAAAGGATTTTGTTATTCGTGCTTAATTCCCAATTTTTATTCTTGATAAAAACACTTGAAATTTATTGTTGACGGGATAAGCTATTCCTATGCGCATTTCACTGGTTGCTTAGGCCAGATCATCCGTAAACTTCATCCATAAAGATTTTAGAAAAACTAAAGATATTAAACCAAATAAAACCGTTAAGCGTATAAGAATCATAAGCAACAAATCTACTTGTAACAATATCAAAGTTAAAACAAAAACATCAACAATAAACAGTGAGTTTATCTCTCCTTACATTCCCTACTACAATTGATTGGAATTCTTCCAACATTAATTGTAGTTGTAAGTAGGTTAAGAAAAAACAAAATGCAAAAAAAAAACAACTTTCAGAAGCATGTTGTCAGTTAAGTTTTTTTTAGGCCGTGCGCTTGCCAGTTTATTATCAATAATTTTAAGCTAAAAAATCCCACTTTTTATTCCGTATTGCATGAAAAAATAATTACTTTTGCAACAAAAGAATTACTTTTTAACTAAAGTTGAGCAAATATTTTAAAAATGTTTAATAAAAATGTACTTTTTGACCATTTCTGTTTAAACGTTAGGTACTTCTTGTTAAGAAAAGAACTTTTATTTATAAATTGATTTTAGGGTCAAAAAAAAAATACATTTACAGCCAGGCCCACGATGTCACACGTTAACGTTCGCATAATAAATTACATTTAAAACAAAAACAAATTTAAGAAATTGTTTTTGTTTTAAATGTAATTTTCTACATCGTGACATCGTGGGCCTGGCTGATAATAAACGTGTTTTGTGAACATTTGCCACTTTATGCTAAAAAATACAATTTTGAAGAAATTTTTATTTGAAAACTGTTTTCGTTAAGCGTTTTTTTTTTTTTTTTTTTTTTTTGTTAACAATTAAGTAAAGTAAACTAAGTTGAAATAAACTTATTCGATTAATTTTAAATGGTAATTTCTTGAACTTACCTGTATAAACAGCCATGACGAAACCAGAGCCAAACTACGATTTTGGCCACTAAAACGATAGTGATAAGCGTAAAATGCAAAATGATACAAATAGAAGAACCTAAAAAGATAAAAAAAAACGAAAAATTTTATTAACTGCTGTTTTTTATTATTTTTTTCAATTTTAAATACACGAAAGAAATGTTTTTGTCGCCAATGTAAGCCAGACAGTAAATTACTTGATATTATAAAAATATAAAATGTTATTTGTTTCGCTGCTTCCATATCGATTGTTATTGATACGAGGTCAGAAAAATATTATGTTCAATTATTGAAAACACCCATTGTCATAACAACTTTAAAAGGACGACAAGAGATTGAAGGAACTCTCAATCAAAAAAAAATAAATTTTAGCAATATCTAAAGAATTTCTTTAATTACAGAATGCTGTGTGTTAATAAAAGAAATTCATGAAAATGAAATTAATATGAACTTAATTGCTATAAACAAAGAAAACTTTTAATAAAAATGTATTCTGTTTTATGCCCCAATATAATAAAAAGTAAAAGAAATTGTTGATTTAAACGCAATACATTTAAAAAACGAAAATATTTCAAAAGAAATTGTTAAAAAACGAAGGCCTCTTGATAGCACTGTGCCCATGTTCTGTAACTCTCGCGTCGAGAAAATTTTCGATTGAAATGTGTAAAATGAAACAAAAATGCTATATATTGAAACAAACAGCTGTTTTTCTCACTAAACTGTGTCTGTGGCGAGTACTAGCTGTCACGTACGGAAATTACACGCCAATTTACAGAAAAAGTGTGTCTGTAACATTTTTGCGAGAAAATTTCCCGCTTTGAACTGTCGAATAAACTCACGAAAAAAAAATGGGGCGAGAAACAATTTTAGCACTAAAAATCGATTAAAAATGAAAAATGCAAAGAATAATAATAATAATATTTGGTTCGTGGCGCATTTTTTCATTGTTTTATTATTTCTTTTTTAAAATTTTAATAAAATATACGAATTTTTTTAAAGCTCGTTTGCAAACAACAAACATTAAAGTCGCACTTTACATTATTTAGTATAGCCGACGCACAGTGGCGCCATTTGAGTTTTTTCGTTGCAAAAATCGTCTTTTGAACCGAATAAGATAATTGAACAGTTTAAACAGCATATGATAGATAACTGTGCAGCATATGAAATGAGCGTTTGGAAAGGGTGCTACGCTTTGTAGGGGCCTACTTATGGGTTATCAAAGTTAAAATAAGTAGAAAAATCAATTTTATGGCAACTAAAAAAAATAATTTTTACATTTTTGAAATCGCAACAAATTGTCTAAAAATTGTGTGTTTTTTTGAAAACCGAAAGTCGGTCAGCTTTGAACGGTTATATCTTCTAAACTAAAAATGAGATATTATTAAAAGTGGCATATTTAACATGGGTTTATTCAAAACTTCGTCGGCGCCCATGAAAATTTTGATTTTTGCAACCTCTACGGGCGCCACTGTGCGACGGTTGTATTTTCGCCACCGTCGTTGAAAATTTTTCAATTTTGGTAAATTTTGGTCGGCGTCAACGATATGTGTTACTGGCGTTCTCAACGCCTGCAATGTCACATCGGCTTCGAGTACAATGACATTTATAACGTAACGACGTAATCTCTTTTAATAGTTTTCGACACTGTTTTCTCACTTTTCGAGAAACGATGGAATATTTTGTTTCACATCCATTGTTGCCAACTTTTTTTGAAGACTTACCGTCAAATCGTACATCAAAAACCGCTAGAAGCCGCTAAATTTTTTATTTAGCGTAAAAAGTTTTAAAATATCGTTAAAATCTCAATATTTTGCAAAATGTGTATTCAAATCATGATATATGGTGCCTTTTTAAAGGTATACGAATTTTTTAAAAATTATATAAGTAGTAAGGTTATTAAATTCTCTGAATTTTTCTTTTAAAAAGTGCCTAAAAGTTGGTAAAATATTTTAAATTCAAATGCGTTTAAAGTTTTTTTCTATCACGTCTATTTTTTTAATATGGGCTGCTGAAGCTAATATAGATATGTATTTCATCATAACTGGAAAATGATTTGTCCGATTTTGATCCAATGATTGAGAACAAAATTTTGTATAAAAAATTATAAAGACGAAAGTTTCACATTTTTATCATTTATCAAAAAGCCAGATATATTACGAATAAAATAAGAAATATATTATGAAAATTTCTAATATTTCGGCCGAATTAAGGCGGATTTGTCCGATTTGGATTAAATTACTAGCAAATGACTTGGAATAAAATTCAATTTAAAGCAATAAGGTGGAAGAAATAAGGTGGCTAGACGTAATAGAATCAATCTGTAAACAGATTTGAATTCAGCACGCTAAATTTAATTAAAATCACATAACAAGGTTCTTTTTTTCGCCTTTTTTTATTTTTCCGACTAGTTTTTAATCAAATATGAAACTACGAATTATTTTTGTTAGCTGAACATAATTTTACAGAATTCCAATTAATCCTAATCAAAAAATTAATAAAAAAAAGTTGTAAAATGTTTTGGCAAAAGTGCACTTTACGGGGCGTACGAAAAAAAAAAAAAAAAAAATTTGACCACCTCTGGAATAAAAAAAGAAAAAAACCAAAATTAAAATTTAAGGGGGCTGAGGCCCCTGGGACCCCATCGATCAAAAAAAGCGGCCCGCCCACTTAGTGGTATGTGTGGGTACTCAAATTAAAGGTAATTGTGTAAAAAATACGAAATTAATGAAATTTAGGTCGAGCGGGACTTCTGGGTTCCTCTGGGGGGTAACCACACAGATATACATAAGTGTTATGGGGGGGGAAACTTTTTTTGCCCCAGAGGGCCCTTGAAGTGCCGCCCACCCAAAATTTTATTATTTTCGTTTTTGTTGCACAATTACCTTTAATTTGAGTACCCACACATACCATTCAGTGGGCGGGGCGGTTTTTTGGACCCAGGGGTCCCCACGGGCCTCAGCCCCCTTAAATATTAATTTTGGTATTTTTTTTTTTAATTCTGGATCGGGTGGCATATTTTTTTTTCGTACGCCCCTTAAAGTGCACTTCAGCCAATGTTTTTATAGCTGAAACGAATTCAATTTATGAATTATTTTATGAAAAAAAAATTTAAATTTTCAATTACCTAGAACAAAAATTTTATATTTTATTGATATTGAAAAAAACCGCTAGATTTCCCGCTAACCGTCAAAACGGAAATTTTGCCGCAATGTGCACATAAAAACCGCTAGAATCGCGGTAAAACCGTCAAATTGGCAACAGTGTTCACATCTTTTCGATGCGAGAAGTTCTCACTAAAGTTACAGAACACATTGGTACTGGTCTACAAATTTGGAAAAAAAAATAATTGACTGCAAAAACGAAGCATGTTGTTTTAACTAATCTGGGTGCGCTGAATTCGAATCCGAAATAAAAATTGGGCTATAACGTCTTGTTCATTTTTTATCGCATGCTGGCAATACAGAGAAATTATTTCAAAATTATTTATTTGACAGAAGCCCACATTCATTCTAAATCTTCATAACAGTAGTGTTTAAGCATGTCAGGGAGATCGTGAGTTACTGATTCAAGTATTTTTGCTATGTGTGTGGTGAATATTTGGTTGGAAAAAAAGGATATGCAATATCATAATCATTGAAATAATCACATTTACAATATTTTGGTTTTGTAGTCAGAAACTTAGACAAACCGTGGACAACGACAATGTTTTGCATTTTCTTCCTTCGCATTTAGATTATTTTCGAAAAAAAAAAAAAAAATAGGTGCAGTGAGCGCGAACAAGGGGAGCTTGCTCACCAAGATGTAATGAAAATTTAAAGAATTTATCAAGGATTTTGAGACAATAGCATGCTGGGAGACTACTGCTGGACTCAAATACGTGAAACCGAAACAACAAAATACAAACGACGCACAGTGGCGCCATTTGAGTTTTTTCGTTGCAAAAATCATATCTTTTGAACCGAATAAGATAATTGAACAGTTTAAACAGCATATGATAGATAACTGTTCAGCCTATGAAATGAGCGTTTGGAAAGGGTGCTACTAACTAAAAAAAATTATTTTTACATTTTTAGATTGTTTTTATTTTTTTTCTTTAGGGTTTTATGTTTTAAATTATTACCCAACAAATTAAAAAAAAATAAATTTTTTTTTTTTAATTTATTTTTTCAATTTTCTGTAAAATATTCATCACAATTCGTAAGAAAACGTATATCTAAAAGACTAACCATTTCTAAACTATAATTATTTTCTAACTCTATTCGTGACTTCACATGCCGCAGGGAAGAAATAAGTGGATCGGAAGATGCTGCCAACATGTTGAAGAGGTCCTCATTTTGCCTTACCCTTAATGCTTTGAATGTGTTCTGCAATCTATATTTTTTATAAAATTTGTTAAGAGACTCCTGTGCTTCTTCAGAAAGCTCTCGAATTGGCAAAGACTGGTACTCAATTATATCTTTGCCATGCGCCAATATTTTATGGACGGTCGGGGTCAACTTCTTCTGTGAATACATTTCTGCTAAAAGAGATGGATGCAGTTTTCGACGCATATTCTCCATATTTTGTAAAATTGACATTTTCTTTGCAGTTTAAAACATCCAAAATCGTTTCCAATCTTTTCACGATTTGATTGTCAATTCCAGTGATTCTAGTTACTGCCTCATCATTTTCAAAAAATCTCCTAGAAGTGTTTCCATCGTTTGAGTTACCGTATCCGTTCTTGGGACAGTATACTTTTAGTCCAACTTGTTTAAAAAAAGCATCCTGTATTTGCTTCTTTCTGATCTTTTCCTTATCCTTTATTGATGTATTTTCATCGAAGTTTTCCTCCTCTTGTGGTAGGGTATACGCCAGTTTTAGCAAGAATTCCTTATCCTTGCGTGCAATGGTGACATTCCATATTCGTTATTCTCCTCATTTGTAGAATCATTTAAATTACCAAAGTTCTTCTGACTCTTTTTGCAATTCGGGCATGACATTGTTCTTGACCATTTGTACGCCAAAGTATTGTTTAAGTGAGGTACGTACCTGGTAATTTCAATGAGTAGTTTTTTTCAAACTATTAGATCAAACTACTGTCAGTCAAAACATATAAGGGATGGACGCCATACAATTTCTGCAACCATGTCTTTTTAACCTTTTTTACCTCTAGAAGCCAAACGGGCACGTACGGGCAGATCAAATTTTTGAATTATGTAAAGAAATAATCAATGAACAGGTTTTGCAAATATGGCAAATATAGAAAAATATAGATTTTTTTTATTTTCCGTCAAAGTTGAAAACGGATAGTTTTTAAAAAGTGATTTACCAGGAGAAACACAAAGCAAACAGTTAATTTTTTTTTTATCATTATACATTTAATAAATACATCAATCAATACAAACAAAAAATAAGGCGATTCGTTACCTATTTTTCGTGATATTACACCTGAAATCGCAACAAATTGACTAAAAATTGTGTGTTTTTTTTGAAATCCGAAAGTCGGTCAACTTTGAACGGCTATATCTTCTTAACTAAAAATGTGATATTATTAAGAGTGGCAGATTTGAAATCGTTGAAAAGTTTCCTATAACATGGGTTAATTCAAAACTTCGTCGGCGCTAATGAAAATTTTGATTTTTGCAACCTCGTTTGCTCTACGGGCGCTACTGTGCGACGTTTAAGTAACGCCATTCACTTTTGAATATTCATTTATTTTTAAATAAATAGGTGATTTTTTTATGAAAGAAACGAATAAAAACATTTTTTCATATCTCTGACGTGATAGAGAAAACCCAATTACAGATTCGAATTCAGCCCACCAAATTACCCTTGGAAAGATATTGGGTTACTCCAGTCCAAAACCTTGTTGGCTTGTGCAATAAGAGCAAGATTTAAAGAAAAAGAGTTTATCAAATAAAAAAATTTACAGAAATATTATTTACTGCCTGTTTAACGATTTCGAACGTCAACGTTCGCATAGAAAATTGTATTTAAAACAAAATTCTAAAACTTGTTTTTGTTTTAAATGTAATTTTCTATGCGAATGTTAACGTTCGAAATCGATGAACAAGCTGTTAGTTTTCAATAGGGTGTTCCAACCATAATGAACGATGTTAATTGTGAGTCACACCTTAACTCCAAGTCGTTTGCCCAACTTAATTTGGTATTTCTTTGTTTCAGTGTTTGACGAATTCAACCACGGAGCAGCACGTTGAGATTGTTTAAGCCTTTTACGAAAATGGGTCTTCAAATCAAAATGCATTTCGGACCCTTTGTGATTTTTTTGGTCAGCATAATCGACCAAATGCGTCAACAATCAGGAGAATTGACGCATTTGGGCAACTGAGAATCCACGAGTTGTTGTTTAAAAGCCGATGCATCCACAAAGAGTGACTGTTTGGTGCGGTTTATGGGCTGGCTGGGCCATACTTCTTCGAAAATGAGGTAGGCCAAGCAGCTTACGTGAATGTAGTTCGCTATCGCGAGATGACAAAGGTCTTCTTTTGGCCAGAAATTGAGGAGATGGAACAGGGCGATATATGGTTCCAAGAGGATGGTGCAACTTGCAACACAGCCAACGAAACAATGGTTCTTTTGCGCGAGAAATTCAATAGCCGTGTTATCTTACTTCGTGGCGATATTAATTGGCCGTCAAGGTCATGTAGTTTGACACATTTGGACTTCTTTCTTTGGGGATATTTAAAAGAAAAAGTGTAAGTCAATAAGCCAAGAACAATGCAAGCGCTAAACGATGAGATAATTCGGCAAATTAACGACATTGAACCTCAATTATGTCTCAAAGCCATTGAAATGGACCATCGGATAGAGGTATCCCACAGCCATGTCATAGAGTTCAATTCCGTTCGGAATCGAAGAAAACATATTTGCTTATTGATAAAAAGAGTATTTTGATAGTTTTTTGGCCTTTCAGATACAGAAAACTCCCATTCCGTTCATGAAAACAAAAATGGTTTCATTCCGAAAAATGTTTACGTCATTTTCTGAAGCACCAAAATACGGAATGAATTCCGTTTCCGAACGGAATGGTACTCTGTGACATGGCCGTATATTTTGTATATTTTTCCCGTTTGAAGAAAATGTGTTTTTATATTTTCCAAGTGGTGTGAGCAAATCAAAAACTTTAAACACGTTTATTTCGAAATGTATTTTTTTGAGTTATGACGACGTTGCAGCAAATATGCAATACATAATTTAATTAGGATAAATAAAATTTTTTGTATTTTTCAAGCAAAAGTCAATAAAAAAAAATTTTTCTTCTTTCAATTGATCAGAATTCTATGAAAAATTTGTAAATATAATTGCATTTCTTTAAATTAATTTATGTTGTTATGTTTGCAAAATAAATATTTATTTGTGTATTTAAACAGAACTAATCGAAAAACCCCAAAATTCAATTTTTTTTCTATATTTAAAATGTGCTTAAGAAGTAGAGGATGACTGATAAATGCTGCTAAATAAAGTCCCTCTCACACATGGTGAAATAATACAGGTGACGACATCGCTACAGCAACAAATACAACATTATAGCAAAATGGAAATTTGGCTCAGCATACGTCAAAAATTATTTTAAACAAAAATCAAAACGTGATGAAATAAATAAACTTTTAGGCAATTTTTATTTAATTATGGTCAATATCTTATTTATTTTTAAATAGAATTATCAAAAACTTCAATAAAATACACTAATCACAACACAAAACGTGGACTTTTTGTAAACGTAAACAAAACGTTGACATAAGATTAAACAAACAATGCAAGAGCAAGAAAATCGTCATCTGGCGTTGTAATGCCACCTGTTTGTTGCATCATGCTCTCACAAAATCAAAGACTTTCCGTCAGAAAAATCGAATAGTAAGTTTTTTTATTATATTTCGCGACTTCATTATCGCACTTTAAATAAAAATAGAAAGCTTTGTAGAATTTAATCAGCTGTTTAGTATAAAAAGAATTTAATTTTTTGTTGGCATGATTTTAACAGACATTAAAAAATAAATAAAAGTGAGAACTTTAATTTTAATATTAAATAATTTTTATTCTGATGCTGGCGATTAATTATTCAACAACTGTTTTTGTTATTTTCCTCAAGAGTGGGAAAATTGATAAGAATGTACATTATTTCGTCTGTGTATCAAGACATGGGGTTAAATTAAGGCATTCAATACCAATGGAAATTTCGATCGATATCGAATGCCGTAATTTGCTCCATGGTCGTTTTTCCTTCTCAGGACGTAAGCACGTAATCTTTTTTAAATGTAGTTCTTCCTTCTTAAGACGCAGTCTTATATTCAAGACGTAGCCTTATTTAACGACAAAGACATAATATTCGGACGTAGTCTTATTCGATATTGAATCGTAACTCATCACGTAAACTTATGCAACAAAAAGTATTATGTGAAACGTAGTCTTATTCAAAACCTAAACATATTACAAGATCCAATTTACTTAAAAGTTTGATTTGAGTTCTCCAAATATTCCTTAAAGCACATACATACTTTATCAGTAGCAATTGAAATGTGTTGAAATCAAACAAATCTCAATCATTCACTCAAACAATCCACAATATTAGAAATTTAATGATGCATAGAAAACCCAAAACCCACAAAATAATGGAAAATTGTAGTTTTATTTAACAGTAAAGCAAAGAAAAAACCAAACAACTACTCAGAAGAACAAGAGAAGTTCACAACAAAAAGTATGTGTGTGTGGTTAAGTACTTTCGCAAGGGGCGTAAAGTTTGTACAAAATTTTATACTACACACAGAAAAAAATACCAATGTAAAATTAACATGGCGAAATGTTGGTTGAGAATCATAGTAAATTTCAGCAAAAGTATGCCCTTTATTTAAATTTATCATTATTTCATATTAATTTTAAATGAAAAATATTAAAATTACCTTAAATTACGTTTAATTAATATTATTCACTGTTAAAATAATTTTATTCAATATTGAATCCATAAAAACCTGTTTTTTATATAAATCAAAAGTTTATCTTGTTAAATTAACATGCATACATACTTAAGTATGTACATTTTTTTCTATTCATGTTTAAAATATGTTATAAAAAGAAGACAATTCCCGTATTCTTTTAATTAAAATTATTTAGTTAAATATTACATCAAAATATTTCAAAGTAGAATGATGACGTAAACCATATCGGGCCATTCTGCTGATGCTTCTGTTAACAAAGGAGAATACAAAAGAGGCGAAACATGTATTACAGGGGTAAGTGTTTTGAATTATTCTTAAATAAATGTCTCTGAAGTTTCTTCACACTGTTACATCACACTCAAACCAATTTGATTCTACATGAAATTCACGTTGTTTCAACGTGATTCGGATTGTTATTTCAATAAGAATGACATTTTGCTCTAACTTTACAGCAATGTTAAATTAACATGAATTATAGTTATTTTAAAAGAAAAAAATGTTGTTCGCCAGTTATTGTACAATCAGGTTGAAACCGAAAATTTTTAAATCAACCATATTTTCTACGTTTTTAACTTGATTTTTTTCTGTGTGTATACTGGCTGAATTAAAGAGAAAAATATTGCATGGAATGAATGGAACTTAATGCATGAGTAAGATTTCATAATGGTTTGGTAAAATTATATCTGACGAAATTATGTTTGTATGTGCTTGACCACAATAACCACATTTAAACTGACAAAAGGTAGACAATTACAGTGGAATACGGTTTAAGCAATCGTTTACTTCTACCGAAATGGTCAAAATTGGTGAAGGAAAACAGAAAATTTGTAAAAATTTATATAATTTATAAATTTGAGATTTTGTTATTTGTGCGTTTTCTATAAAAAAACAAGTAAGAAAGTATAGTCGGTCAAGCCCGACCATATGATACCCTACACCACAGTATTTAAAAACACATCATGCTTATGTGTCCATATAAATATGGATTTATCTATGTTTATAAACTTCGTTAAAATCGGTTTGAAAGTTTGTGAGAGGCAGAAATTGTCCCCTACCTCCCCTTGTGGTCCTATTTTTGAAAAACTGTATAGCTTATGTGTCCATATAGATATGGATCAATCTATGTTTTAATAAGAACCTATGTCCCAAATTTTATCAAATTATATCCAAAATTGCGACCTGTACTTTGCGCACAAGGTTACAAGGACAGCCAGCCTGCCAGCCAGCCGGACGGACATCGTTAGTTCGACTCAGAAAGTGATTCTGAGTCGATCGGTATACTTTAAGGTGGGTCTAGGACCAATATTTTAAGGCGTTACACACATCAGCACAAATGCATAATACCATATCCACTATTGTGGTGTGGGTATAAAAAGCTAATACGTAGGAACGGAGAAAAAAGTTAGTTTTGCCAGGTTCGCCCGTAACACAACGTCACTTTTACGAAAGAGTGCCTATTTATACATATGTAAGCTTGGTAAGGAAAACGGAACAGCTGAACCGTAACGTACAGGTTCCTCATAAGGTACTCCTTAAAAAAAATTCATTCAAATGGGTACATACCCTGATTGTTGCTTGACTTAAGTCGATCCTAAAAAATCATTAGACGCCATTCAATCATCAGTATGAAAGAATTTGCCAGCAAAAGGATTCATTAAAAAAACAAAATAAAGATATTATACAAATAAAACTGTTAAGCGAATAAGAAGTATAAACACCAGTTTTACTTGTAACAATATCAAAGCTTTAAATTTTTGTGTTCGACAACAATATATTGTTACAATAAACATAGCGTAGTTGACGTAACCATGCCCACTAGACTGGCCCACGCTTGTATGGGAAAGTAAAAGTATAGTCCAATACTTTCTCCACAAGCTTGATTTTGTTTCTTTTACTAAAATATATGTGTATACCAAAAATTGGCTCAATGGGACAATATTTAGAGGTCGCGATGAATGGCGACTTATTTATATGTTTCACATTTTATATTACATGCTTTTACTACTGGCTTATCATTATTGTACACAGAAAAAATTCTCCAAAATTTTTCACCAACTAAAGCATTAATCAAAAACATAATCAGTTTTAACTAAAAATTTAATCAAGTGAATTAAACTTTTAATCAAGTGAATTAAACGTTTAATTAATACTATTAACTGGTTTAATTGATACTATTAATTTGTTTACTGGTGCAAATTTAATTAATTTTTTAATTGATATCACAAATTTTTTAATTGAAATCAATTCTTATTTTTTTCTGTGTACTTGTTTATGTATTGTGTATTACGAAGGCGATCTATTGCATAAAAATATGTATGTCTCAAAATCAATTTGATCTTACAGACGAGGAAAAGAAAGCAGTTACCGAAATAAGTTTGTTTATAAGTCTTATATATGGCCGATACTGGAGTGAAGCTCCTTTAGCAATAAATGCTTCTCTTAATGATAAACAACTCGAAAACTATCCCAATGAAAAAATTGTTGAAGCTGCTGTTAAAGCATTTCGTCGACATCTATGGTATTTTTCTGAATATTTAATCGGGCTTACCTTAATCGATTCCAGAGTTAAATATAAAACTAAGAAAACAAAGGTGAAAAATTTCCAGCTAGCACCAAAAGTTAAGCCTTAAAGAGACTGGACGGAAAAGTATTTTTAACTAACTATGCGATGATGGACAAGAGAAGGCACAGTCATTTCTTTCAAAGTGTCCTACAGAGTTTTTATTTCGATGAAAAAAATGCTAGCCCTTTAAAAGTTGTAAATGACTGTGCAGAATGAGGTGTTGCTTTGGTGACCCAATTTAACAGTTCAAATACGAAAAATGAAGAGCAAAAACAATATTTGCTTAGAATAGTTGATCACCATAGAAAAAAATTTCACGGGGTTTCTAAAGCTAATATTGCAAAAATGGCTATCGATAATTTAAAAAATTAATTAAATATGTGTTAATTTGTACTTAATTTACAGTTTTATTAATTTGTTTTTTTTAATATTTTAATTTTTAAGTAAACAATATCACCATAAAAAATCAGAGTATGTTATATTTCTATCTAACCCCGAAAAATCATTAAACTATCGCAACCTCTAAATATTGACCGATTGTGCTCAAATTTGGACTAAACATTTTTAAGCACTATTCGAATAGGATCAGCGTTGTGGAGCGCGAATATTCGATACTTTTGTATTTTGGGCCACGCTAATGCCCACCCATATTTTTTCTCTGCTTGTAGATACCACACGAATTGAAACAGAAACGCGTTACAAAAAATAAATTCATTACGACAACCCCAAGTGCAAAGAATCTCACCAGCATTTGATAGGACCTGAAATGTCCTATCTATTATCAGATGCCGAAAGTGGAAAAGACGATCACAGGGGACCTGTACCTAACACAATTAATTCGTTCAAAGCGGGCATTGTCTTACAAAAAAACGACCGGAATATAAGGACGTAATATTTAATCATGACAAGCTGCATGTTGCAAGATAAGTTAAAAACAAGTTAAGATATAGTGATTGTCACGTTACGCCATTAAGCTTTTTTAATGGTTTCTCAAAGAATGATTTATATACACAGAAAAAAATAAAAATTGATTTCAATTAAAAATTTGTGATATTAATTAAAAAATTAATTAAATTTGCACCAGTAAACAAATTAATAGTATAAATTAAACCAGTTAATAGTATTAATTAAACGTTTAATTCACTTGATTAAACGTTTAATTCACTTGATTAAATTTTTAATTAAAACTGATTTTATTTTTGATTAATGCTTTAATTGGTGAACAATTTTGGAGAATTTTTTCTGTGTAATTTTTAGTTTTGGTGTAAAGCAATTTAGTGAAAAGGAGAAAAAAATTTAACAACATGGGGTTATATACAAGATTAATTGCTTGGTGGCGTAACGTGACACTTCTGTGGAAGTGCCCATATTTCGTTTTATACGGTGTCGTTATAACTGTATTGCACTGTGCACTTTTAAATACTTAAAAAACTAATTTTTGCAAACACAAATTGGTATTTTTTTTTTTATTAATTTTTAATGATTTTGTCTTGATATTAAAAATGTTATATAAACATATCTCTATTTCTAAAAATGTGTTCAAAAAAGTTAAAAAATATTTACTCTTATTTATCTCAAACATGTATCCTGTCAACTATAAACATATCAGGACATCTTTCTTTTTCTACAGTTTAGTAATGAAAACAAAAAAATCCTATTTGTAGTACGTTTGTGCGTTTTCTTTAGGTAAAATCTCTGTTATTTAATCTTATTTTTTTTTTTAATATTCTAAAAAATTTTCTTTTCATTTTCTTTACATCTCATTCGGCTATTTAATGTTGCGTTAAAACAAAACGATAAAATCACTGGTAACAGCTGCATAAAACGATAAATTACCAGAGCAATAAAGGAGTAAAAAAAGAATGTTAATGATATTACAAAATAATTATTATACATATAATTTTTAATATCTAAACGTTACGAAACTCATATAAATACGTAGTCTTATACAAAACTTATGCAAAGATTTGTCTTATGAGAGACGAAATCTTATTTTGAATAATTTTATTGATTTTACTCTACAGCCTTGTCTAAATAAAAGCGGCACGCGTTTTCTAGTTGTCAAACCTTTTGACAGCCAAAATGAAAACTATTGAAATACATACAGTGGTATCCGGTTTAACGAATTATATATTGTCAGGCCCTTTCGTTATATCGAAAAATTCGTTAAATCCCGACGTTTTTTTTTAATACATTTTTATTAATAAAACAATAATATTTTAATTAAACTAAGTAAATTCGTTCATTTCCATTCATAACACAAACAAAAAAATAACTACTTCATATCATTTTAAATGGATACCATTTATTAGATAAAGCACTTAGTGAAAAGGGCCTGCGCTTTTCGTAGTCGTCAATAATGTTTAATTTTTCTTTAAGAATTAAACGGTTTCTTTTGAGCATTTTGATGTCAACTGTGCAAAAATTGCACAAAAATTACGTAAAATTTTAAACAGAAAATAAACATTTGTTTTGTAAACAAAAGTAAAAAATAACTTTGTAACGTACAAATTTTTATTTTGGCAAGCAAGTATTTTCTTTGCTTTCTTTGTAAGAATAGAAAATACTTCTCTTAACTCGTTGTTTTCATTAAAATCGCTCTTAAAATATGGTAAAAATGTATGCAAAAACAAAAAATGCAAATATGTTTGCATTCATTCTATTTTGTTTTTTCAAATTTAAAATGTATTCGATTTTAAATCCACTTCATTTCGATTTATAGAACATGCCCGATTCAAACAAATTTGAAAAAGAGCCTGTAAGAAAAGTTCATAAATATATTACTTTTTATATCTTTAATTACACTATGCTAGTTGAAAAAACAGACAAGCCGGGCACATGGCGTTTTAACATAATTCGGGGACGCTGAATCCAGTGGTGGCCGCGGTTTTTTCAGATTGGCTCTGGTTTTCGAGATATACCGTTATTTCGAAAATGGAGGAGGTTGCTCAACATATATTCGCGTAACTCAAAAACGGTTAAGTTTATTGAAATTACTAAAAAAACCGAAATTCCGCAATAAAATTTCATTTCAGAAAAGTAAAACTTTTTTGCTAATATGAGTAGTCGTTATTGAAACATAATTTTTAAAAAAAAAAAAAAATTAATTTTTTTATCAAAATTTCGAAATTTTTGTTTTTTAAAAATTCATAAAAAATTAAAAGATGCAGCTAGGCTTCTAATTTTTTGCAGACTTATAAAAAACGAAGCTACAAACAAAATAAGCCATAAATTATTAAAATCTGTTTTCAACTTTTGATTTTATTCACAAAAGTCGACAAATTTTAATTAATTTAAGAATTTCATAAAACGCAATATTTGTATGGGAGCCCCCTAAGGGATGGTGATAAAGGGAAAGTATAATTTGAGAAAATGTTAAGAACAAAAAACTAATGGAGGCCAGTCATACATTTTATTATCCTAGCATTGAACATTTTGTATAGAAGCCCCCTTAAGGAATGGAGATAGCGGGTGGGTATGTTAGAAATAAATGATTGAGATGAAAAATTAAGTGGGGTTGGTCATACATTTGACCCATTATTGAGGGAATATGTTCTGTTGGTATTTGGCTATCCGGAACAGGAATTTCATCAGAATGTGGCAGCGGTAATCGAGCATATGTTGTTGCAGTATAAGATATATAAGTCATTTTTCTTCTGTTCATACCCGCTGTATAATTTATGCACGCATAACACTCATCTTCAGCATGAACTATGGGATCTCTCCAAATCATTGGAACACCAAATGGCATGGCGTCTCCATTTTTTCGCCACTTGTTTAATTGGTAAATGCAGTGTGTACACACTATTGATGGTGTCCAACTCTTACCATATATAACACTTAGAGAAAAATATGATTCATACAAGGTACTTGTTTCATTACTGATTTTACGGCGACTTGGCATATTTTTATATTTTCCACACACATAACAAAAGTAATTAAACTTTTTACACGCCTCCATCTTAGATATTTCAATATAACTGATTAGATACAAGACTGTCAAAGGCTTTAAACTTCACTAATCACTTTCGCAAGCACTTTCCATATGACAGTGAAGGGGTTGAGGAACTCTTATTTATACTGTAATTGTTTTAATCAAAGTACCTGTCGAGACCTTCATGACCATGTTTTGTAAAAAAAACCAAAGCCAGACCGATTAATTTTTCTACCTGTTCCAGGTATAACAATAGAATATGTTATTTAAGTTTTTTACAAGACCGATTAGTGCGGTTTCGACTGCACAATAAAATACCGTTTTGTGTGGTTTTGTAAGCACATTAAAATACAAGGATGTAAGCATTTATGACTTTATTTCTTAATTCTAAGAATTTTTTAATCGGTAACTGTGGATTTTCCAAAATTCCTACCGCAAAGTGAAAGTGTGGTAATAAAATGCATATTTCTTTGGAATAGCATACATTTGAATATTTGTTTTTTTGTTTTGTATTGTAAATGGCACAAAAACCTCATTAAAAAAATTTTACGTCAAAATGTCATTGAAAATAAATTTTCTGCATTGGCACATTCTTCATATATATGTACATAATTTTGAATAAAGAATTTAAAAATTAAAAAAAATCCTGTGAAATGCTTTATATAAATTATATTCTTCATATATATTGAAGAAAAGGTTCCACAACTGCCTAGGAGTCACTCCTAGTGGGATAAAATGTATGACTGGCCTCCATTAGTTTTTTGTTCTTAACATTTTCTCAAATTATACTTTCCCTTTATCACCATCCCTTAGGGGGCTCCCATACAAATATTGCGTTTTATGAAATTCTTAAATTAATTAAAATTTGTCGACTTTTGTGAATAAAATCAAAAGTTGAAAACAGATTGGCTTATTTTGTTTGTAGCTTCGTTTTTTATAAGTCTGCAAAAAATTAGAAGCCTAGCTGCATCTTTTAATTTTTTATGAATTTTTAAAAAACAAAAATTTCGAAATTTTGATAAAAAAATTATTTTTTTTTTTTTTTTAAAAATTACGTTTCAATAACGACTACTCATATTAGCAAAAAAGTTTTACTTTTCTGAAATGAAATTTTATTGCGGAATTTCGGTTTTTTTAGTAATTTCAATAAACTTAACCGTTTTTGAGTTACGCGAATATATGTTGAGCAACCTCCTCCATTTTCGAAATAACGGTATATCTCGAAAACCAGAGCCAATCTGAAAAAACCGCGGCCACCACTGGATTCAGCGTCCCCGAATTATCTTAAAACGCCATGTGCCCGGCTTGTCACGAAAAAAAAGTGTCAATTTCATGCACAGTGTTATCATTATGTTTTCAAAAATGGCTGAAATAAATTAAATAACCATAACATTGCATAAATGTAAAGTTTATAAATTAATTTATAAAATTTTTTCATTGTTTCAACGTAAAACAATATTAAATATCATTGTATTAATGAAGCAATGTTTTTAAATAATTGAAAAGATTTTATTTCATTAATGACAAGTAACATTATATGAACTAAATGAGTTCATTGCGTCAATGATACCTTACATTTCAATAAGGAAAATGAACGTTGATTTGTAACATTTATGGAATAGAATTTATAACAAAATTTCATTGTATTTATGACAATTTTAAACATAATGAAACGATGTTTTTAGCAAGAATGACGCGCTAACTTGGCTCAAAAATAAAGACAAGATTTATTGCAAGAATGTAAAAACTCGTTATATGTACGAAGGGTTTTTTCTTAGTGTACAAGAACAACTCATAATAAATAAAAACGGGAAAAATTATAGCCATGTTGTAAATAAATCAAATCAAACTTTCGTACGATTTAAATTTCACTTGATACCCAATTGTCTTATTTAGGACATACAAAGTCTTAT
This sequence comes from Pollenia griseotomentosa, assembly GCA_963931875.1. Taxonomy (NCBI): domain Eukaryota; kingdom Metazoa; phylum Arthropoda; class Insecta; order Diptera; family Polleniidae; genus Pollenia; species Pollenia griseotomentosa. The sequence goes on from OZ007564.1 coordinate 17,270,759, forward strand.
TTGGCATATAGTCTTATTAAAGACGCATTCTTATTCAAAGTGCATTCTCATTTAAGTCGTAGTCATATTCAAGACATAGTCTTAATAACAAAGTACTAGATATACCCGTAGTCATATGCATTCAAGAGATAGTCTTATTGAAAATGTAGTCTCCTTCAAGACGAAGCATTATTTAAGACCCAGCCTAATTCAAGATCTAGCCTTATTCAAACTTCAGGCTTATCCAACTATTAACTATTCGTGTTCATAACGAAGTCTTATTTATGACGTATTACAATTCAAGACTTATTCTGACGTAATCATCTCGTTATCTTATGTAAAACCATTCACAAGTCTTTACCTGCTGTTAATAAAACTCTTTTAATATTCTGCATATCAATGATCCATTCTTACTTTGTTCAATTCGGGTAGTATTTAATAGACAATCGACAAAAACAAAAAACAATCTTGCTGACAGCACCAAGTGTTTTCAGATGAATTGTATGAATGTATGACTGACTGACGGACACTATGTATAAATAAATGAATGCATAAACGAGCAGATATGTAGATGAAGTTGTTAATACTTGTGTAATATGTAAGTTGGTATTAGATAGAGAACGAGCTAAGAGATTTATTGTACAAAAAGTAAAATTTTAATAAAAACCATGACACATCCTGAAAAGTAGAAATAACAAAAAATGTAACACTGTATGACTGACAAATGCATTGATTAAAATCGACAGAAGAATGAAGTAGTATATAGAATACAAATATGTCAAGCTAAATTATATTTCAAAATATCTGAAGATGAATTCGTCTGAATACTAAAATAGAGACAAAAAAAGGATTGAAAGGATTGACGGACAGGATAGATATGAAACAAATTTCCAAAGATATAACGAAATTAGGATTGATGGGATATAAATGGATGTAGAAATTTGTTTGAACGTTTTTTTTTTCAAAGGAAACATTGCATTTTTAAATTATTTGCTTAATGGCACAAAATAATTTTGATATCTGCAGTAAATATCTTTTAGTCAGCATCAAATCATTTAAACAACTCATTACGTCTTGCATGACGTAGTATAACAAGGTCATTCCCAGCGGTAAAACTCAGAAGACCTTCTTACTTCAGGCCTTTTTAAAGGCCTGCTTAAAAGATTTTTTGATTCAATTACTATTCTTATCTAACTGCTAAAGAAGGCCTCATAGAAGGCCTCGGCTCTTTCATATAAAAGATAAGATACACCTTCCACACTCACTTCTATGAGAAGGGAGTAGCGAAGGAGTAACATTTTTTGTATTGTTTTTTTGCACAAGCAAAAGCAAAATCAATTTTTTTTTTGGTCCCGTTACCCTTCTTATGTACCTGCTGAAGAAGCGAGAGCGGAAGGCCTTCTCCGCAATGACAACGTGTGTAAAAAAGATATGAGTATGGAATGGAGCAAGAAGGCCTTGTACATCCAAAAGAAGGGGTACAGAGGCCTTCTAGAAGGCCTTCCTACTCCTTCTTTTTCCCGCTGGGTTCTTGGGTATACACTTTTATTTAAACTTTTTAAACATAAAAAAAATCAATCGCATTATTTTATTTTAATTAAATTTTTATTTTATTTATTATTCCTTAAACAAAGGATACTTTTTAAATTTTTGTATTTTCCACTTTATTCAATTTCTTATCTACGTCACAATTTGCTTATAAAGGGTGTTTTTTTAAGCTAGAAAGAACTTTAAATTGTAAAAAGTAACACCAAAAAATTAAATTTTGATGAAATATTTTTTTTTATCGTTTCAGTATACTCTGACAAATCATCATGAATGGACTCACGCTTGAACAACGCTACGAAATTATCCAAATTTACTTTGAAAAATTTAAAAATTTAATCCAAATTTAAATCGCAAAATTGTGTTCAGCGATGAGGCGCATTTTTGGCTTAACGGGTTTGTTAATAAGCAAAATTGCCGCATATGGAGCGAGACCAATCAACAAGAGACCCTACAGACTCCATTACATCCAGAAAAATGCACCGTTTGGTGCGGTTTTCACGCTGGTGGCATCATCGGACCTTATTTCTTCAAAAATGAGGCCGGAGCTCGCGTTACGGTCAATGGAGATCGTTACCGCACCATGATCAATGATTTTTTGTTCGAAAATATGGATGACATTGATCCGGAGGAGATGTGGTTTCAACAGGATGGCGCTACGTGCCATACGGCGAACGCAACCATCGACTTATTGAAATCAAAATTTGGCGATAAGTTGATTTCGAGAAATGGACCTGTCAATTGGCCTCCAAGGTCGTGCGATTTGACACCTCTCGATTATTTCCTGTGGGGCTACGTGAAGTCACTGGCTTATGCTGATAAACCAGCAACAATTGACGCCTTGGAGGCCAGCATTGTTCGTGTTATTCGTGACATACGGCCAGCAGTGCTCGAAAAAGTGGCCCAAAATTGGACGTCCAGAATGCGCTTCGTCAAGAACAGCCGCGGTGCCCATATGCCCGAAATCATTTTCAAATGTTAATGTCACGTATTGATCTTTCGAATAAAAAAAAATTTTTGATTACAATTTAATTTTTTGTGTTATTTTTTACAATTTCAAGTTCTTTCGGGCTTAAAAAAACACCCTTTAATATAATAAATGCTATCATTATTTCCGTTTATGTATATTGGTAAAATTTAAGATTTTAACACTTATTTGTTTATTGAGAAACTTAATGGGAATAAGTGCTTCTTATAAGCCTATTAAAATCTTGGTAATTTTCAACTCAATTGTGTTAATCAATTGATAACAAAGTCAGCAGATTTCGATGTAAATGAATGAATATGTTTTCAAATAGGAAGAGAGTTACTTGAATTTTAGGAAACCAGAGAAAGCATTGCGTATGATTAAACATTGTTTTAATTTCAGTGAAAATTGTTTATCTATTTAATTAACGCATTTTTAAAAATAGATGCCAATATATGTAGTTTTCTTAATAGTGCATTTACACCTACGCCATAAACAGGTTATAAGCTGTTTATGATGAGAAACTTCTTTGAGAAACTTGTTTATCCATACAAATTATAGGCAAGGTAACTAGCTTTTGAGATAAACTAGTTACAAACCAAGGCGAATTGACTTGAAGGTGAGTTCAACTCTACAACTACAATGCTCCTGTGGTCGGGTTGTCAAAAATATTGCAAGTAAAAAAAACAGGTTTGTTTAGTCGCAATTTACACTATGGACATTTCTTGCCGGACAGAAAAAGTTTGTGGATAAGGGGGCGACGCTGTATGCGTGACACACTCTACATCTTACCTCTCTCGCCCACAAACTTTTTCTGTCCGGCAAGAAATGTCCATAGTGTAAATTGCGACTTACATAAAAAACTAGTTTGTATACAAACTTTGACAAGTCGACCACCGAAAAAAAACACCATATGCTTACTTGACCCCACCTTCTAGTCAATTCGCCTTGTTACAAACAACCAGTTTTTGTTAATGCAACTCTGTTTTTTCAAATTTTGTTTTGGCAAAGCTACCACTAGCTTTGACATTTCATTAAGAATAAAAAATTAAAGTAAAAAACAAAATTACTTTTATCTGTGAAGAAAAAAATTCCAAATTTATAAGAAATGTTAGTTTTTTAATAAGGACAACGGAAAAAAGGTATATGTCCATATGTTCGTGCATCGACGTTTTTTTTAATATTTGAGTTAAAAATGTTTTTACTTGTCAAAGATAAACAACTTAACTGTATAAAATGCTTACGATCATAAGCTAGTTTGAAAATTACAAGTGTAAATGCTCTATAAGACGTAGCCTTGTAGTCATTTTCCAGACGTCGTTCTTTCTATTTTAGCGACAGACTTATTTAAATAGTTACTTGTATACTCCTAGCTTAACGTTGTCTTATTCCAAACGAAATTTCATTAAAACATTTTCGTATTCAAAAAGTACTTTTACTTAAGGCGTTGTAAATTTACGGTGTAGTCTTAAAGAAGACGAAGTCTTATCCAAGATATAGTCTTATTCAAGACGTAGTCTTATTTAAGAAGTAGTTTTATTTAGAAAGTAGTCTTATTGTAAAACGTATTCTTATTTAAGATGTTATCTCTTTCAAGATGTAGTCATATTCAAAACGTAGTCTTATTCGAGACGTAGATGTTTTCCGATTTCAGACGTGGTTTTATTTAAGACTTACTGTGAGCGTCAAAAGAAAGTGCACAACTGGTTTTCGAATATAAAAAGCGTAATTTTAGTAAAAAGAATTTAAATTTTTAGAAGTTGCTTATCATTTCCAAAACTTTGGACAATGATATTACAATTTAAAATTAAAAATTTTAAATACTTCAAAAACAACAAAAACAATAAAAAACAAATTTACTCCGTTTTTAACGCGTCAAAAAAGTGTTCAATTTTAAAATAATAAGAAAAGTGAAGTGGCTAATTCTTTATTTGATTTCTTTTTGCTTTAAGGACGGCTTCTTGTCTCTTTGGCATCGATTCCACCCATTTTAAAGTTAGTGCAGTAAACAATTTTGGCCACTCTTTTTACAGAATTTTCTTCAGAGAGTGCTTGCTGCTTGTTTTTTTTTTTAATTTGTCTGTCCAAATGTTCCCAGATGTTTAGTTGAGTTGATATCGAGCACCTATTGGGCGTAGTTTTATTTAAGTCGAGGCTTATTCAAGATTCTGTCTGATTCGAGAAGATGTCTTATTGAAAAAATTACATTATTTAAAAGGTAGTTTTTTGAAGACGTAGTCTTAAAAAACGTCAATGTATTTATCAAGAACCCAACAAACACGAAGGTTTGATTTCATATTGAAAATCAAACGTTTTCTCAAATGACAAACGTTTGTAATGATTTGAAAATCATTTGAAAATCAAAGCATTTTCAACAAAAAGGGGAAATTATTTTCAAATTGAAAAATGCCTTTATTTTCAACTTGCTTTCAAACGTAATTCTCAAAGGTTTTTCAAATGTGGATTGTAATACAATGTGCAACACAAATAAAAATATTTTATTTTTTTAATTTAAATTTATAATTTATTTAAATAAACTGTGAGATAAACATTTTCCACCATAGCTAAAAGATGAAATAATGTTCTTCCCGTCCTCTAATTCTTGGACATACGAAATACTTGGCTCCCTTTTATTTTGAGGATTGTATCACCGCGATCATCCAACAAACTTATAATTTCTTCACTTTCCCGTTTTATTTATTTTTAATTCGTATTCTTAATCATTGTAACTACATACTCACAAATAAGTTTTATTTTTCACAAGAAATAAATCGTTCACTTGTAAATTACATTTGACCACGAAGTAAATATTTAAATAATCGCCATTTTAAATGTTTACGTTTATTTTTCGCTTAAGTATTGCCAAGTTTAGTTTTGATTTGAATTTAACATTTTATATCAATTTGACATCAAATTGATAAAACATTTGATGTCAAATGTTTATTTTCAAATCATTATCAATTTTAATTTAAATGTTAAAATCGAATATTTGAAAAACGTGTGAGAATTGTGTTTGAAGTCAAATGTTAAATTCATTTCATATCAAAGGTTTGACTTCGTGTTTGTTGGGAATAAAAGTTGGGAACTAAGCACAACAACAAAATCTTATTAATGTTGAATTTTTTTCAAATAAAAAAGAAAAAAAAACTTTTTTTCTACCGAAGTGCCCAAATTTTAAAAGAAAACACAAAAATGTATTTGGAATTCCTTTCCTTGAAAAAAGTAAAAACTTGGCAAATGGTAACGCTGCTTTCAGAACAAATGTCATTTTGTCAGTGATGTCACTATTAAGTAGAATTTATTGCAATTTTTTCAGTGATGACACTTAAATTATCGAAAGATGTTGAATGGAATGGAATGAATGGTTGAATAATTAGATATTTTATGTAATGCTATATTCGTACGACGATTTGTACCACCTGTTTCGCTCTCTGAAACTAGTTTGCCAAACATAATATTCATACGATTCATTTTTGTTTCATTTTTACATTTTTTTTTATTGTTAGTGTGATTTTATTTAAAATAGATAAACAAAAAAAGTAAGTAAATATTAAAAATATATTATTTAATGCTTTTATTGAATAAATTACACTACGTGACAAAATTTCAACAAAGTCGTGACCAAATGAATCTGACAGATAATCTTTATGTAAAATTTTCAGCTGAATACGAATATGAAGTCAGAATTGTCAAAAGTAGAACAGTTTTTGAGATATTCCAAAATATTCTGACTTCATATTCGGATTGAGCGGACAATTTTACATAAAGGTGTCAAATTCATTTTGTCAATTATTTTATTTAACATGAAATTTTATTTTGTTTTTTTTTTTTTCTTTGCTTTGATCTAGCACTCAATAGGTAAGAGAAGCTAACGATTGTTTTCAAAATTGGAGATCATAGTTACTTTTCCCTGTTTCGCAAAATGGCAAAATATGTTGTTTCAATCATGTTTAGGGCGCGAAACAGGAATGGGAGAGCGAAACACGAATATTGCTGGTTATGGCCTCGATAGCTTATCCCATCAACAGTAAATTTCAGTTTATCAATAGTATGAAATGGGAATTTAGCACATTTAAGCGCAACCTTGTTAATTAATTTTTGACTCCTAAGAAAAACTTTGCTTCTTTCTACAAAGATCCTGCCGGATTTGAATTTATTAACAATCAGAATTCGAATTTCTCCACAAACTGGGTTACCACGCTTTATGGTCGAAATTAAATTAATCCATGATACAAAAAAACCGCTTTTTTGCTTTTTGATGTTGCTTTACTTTAATTATATCGTCACATTTTAATTTCTCATTAATGATCTTATTTTTCTTGCGACTTGTAATAGAACAAAAACTGCTTTATTTTAGGGCGTGGCAAACACAACAAATTTAACAGTTCCAGAAACTTCATTGATATACATACCTTTCATTCTAGGGCGTGTTGGTGCAAATTCTTTTTATTTTTTTTTTTTTTGTATTGGGTTCAACCTGGTTTAATGTAACATGTATGTGAAAAAGGGGCCCAATTTGAGGCGTGTTATAAAAATGAGTATATTTAAAGCTAGACGTACAAAGTTTTAGAAGGGCTTTTTTACCACGTGCAAAAATTGAACATTAGGGGGAAGGACCCGAGATGGCATAAGTGGCGCCTAGAATTTGATTTCGGATTAAAAAGTCACGAAAGAAAATAATGAAGCCATGGACGAGCCATAAGAAACGGTATGCAATATAACATATTAACCCTAAAAGTTTACTTTTCATTTTGGTAGATTAATGTTTCTCTTCGTCGAAATGATGAACTTTAAAAAAAAAAATTCTAGCGTAACGATTTTTAAAGTAAAAAATTAAGGTTACTCTTCGTCGAAACGACGAACTTAAAAAAGAAAAATTCTAGCGTAACGATTTTTAAAGTAAAAAATTAACAAAAACTTCTTTAGTTAAGAATTTTATTACAAAGTCATTTTTTTGTGTATTCAAATTAATTATGTTTTTCAAGCTTTCGTCGTCAGCTAATGTTGTTGAAAGAAAGAGCGTATTGTGAATACACATAAAAAAGTTATATGACAAATTTGTAAATGAACTTCGTCGATTCGACGAAGAGTAACCGTGCAGGGTTAAATAAAAAAAAAAAATCTATAAATCTTTATAAAAGCCTTTTACTATCCAACTAGTTGTGATGAGGGTCATTCCGTGTTAAACTTTTTTAATATTCATCTAAGACTCCATAAAGTATACATATTCTGGGTAATTCAGTAATTCGAAGTCGATTTAGCTATGTCCATCTGTCTGTTAAAATCACACTCACTTTCGAACGACTTAAAAGAAAAGAACAATATTGCTGTCAAATTTTTTCCAGTTCTCCTCAGCAATTTGAGATTGAAATCCAGCAAAACCGCTGCAAAGAGTTTTAAATCCAAATGTAGAACAACCACACAAAAATATTGATAATTTTATTACAAAAACTAGCATAAATAATGGCGAAATGCACTTATTGATATAAGATTTTGCACAAATTCGTTCGATATAACTAGAAATCATACCACGAAACAGATCGTTCCATAATTTCCATAGGACCCTTATAAAGTCCACTCTCAAAAAAACACTTTAATAAGCCTAACACCGTAACGAATAAAGCTATTTAATTAAATTTTGGTCTTTCACAGTACTATATGACAAGAAATCACATTGTCAACTTTCATAAAGATCGGTAAAAAATTTACCATAGGCCCCATATGAAGCCAACTATTGGAAAAAACTTTAGTACGCGTAAAACTAACGAATAGCGCTATTATAATAAAATTAAGTCAGTCATAGTTTTATAAGACTATAAATCAGTTGGTAAAATTTTGTTAAGATCGGCCCATAATTTACCCTAGTCCCATATAAAGCCCACTCCGGAAATATTCTAAATGTAGGTGGAGGGTATCAAAGATTTGGCACATTTGAATATAGCAGTCTAACCTGTTTTTACATAATAGTATATAGTTATTCCAAAAAATAAAAATATCGGGGTACTTCCCCGAATTAATCTCTAGTTTACCTGTGTTTCAACCCATTGTGCATCGGTTCCATTTCAATACATATATAGTTTTTTTTAAGCCGAAATTCCTTTGTACTAATATCATTCAAGCATCTTTTAAATACATTTTTAAATTAAATTAATTTAAATTAAAATAAAACAAGTAGTTCTTAAATTAATTTAAGCAAATGAATTATACGGTAGGAATTACATAAAGTAAATATCATAACATTTAATTATTCATTTGAAAATAAAACTACTGGTTGACTTTTCCCCCTCTTAAAGTTGTATCAATTAGCAATGTCTGCCACACAGACTCCTCTACAGACTCCTCTACAAACGATGTACGCGATTCAAAATTTTAAATGCAAGTGGCTGCTACTCGAGTTAATAAAATATTCTCCCCTTAAGAGATTTGAAAATTATACTCGTAATTTATAAAATGGGAAAAAACCTTAATTTAAGTGATTATTTTTGTGTTTGATTTTAAAAGCGGTTGTTAGTAAAAATGTTGCCTGCAACTACTACTAAACAACCCAATGAATAATTGATGTCAATAAATTTCTTCTAAGAAAAAGATTTTCATCAACCATAAATAAGTAATCTAAAATTAAGCAATAATATTAAAGTGGTACATAATATCATCATAATCATCAAAGTCATCATTAACTAAAAGTGTTTGTTGATATACTCTTTTAAAATTTTCAATGATTTTGTTATCTTATTTTTACGATTTTTAATTTTGGTCACAACTCTCAATCACACAAATAATCCTCAAAATTTTGTTAAAAAGTTGGGGATACAATTTAAGAGTCCTGGGTGGTATAATTTTTTTTATTTTTTTTTTTTCAACAGACCATGAGTTTGGTCTGGTATTAACAAAGAAATCTTCAATCTAACACAAGAATGGTAATGAAAACATATTTAACAAATTTTACCCGTTTTGTGAATTGGGAGTGCAAAAACATGATGACATTAATGTTACGAGGGAAGGTCAATAAGCCCATTACTTTTTGAATGAAACAGAAATTTTCGGATAAACTTTTTTTTTAATTTTTAATTTTACAACGTTATGTGCTTTCAGCTCTACTCACTTTGTTGAACGTTTCTCTAATTGTTTTTATCCCTTTTAAAAAGATATCATATTTATAAGGTTCTCGTTGAAGTCAAATCTCTTACCGCCGAGCCATTTCTTTAGGTTTGGAAACAAGATATAGTCACTTGAGAGAATATAATTTCAGAGAATGGGGCAGATGAGATTGCAGTTCGTAGCCTAATGAGCATACGAAATTCCCCTTTTTTCCATTTTATCCTCAAATCACCAGGAAGTCTGCTATAAATGACTATCAAACACAAACTTAATGACACAGCTTATTAAAACTTTGACAGGGGGCTACTCTTTCTTGCGATGCGTAAGAAAATGGTACCAAATCTAGTGATTGGTACTCTTTAATGCTTGGCGCATTTGTCTTTCGCATCTTTTTTTTTTCTTTTCGCAAAACATCAATTTTTATTTTATTTAAATTTACTTTTTTGAAATATTTTGACATTTCATTACAGTCAATCTGGGCCATCTTTAATTTTTATTGCCAGTATTGCTTCATTTTCCAAAAATTTTGCGAAAATGATAGAGAGTACCAAATTGGCATTTAGCTTTCGTATCGTAATTGAATTCGCATTGCATTAGAGAGTGGCCCCCAGGAGTCTAGTGGCAGATGCCTGTTGACAGAAGCAGTGTTGCTGCCCTCTCAGTAAAGAGGCGGTAGTTTCAAAGAGTAACGAACTTATTGACCCGCCCCCATGCCAACTTTCTGCAACCACAAAACAAATAGTCCTTTTGGTTAAAGTTCTTTAGCGTGCGCATTCATTAATGTTGAGAAATAAATTGTACTTGGACAGATAAGAACGACAAGATCTACATGCGATTGATGAGTTTATTTTTGACCGTTTTTACCTATAAAAAATTTAAAAAGTGTTCTACGAGAATAGATTGTTGAAATGTTTTTCAAAAAATTTTGCTAATAAAATCTTTTTTTGCTGACTAAAAAGTTAAATTTTTTGGAAAAGAGTAAATTTTAATAAGCAAGTGTTTTTGTAAAAGTTCTTTTCGATATTTTTTAAAATTAACTGTATGCAAAAAAAAAATAATACCAAATCTAGTGATGGCTACTCTTTAATGCTTGGCGCATTTGTCTTTCGCATCTTTTAATTTTTTTCTTTTCGCAAAACATCAATTTTTATGTTATTTAAATTTTTAAATTTAAAATTTTTTTTACATATTTTGACATTTTATTACAGTCAATCTGGGCCATCTTTAATTTTTATTGCCAGTATTGCTTAATTTTCCAAAAATTTTGAAAAATGATAGAGAGTACCAAATTGGCATTTAGCTTTCGTATCGTAATTGAATTCGCATTGCATTAGAGAGCGGCCCCCAGGAGTCTAGTGGCAGATGCCTGTAGACAGAAGCAGTGTTGCTGCCCTATATACAAAAAGCACTTTTCAGTAAAAAAGAAAAAAAATAAATACTTTCTGCAAGTTTTTTGTTTGTGTAAATATATACATACATTTGTAAAAAGTTACTGTTTTGTAAGCATGTGCTGTTTTAAGCTGGTACCTTTTTCCTTTAAAAAGTATAATTTTTATAAAATGAAAAAAAAAATTTAATAAAATTTTACTTTTACTTTTTACTCTCTATCATTTTGTCCGATGTTGTCTATTGATAACCAAGATGTTTGATCCTAATTTGAAAACTTTGGATATTGCCGTTCTCAAGATAACCAGAAATCTTCAATCACCCTTATCGTGGTTGGTGAATTTAAAAACCGTCTGCGACTGCTTGGTAATAGATTAAAGAGAACGTTAACTTATTTCTTCTAATCTATTACCAAACGGTCGCAGGCGTACACATTTAAAATTCCTCAAGCACGATAAAGGTGAAATGCCACGTCCACTTCTCCAATCTCGCCCACATTTTCTCGGATTTTGTATATTGATAACTAAGATGCTTGTACCTAACTTGAAAACTTTGGCTCTTGAAAAAATAATAAAAAAAAAACAGCAACAAGGGATTTATGGGCAAAATTAGAGGCAGTCTTGGTTTTTTGCACACATCTCAGCCATTTGTTGTCCGATCTCAATACCAAACAATTCCGGACTATATGTGGCATAAATATATAAGCATCTGGTCCCCATCATGTCTTCGGAAAACCCATTTCATCAGAGACACGTACGGACGGACGGACAGACATCATGATTTGAATTTCTCTTATCATTCTTTCTCTTGTTATAAGGATCAATATTGTGTAGAATGCCTTTTTATAATAGAGTACTTCCTGTTAAAAGTCTAAATCCTTTTATACACCTGAAGGCCGTTTTTGAGGGCCAAACGGTTGTGTTTTTAAATTTATTTTCTATGTGCAACTCATAAATGGTATGCGTATTGTTTGTCCCACATTTTTATTGTAAATATATTATTTTTCCCCTTTTACATAATCAATTTATATGATTGGTTTTGTTTGTGTTGTTGTTTATTAATTTTTTTTTTTTATGTCAGTGCATAAATGTTTGTTATTGTTTAGTACATATTTTGTTTATCGAAACGCTTATTTAAATATTTACTAATGGTTGGGTTTTGTTCATCCATTCTCTATCGCTCTGTTTCTCTATTAAAAAAATTTAAGCGGCACCCACTAACAACCCCATCCTGGTACCTTTGACTATCAATTTACGTTGTGTGGTTTGTTATATTGCCAATGTTGACTTAAATAATGATGGTGATGATGATGAAGTTAAAATGGTATTCAAGTTGTTTTCTAATACAAATTTACTCATGTTTCTTGTTCAATGAAAACGGGTGGCTTGTTGCCACTTGTTGAAATGACGCATATTAAATAAACTAGAGATATATGCAAAAAAAAAGTACTTTCTTACAAAAAAAAAAAAAAATAGTATTTTATAAAATAAAAAATAATACAAATTGCATGCGTAACCTTAAAATAGCGAATTCACAACATACACGGTTGATGTCTTTAATAACTTATACATATGTCGTTTTGAAGGGTAATTTATTCTCACTTTAGTCTTTGAACGAAACAGAGTGGAGTTTTTTCGCTTGAAACCAAAAAATTTTCATTTGTGAAAAATTTGCTTTACGACTTCAATTTAAACAAAAGTGCAGGCCAAGCACATCGATGACTGCTTTGATTTTGCGTTTCTGCAGTGGTGAATTTGACACCGAAGACAAAAACCGCACAGGTGGGCCAAAACAGTTTGAAGTTTATAAATTGAAGCCATAACTTCATAAAGAGTTTTTTCAAACTAGAGAAAAACTTGGAAAATCGTGAGGAGCCGCTCATTCTGCAACTTAAAAACGTTTGCAATCTGGATTATGTACTTTAAAAGCAAGAAAATTGGCTACCAGACGTATTTAAAGACTTGCTTGAATGCTAGAAAAAGTTATTTTCAAATCTTATTTAATCTAAAATGCCAACCTAAATACTTGTGTAAGCCAAATATCTACGGCACCAAGTTAATATTTTATAGGACCGGAAGGGTTCTTTCTATCTAAAGGGTGATTCAATTAGAGATACTTTTTTCAATAGCCTTTTTTTGACAGATCACGTGGGAGTCGTGTCATGCTGTCATGTTATTATACCCTTCACCACAGGTGGAATAGGGTATATATAAGTTTGTCATTCCGTGTGTAATTTCTATAATATTGATCTTAGACCCTATAAAGTATTCTGGGTCCTTATGAGGAGAGATGTTGATTTAACGATGTCCGTCTGTCCGTCTTACGTTTGATATGTGTTTTCCGGATACTCCAGACATGATAGCGACTAGGTTGTTTTACATTTATGTCTTATATAGTTTACCATTTCTTGCTATTGAAATTCAGCAAGATCGGCCCACAAATGGCTGAGATATGACCAAAAAACCACGACTGCCTCTGATTTTGCCCAAAAATCCCATGTTGTTGTTGTATTTTTTTATTTCTGTATATCGTAAGAACGGCAAGAGCCAAAGTTTCCAAATTAGGTACACACATTAAGGTTATCAAAACACAGCATCCCACAAATGTGGGCGGGATTGGAGAAGTGGGCGTGGTACCTCCCGTACAAAAAATATCAAAAATTGTATAAAAACCTGATTTTTTGGACTGTCATATGGCCTATGGTTATCCCTTATGTATCAAAAAATCTTTAGTAGAAAATATTTTCTGAAAAACTCGGAAAAATCGGTTCAGATACGAAAAAGTTATGACCAAAATAAAAAAATTTTTTTTTAAATACCCACTTTCGGCAACCATAGATCTTCCCGAGTCCAAGATTTCTAACCTTAATAACTGGCAAATTTCTTCTTAAACACGTCGGTATATAAATCTGTCAAATCGGTTAAAAAATGGCTGAGTTATAATCAAAATACTGAAATCCCAAAAATTACTCTTTTTATACCCTTCACCACAGGTGGAAAAGGGTATATATAAGTTTGTTATTCCGTTTGTAATTTCTACAATATTGATCTTAGACCCTTTAAAGTATATATATTTTGGGTTCTTATGAGGAGAGAAGTTGATTTAACGATGTGATGTCCCTTTTCACCAATTTAGACCGTTTTTATCAACCAAAAAAAAAATAAGTACCAAACAATTTACTGATCGACTCAGAATTACTTTCTAGGTAGATCTAACAATGTCCATCCGTCCGGCTGACTGGCTGGTTGTCTATATAAACCTCTATTGAGATAAAATTTGGCTACGATAACTTTAAAAATAACTACTATATAAATATAAAACATGTCATGTCTCTACAAACTCTCTGGTACAAAGACTTCTTTCTTATATGAATCTAAATCTCATTTCATAATTTTTCTTAGCCTAGTCCAAGATTGCCTCGCAAATGTATCTGTATATATGTATCTGTGGTGAAGTGTATCAAATAGTCGGGCTTGGTCGACCATATTTTCTTATTGGTTTCTTATTACCATACCTTGCTTTACTCAATTTATGCCATTTTGGCCTATTTTCCTTCGTTTAATACTTTATTTTTTTTTTTGCAGGTAAATATTGTTTGTTGTTTGTACTATATATATTTGCTGTTTGTTTTTTTTTTTTTTTTTTTTTTTGTTTTTTTTTTGTTGTTGTTTTTTGTATCTATATTCCGCTTCTACTCCAGTGTTTACCACGATTTACACACCACTTCGATAAATTAAGAATTGTGTAATTTAAGCCCTGTTCTAAGTAGAAAGAGCCCTAAAGGGTAAAGCTTTCATAACCAATGAAATCAAACCAAAGTTAATTTTCGAAACCGTATTACCAGAACTACATACAACTGGAAACAACAACTAGAATATATTATGCCTGTGAGTCAAACTCTACGACTCCTATATTACCCATTCTACCACCATCATCTGCCTTTAAAGGACGAAGTTGATTCAAAAACAAGATGAAGGCGAAAATACTCCTGCTAAACTTTTTTACAATTAAATGAAAAGAAAGAAAAAAAAATGTGAGAAAAAACACAGAAATACATACAAAACATTTATATAAACAGAAAAAATAGAAGAGAAAATGTAAAAAAAAAAACTTAAAACACAAAATTGAGCAGGAAAAAGCCTTATTAAGTGCTGTCGGGTAAACCTGCAAAAACAGCAACAACAACAACAACAGCAAACAAATTGTACTTAGAGAAATACTCTTTTATAAATTTATTACACAAGAACTGGCTGAAAACACTTGTTGGTTTTGTAATTGTGGTTTTCTGGTATTCTGAAGGGGGAAAAACTGAAAGGATTTATATACAACTCTCGGCCATTCTTTGAAATACGACAGCATAAAAACGTTTATACACTCCTACACGGTGGTAATAATTTTATTACATTTTCATTGAAAACTATTTAAAACAGCCAGAAAAACCTCAATATGAAAAAGCAAATTTCTTAAAAAAGTAATTGTTTTATAAAATAAAAATATTTTCTTTTAAAGTAATTAATGTTCTTTCAGTGGCTTTTCAAAAAAAGTGTTCGTTTTGAAGGGAATATTTAAAAACGGGAAAAAAACTCTTCACGAGAAACGTCTTCTTACTAAAGTTCTTACTGCTCCCCGTGGCAGTAAAAGCTTCTTGCTATTCGTTAAAAGAGTAAGATTTGATGCTTGTTCTTTAATACGAACTCTTTTTAAGGATGGCCGAACATTCATGGACCCGGTTGTTAAGGCTAATTGTTTTGCCTAATTATTTACACATAATTCTCACTTACCAGCTAGCAATCAACCACTACCCGAGCTCGACAAAGTATCGGTAACTAGGGTCAATCTTAATGCCCGAAAGACCGAATGTTGCACGCTAACACATAAAACCGCGACGGATTAAGGTGCTTCATCTGTATATATGGGTGGTATAATTATTGGAAAACAGAATCTCTTGATGTTTTGGGCATGAGAATACAATGTGATGTCCGATAGACAAAACATGTATTCAAGGTGTCGAAAGAAGCATTCAAGTGACTCGGTGTTTTAAGACGGTGTAAGATATACTTCACTTCATCTGATCTGCTAACTATTTTTACCACCGATATCCGACCGCGTATGGAATGTGGGTTGTATTTCGCTGTTTTATCGCTACTTCAATAGATGTTCTGATGAAACTCTTACTTTTGTTTGTAATACACGTTTTTCCTCAAGAGCCCTTTCTTTTGTAATCGATTGACCGGTGCATCGTACAACGCATTACAGGGAAATTTTTGGCGGGACTGTTTGTATGTGAAATAACCTTCCGGCTGAAGTCTTCACTCTCACTTTCAACATGAACAAATTGAAGTCCCTTAACCAATTTTTTTAGTTCCAACACAATGCAATGCATTAGTAGGGTTGAACCCTGAGTGCTGGTCCTAACAAAAAAAAATACTTTTTTGTTTCCTTAAGGTCCTTTTTCTAAAAGTATCTTCTTGAAGATGTACTTTTCTTACAGTTACCTTGTTTAAAGCTAGATTTTTTTTAAAAAGTACTTTTTGTAAAGTAGTAGTAATAGTATTAGTTTTAAAAGTACTTCATAATATTATTCTTTAAGCTAATTTCTTAAAAAACCATCCAATTATAAATATCTCCCTAACAATTAAGTTTTACAGTTATTTCCGCTTAATTGAGCTTCTAAAAATGCACGACTTTTGACGCAATTAAACGGGAACTCACTTAACCCATATCGTCCCAGCGATTTTTTTTTTGAGTAACTTTATAAAACTTGGTGGTTTATAGGTAATTTGGGACTAGAAAACACGAATCTGAAGTCAAAATTTTTTTAAAATTTTTTGTTTTTGAGAAAAATGGTGTTCGATTGATTAATCGAACATTGGGCACTATTCAACATTTTTTTTTTATTGTTCCCATATAATGTACAAAAAGAAAACAAAGTTTTTTATAAACTGAAACTAATTAATTTTATTAAATAAAAGAAAACTAGAACAAGGAATTTAGTTAAATTAAAAATATGCAGTTGAACCTCGATTATCCGACTCGCACAGGACCGGGCTGAGCATTGATAATAAAAAAAACTGGTTTTTAGATATATCGGGTGATTCATCGTGAACTTGATATATTTATTATCAGTTAAAATAAAAATTTATGGCATTAACTGTATGTAAATAATATCATGGAAATGTTGGACATGACTTTGTCTGAGGTGGTCCATTCGGGTCGTCCAATTTTGGGCGATTCATTACTCGCGAATAACACGAGTAATGTTAGCTTCCAAAACGTCAATCGTAGCTGACTTATTCCGGAAGACTTCAGACATTACATATTCGCAGAGAAAGTAGTCTAAGGTGTGATATCGCACGATCTAGGTGGCTAATTTACCAAAGCAAATCATGAAATTAAATTAAAATGTATGGCTCAAAGTGCCGTCCTGTTGAAACAAGATCTCACCAAGATCATTCGTTTGATTTTCAGATTGCTCTACTGGATACCTACTGTCCCTGTTATCATTTTGGCGAAAGTAAGGGAATTGCTAAAGATATTTCCAAGTCTGACAGAGTCTGACATGTTGCACTCTTGTCAAAACTTGTAGCATTTGGTATCGGTGATAATTTCTCTCGATTAATATTGAGTTTTCTCAGAGATCGCACTAAACGAGTTGTTATTGATGGAGTTTCGTCAAACTAGTTCAAAATTGGACCTCCTATGTCAAACTTCCAACCCTATCTACTCTTTTTCTAATGACAGCAACCCGTGCCATTCGTAACCATTTGATTATAGACCAAGCGTGTCCGATGTTGGTAATATGAGTGACAACATGAATGATACACTTGGCCGAGACCGAAACCCGTACGTTTGTTCGTAATACACGTTTTTCCTCAAAAGCCCATACTTTTGTGGTCGATTGACCGGTAAATTGTACAACGCGTTACAGGGAAAATTCATTTCTTGGCAGGACTGTTCGTATGTGGAATAACCTTCCTGCTGAAGTCTTCCCTCTCACTGTCAACATGAATAAATTCAAGTGGACTGTTCACAGGTACTACTACCTCTTTTCTCCTTCCCATAACATATTTTCCTAGTTCCAACCCGCTGCAATGCAATAGTAGGGGTCATCCCCTGAGTGCTCTGATTTTCCTCCATTTTGAAAAATTACACTCGCAGCTACAGCTGTTATATTGACTTCACTACGTACTGGATGTGGTCTAACCGGTCGAATATCATCCACCAATGTAAACTTAGACTCAATACTGCGAATGATGTTTGCAATTGTGGTTTCAGTAGGCCGATTATGCGCACCGTAAGTTCCTCGAATCTCACGAAAAACATTTCTCACAGCGCTGATTGTGCATTAACTTTTTATTGATCAGCAAAAACAAAATAAATATATTTCCGTTTATTCAAATGCGTGAAAAATTTATATTATGGTAATATGCGATGATTCAGTTAGCATTTCAGAGAAAAAACAAAAGTGCTCAATAGTGCCCAGTGTTCGAAAAATCGAACACTGATTTTTCAAGTCAAATAACAAAAACACAATTGAAAAACGCGGAAATTGTTTTGCTGTTGTAGAAAGTTCAATCGTTTTTTAATGGAACTACATTTTCACTTTTTTAATTTTTTTATATTTTATACAAAGTTTGCAGTTTTTAAAATGATGCTAAAATTAAGGGTTTTTCTTCCCCCTTGTTATACAAGGGAGGAGTGAAGTGGGTAAGAACTTTTATTTTTATATTTGTAGCTAACCACTTACAATATATAATTGTTTAAAAAAATTAGTTCTTTGTCTTACCTAAAAAGAGTAAAAAAATTACAAAAACGCGTAAAATTTACTGTTCGAAAAATCTGGGTTAAAGAGTACTCGGTTAATTGAATCGCCGACGCAATTAAAACGAAAATCGCTCAATTTAGCAAGATGTGCAATAAAGCGAAACACCCATGTGTAAATAGAAAATAAAAAAACATTTCTTTATTTAGTATGCTAAAAAATGGTTTAGGTTTTTTAAAACAAAATAAAAATCAGGTACGTTCATAGTGCAATCTTTCTTGCCGCATTATAATTTTTTTACGTTTGTGGTGCAAAAACCGAAACATTTGCTCTTGTTTTTCGCAATGCGGTCTTATTTTGCGCAATTAAACGTTTCGTTTCAAGGTTTTTAGTGCAATTAAACGGGAAACTCAATTAATTAACCGAAAAGAACACTGTATTAAGTCCATTGTTTCAATTGGTTTTTTAAGTGCCTATGTTATATTTTTTTGGTACTTTATATATTCTGTTCTCCCTCAAACTGATCTTAAGATAATTTTTTTAAAAAAGTATTGAAAAAAATATGTGCCTTAAGGTAGCTGTTAAATTTTGATTACGATCAGTAATTTATTCGATTACAAGGAATCAAAAAATAATCAGGATTACTGGCAATTACTACAAAATAATCAAAAGTAGTCAAAAAGTAATGCGATTATTTTCAACGATTATTTTTGATTTTTTTTTTTTATTATTACTTTCAACAATTTTGTATATGCAAATCTTCTTTACACTGAAGTATTATACAGCTAATTGAGTCCCGTGCAGTTGGGCGGCAAATTAATATTTTCTAAACTAAGATAATATCTGTTGGCTGCAAATTCTTCACCACGCAGAAGTGTGGATAACGTGGTAGTTGAATGCGTAACAACAAAGGTTGGCGCTGTTAAAGATATTAAAGCGCGTATAAATAAGGCAAAAGCTTCATTCGGCATGCTCTATTCAACATGATCTATGTAGATATCTCGGCAGATATCAACAGCTGCTAAGATTCGCATTAACTCAAGCCTCAAGTCTATCCTCTTTTATAGTTGCGAAACTTGGAAATGAACAAACCTTTGCGAAGAAATGCTTGCTGCGAATTCTGAACATACAGGGGTGTCATGGAAATCGAAAACGAAAAACGAAAGAATTTTAAAAGTCGTTTTTCATTAAGATTTCTGTAATAAAAAAATTTTATGACAATTATAATACAAATATTGCTCCATTAAACATAATTCTTTAACAAAAATTGTAAAAATTAGATTAAAAGTTTATTAAAAAGAACTTCCAAATTTTTTCGTTTTACGTTTTCGATTTCCATGACAGTCCTTAAATGGTGGCCGAATCGCATACGTAATGTTGCTATGCTGAACGCGGCGAACTAATTGGTCGATTACGGATAGCAGTACAATTGAAGAGGCGAAATTATAAATCAAAAAATGTATATTTTAACATGAGCGGCGTTGCCTGATTTCGCTGCTGGCTACTCAACTTCAGTCATCCGTAATTGGCCCATAAGTCCCTGTTTCGGTGGAAGTGTGTCAGCAGAAATAGTGGAGAATAGGCCACACTTCGAAGGCCAACAAACAACATCGCTCGACAAAAACCCGTAGGGTAAAGACCGACGTGTTGGTACACCTAATAGAACGTGGAGAAGGTCGATAGATGAACTATAAGCAGTAAACTACACATGGAATAAAGTCAGCCAAACATCCCTCAATAGAGTCCGGTGTAAGAGGATGGTTGAGGCTTTACTGGGAGTCAAGGATATCAGAAGAAGAAGAATTTCTGAAATGCATTGTTTTTATAATATATGTAGTACTATAGGGTGTTTTTTTTACAGGTTTGTTTTTCGAATAGAGATAAAACTGGCATTTTGTGGTCAAATCTGGCAACTCTAATGTCATTTATGTTCAGTTTGGTTTGCCATTTCATCATGAACAGGTTGACAAAAGAACAACGCTTGGTGTATGGGCCGAAAATGAGATTGATCTCGATGCTGATTTTCATCGCAAAATTTTGTTCAGTGATGAGGCTCATTTTTGGTTGAATGGCTACGTCAACAAGCAAAATTGCCGCATTTGGAGTGAAGAGAATCCACATAAGACCCTTGAGACGCCATTACATCCACAAAAACTGACTGTTTGGTGTGCTCTATGGGCTGGTGGAGTCATTGGGCCATACTTCTTCCGAAATAATGCTGGAGAGGCAGTTACCGTTAATGGAGACCGGTATAGAGCCATGATAACCGACTATTTTGTTCCCGAATTGGATGGCATGAATGTGGATGAGTTGTGGTTCCAACAAGACGGCGCTACATGCCACACAGCGCACGCCACAATCGATTTATTGAAGGAAACATTCGATGAGCGCATAATTTCGCGGAATAGACCTGTCAATTGGCCACCAAGATCGTGTGATTTGACACCATTGGATTATTTTCTTTGGGGATATGTGAAGTCGCTCGTCTACGCCAACAAACCAGAAACGTTAGGGGAATTGAAAGCCAAAATTCGTGGCGTTATTGCCGCCATACGGCCCCATATGCTCGAAAAAGTGGTTGAAAATTGGACCTGTAGAATTGGCTTTATTCGAGCCAGCCGCGGCGGCCACATGCCTGAAATCATATTTAAACATTAATGGCATAAAATTATCCTTCCAATAAAGCCAAATTGATGGTCATTAAAACGATTTTCTTGTGTTTTATTTCAATTCGAAGTTCTATACCACTGAAAAAAACACCCTATATTTGTTAGATACTTTTTCAAAAAAGTGTTCACTTTAAAGAGCAATTTTTAAGTACCTTAATTTTCATAAGTTATTTTTCAAAAGGTGTCGGCTTAAAAAAGTATCTCCCTTACAAGTAACTGTTTTTAAAACTAATAGTTTCTTTAAAAATACTTTATTTTCCCTTAAGGTACTTTGAGAGAAACATTTTCGTTTCATGGAGTATTTCTTTCTTTCTTTTCTTGAGGATCTTTTTCCAAAAAAATAGAATATTTGAATATATAAATATTTCTAAGACGATGTATATTTTAAAGTACTTAATGTTTTTCGAGGTACTTTTTTAAAACAAATATACGCTTTGAAAATATTCCAACAATAACGTTCCTGCTATCATCTTGGCCAGAAATTATTTTTAAATGAAATGTCATGTAGTGATCCTAAGAATAAAATTTTTTAATTAAATTTAATTCTTTTTGTGTTATTCTTTTCAATTTAAAGTTATATTGGTCTTTAAGAAAACACCCTTTACAATGTTACTAGAAATAAAAATCAATTTCAGAATTTTATGGATATTTGGTTGCAACAAAATTCTGTTAATTAAACAAAGTTTGTAAAATTTTGCCTTTTTTTATTTTTGGGTTACACAAGTAAATCAATTAGGGATGATTAATTTCAAGTAAACACTTCTTTTCCTACACCGTTAATTTCGACTTTTTTAACCTTTATATAAAGGAAAACATGCTTGATGTTGATGTTAAAAAGAACGCGGTATCGATAAAAAATTTTAAAATTTAAAATGTTGCGTAGTTATTTTAATTATATCTACAGCATTATAGGTAAAGGGGTTTAATGCATTCGTGCTGATGTGTGCGATCGACTCAGAATAACTTTCTAATCGGCTGGCTGGCTGTCAATGTAAACATTGTGCAAAATACAGGTCACGGCGATATTGGGAATATTAATAAGATGTTGTATATAAATGTTTGTCATAAGGAACATCCCCCCGGAGTTTGTATTGATTATCTTAGGGATACTTCACCTTCTGGTGTTACATCCTCTGGGGACCAGGTGCAGTCAATCAGAGGAGTTATGAAAATCGAAAATCGAAAACGCAAAACGCAAGAATTTAGAAGTTGTTTTTTATACACTTTTTAACGTCTAAACAGAAGGCAGCGGATTTCTCATCTCTGGTGTCAATTGTGTGTGAAGGAAGTTGACAACATGTATAATATTTTAAAATTTTCTTTACTTCTATGTATTTTTGGTTAATTTTTTATTGTGGTAATTTACAAATTTTTGAGTCGAATCGTTGTTTGAAATGTTGTATTTTTTAATCGTTTTAGGATAGCTAAATTGTTGATTTTTGAAAATGAATTCTATAAATTAATTAATTAAATTGTTTTGAATAGATAAATAAATGGAACTTTATAATGTTTCCGGAAAACAGGAAAGTGTTTTTATATGGTTAGAAGTGCTTTTCTTTCGTTTAAATCTTTGTGCCTTTTTCTAGTTCTCTTTCCAGCCTTTATAATCACCAAGTTGTTTGGATACTTGGTTGATATTTTAGCGCTAAGTCCCGAAGCCACCCTATGCACTCCATAAACCCAGAAACGCAATCGGCGTTCTTCGGGGAATATCAGCAAGGTGTTTGGATCCTTGGCAGGTATTCTGGAGCTGTAGACCAAATGAACCCCTATATACAGTCCACACTCGACGAAACGTATCGGCGTTTCGTCAGGACCACTATAAGACGTAATCGACGTTTTTACACTTTTAATTTTACTTTTTTTTAATTTTTGTTATTAAATTCTTCTTAATAGAGAAAAATATTTGCCATGAAATTCTCTTATTACAGAAATCTTATTAAAAAACGACGTTTAAAATTCTTTGCGTTTTGCGGTTTCGATTTTCGGAACACCCCTGAATATCTAGAATTTGCCAAAGTTCAAAATTTACAGGTCTCTTGAGATCGCAGCTGACCAGAAATCCTATCTGGCACTACGGAAGTCAGTAGCCCTCGGTGAGCAGACACCGGACTGACTATTGGTTCGCCACAAAAAATTGCTTTTGCAAGGAGCGTTCTTTTCTCAAAAAAATTATTTTTACACAAAGAAAACATTATTGACATATTTAAAATGGTTGATGATGGTAAGGAGGAGGAAGCGTATCCGAAGTTTGAAATTATTTCTTAGATATAATATTTAAGAAGTAAAGAGGATCCGAATTAAGAAAGAAGGAATTTGGTTGATGGAGAGAAGTATGAAACAGGACATGGATTGATGATGACTACTATCATAAATAATGTACTTTTGCACAGAAGAAGTATTTCTAATAGAAAAAAAACTTTTTTACGAAAGGATACTTTTGGAGATCACGTATTGGCTGTTGTTTAATCCCAAAGTCGCGAGAAAGGAAATCCTGAAAAGCCTGATCAAACCCTGATGTTTCACCACTTGAAGGAAAGTTCGTCCTTCGGAATGAATCATCTTTAGGTGCAATTGGTATTCAACAGACGCTGCCGACTCTTATAATGCTGTGGAGGTTATATAGCTCCTACACAAGGGGCGAAACTATACTCTTGCTCACCCACAGGGGCAATTGGTTCATTGAAAATAGAGAGAATCGATCCATAATTGACAAAGCCCCCATACAATCTTTGTGCCCATAAACCATCATTTTATGTTGGCACAAAAAGTTTATGCTGCAATCTCAGGGTCAGTTTTTGACTAAGTATTTTAATATTTTTCATCCACAATTTTCTTATAAATGATGATTTTGTTGCAAAATTTGGCGACAGTGTCGAGAAAATAATAGCGACGATATCTTTCTTCCAAATAACAAGTCGTAGAAAATTTTGCATTGAACATTTATTGATGAAACAAACTGTAAAATTCCCATAGAGCACCTCTTGGAAATTCAAAAAAATATAAAATTGGAAAAATCGACAAATAAGCAGGTATTGTTTTAAAAGTTCGTGGATCTTGGTATGTAATATTAGCAAATAAAATTCAAGAGCGAACGAGAATCGCAAACTCCCAAAAAGTCTTATTTGCAACGATATCAAATCTTTAACAAAATACCAACAAAAATAACCCTTTCACACGCGGCAAGTTACTTGCGCCAGTCTCTTGCGCAAGTCTCTTGCGCAAGTCTCTTGCGCAACTCTTGGTTTGTAGACGTCAGCGGTAAGGTCGGGGTAAGGAAAAAAAATTAAGCACAGACTTTGTTGTACTCGGCAAGTAACTTGCGCAACTAACTTGCTAAGTCTAAAAGGGGTCAAAGAGTTTTTCAAAAATTAAAAATTACATTTTATTTTTCTTTAGAGCGGCAATATCCGGGATTTCGAAGAATTGTAATTTTTCTCCCGCTTTCTGCTAAAAAATTACCCCTAGTCTTAAACCGACTATACTTTTTAAGTAGTTTTTAATACATAAAGTATACGTGCTTTTAAAATAAGTACCATATTTAAAACCATTTTAAAAGATAAATCTAACAAATTTTTAAAACTTTCCCGCGTTCAAAGCTTATAAAAATATTTCCTTTTATATGCCTGATACTTTGAAGACCACTATCCTCTAACTAAACTACACAGAAAAACATAATTTTCATATTTGAATACGAAAATCGCATATTTGATTACAAAAATTATTGAATTTTCTGCGATGAAGATTTTTGCGGTATTGATAAAAAAGTTTGTATGTATAATTGTTAAATTTTTAGTCAACAACCAAGTTTATTGAGTCAATAAAAAAAGTTGTTGTCCAAAATAATTTTTTTCAACAAAATGTTTACTTGATTTGTTAAAATAAATTGTTGAAACTGTTGAATAAATCAAACAAAATGTTAATCGAATCTTTATTTTTTTATTTATTAATGATGATGTCATAAATTTTAAATTTTTATATTTTTATGAAAACACTAAAATTTATTATGTGGGGATAAGTAAGTTCCTATGCGCATTTCACTGGATGCTTAGCCCAGATCATCAGGAAACCTCTTCCAAAGACTTTGGCAAAACTAAATATATTATTCAAATTAAACTGTAAAACAAATGAGAATTATGAGCTATTTAAAAATGGACAAGAGTTGTTAAAATACTGTTTTTACTTTGATTCAAATATTTTTTTTATTGAATATGAAGAAATATTTAATTATTTCATTATTAAATATGTTTTATTGAGTGCTATTTTGCAAAGTGTAAATTTGATAAATTTTTTCATTGAATCAAACAAAAAGTTTGTTGACCTAAAATTTTAATTTTAACAAACTGTTTTGTCAAAAATTTTCTTGAGATATTTTTTTCTGTGTACTTTTGAAACCAAAAAAAGTTACGTAAATTTTTCAAAAATTCATCGATTTGAAATTCAAGTGATTTCGATTTCCAGAACATGACCGCATAAAAATGTTTCTTTAACTATTGCTTTCTTTAAATTTTAATTAACAAGTTGCCAAAAAAAAAAATGACATTTTTTGTAACCAAATTAGTACTTTTATTAAAAAGAAAATCTAAAAACATTTACTCTAAAGTTAACTAAAAGCACCTTTAATACAATAAAAATACTTTTTTTATTACTACATAATTTTTTAAAAGTAAATTTAGTTCCTTTAAAAAGTAAATTCTGGCAGAAATTGTTCCCTAACACAATCTTTTTATTATCTACGGAACTTTATTGCAAATTCTATAATAAATAATAATTAATTGCGTTGTCGTTTAATTATTATAAATGTAATTTGCTATTTTTTTTAATATTATTATTAATATGCTCTCAATATATGTAAATCCAGTAGCTGAGTGGGGTCCTGGTATTTAAAAAATGGGATGCCAAAGTTTGCCATAGAATATTAAATTAATAACTTCCTAATTAGTGCCCGTTTTTATGTTTTTTTTTCGCCGTTTATTTTCGGTCAAAAATTGTGTTTTAATAAATTTATTATCTAATATACACTTCCATATTTATGGGACCAAATTTAATACAGACAGCCCAGCCCGTGTAAACAGAAAATTTAATGAACACAATTTAGTTCGTAAATGTACTCGTAGTTATTTGTGAATAAATTAAACCTAAACGGTTCTATTTTATGTTTCATCACTTTTATTTGTTGTCCGCTTTTTAGATAAACAAAATTAAATGGTTTTTAATTAATTTAATAAACTTTTTTTTTTGTTTCAGTATTTAGGGAGGATTATTGTGCTTTTAATTGTGAGAAAGAAAAAAAAACAATGCAAATTGGGTTATGACAAAAAATTATTATGTAAGTTTTTTTTTCAATATTTATTTATTGAATCTTCATATAGTAAATATAAACTAACAATAATCTTATCCTAATACTTTCTGTTCACATATGTAGGTGTTTATCGCGCTTCTGATTGGGTGAGTGCTGCAGTGTCTCTTCTTCTTAAGCGAGTGTGGCCGCCATGATTTAAAATATTTCGAGCTAGTGGATTTGGGTGTTGTTCAAGCCTTTTTAAATATCTTGCTGCATATTTTGCAATCATAGTTTTAACTAGCGGCACATTGAGATCCTTATGAATGTTTGAGTTTTTAACATACCAGGGAGCGGCTGTGATTATTCGAAGAAGTTTATTTTGGCGCCTTTGAATTTTTTCGATATTAGACGTCGAGGCAGTGCCCCATAGTTGAATACCGTAGCACCAAATAGGTTTTAAGATAGAGTTGTAGAGTAGAAGCTTGCAATCGAGACTAAGGACAGAATTTCTTCCAATAAGCCAAAGAATTTAAATGGCTTTTAGTTTCATTTGAGTTAGGCTGACTTCCAAAACGTACTAATACAAAGTTTGTACACAATTTTACTACTTTATTTCAACCATGTACACGTACAAAGTACCGAAACAATGCAACTATGTGTTTTGTTTATTAAAACGTTTTGAAATGTAAGAGATGTAATGCATAATACTTTTAAAATAAATCTGTATGGCTTGCAAATAAAATGTTAAATGTCACAAAGCATCAACTTTAAAACCGATGCTCTGATTGCTTTTTTGATGCGTTACTAATACTTAGCAGTGACGTTTTGGAAGGGTTTGCATTGTATATATATTGTACTGCGGCGTTATGAAACATTATACTTTGTTCTAATACAAAGCAATTGACGTTTTGGAAGTCAGCCTTAGTTTTGCCTCTATATGGTATTTCCACGTTAATCGCCCATCCAGATGTATACCGAGATATTTAACATGTGAATGTTGAGGAATTGTTTGATTAT
This sequence comes from Pollenia griseotomentosa, assembly GCA_963931875.1. Lineage (NCBI taxonomy): Eukaryota > Metazoa > Arthropoda > Insecta > Diptera > Polleniidae > Pollenia > Pollenia griseotomentosa. Next base: position 17,298,466 of record OZ007564.1, read on the forward strand.
TGATTTTAATAGGGGGCATAATTCCCGACGCAAGGTGAATGTGATATGTACGCATTTTTGCTCATTGACCATTATCCTCCATTGTTTTAACCATATTTCTAGTTGAAATATATGAACCTGTAAGTAACGAGACGCTTCATAACGGTTTTCGTGAACGCTTAGAAAAGCTGTATCGTCTGCAAATGTTGACGTTTGGGTGTAGTTGTGTGTTGGCATGTCCGAAGTATAAATTTAGTATAATAGAGGGCCCAGGATGCTGCCCTGTGGGACTCCAGCACCAATTGGCTGAGGTGAATTTAAGAAATTTCCTTCTTTAAGAATAAATTGACGACCGACTAAGTAGCTTTCTAACAGCTTGTGTGTGTTTGCTGGTAAATTTTGCTTCAATTTATGTAATAAGCCTTCATGCCAGACTTTATCAAAAGCTTGCGAAACATCGATGAAGAGTGCTGAGCAATATTTTTTTTCTTCAAATGCTTTTCTTATGACATTTACTATTCGATGAGTTTGTTCAATTGTGCTGTGTTTTCTTCTAAACCCGAATTGATGGTTTGAAATACAACTATTTTCACTTAAAATCGGTGTTAATTTTAAAACTAGTAACTTCTCAAATAGCTTTGACATATTTGATAAGCAAATAGGCCTAGATGACTCAACCTTTGTATGATCTTTACCAGGCTTTGGTACCATGGTAACTAAAGAAACCTTCCATTTTTGAGGATAGTATTCAAGGCGTAAAATAGCATTAAAAATAAGAAGTATAATTTTTTTTTTGCTACGTGAGGTAGCTCTAAAAGCATTTTATTACTGATCTTATCAATGCCAGGTGCCTTATTAGTGTTTAAGTCATAAAAAGCCTTTAACATTTCTCTTATCTCAAATCTTAGGGGAATAGCTGCTCTAACATCAACAGGCGGTAACTCGACTGTTATATCGTAAGATATATTTTGGGTAAATACGTTTTTCAGGTGACTAACAAACAGATTTCCTTTTTCAATATCGTTTTTTGCCGAACTACCATTCAAGTTTCTTAATGGTGGCTTAGATACTACTGGGCTTATTAGATTTTTAGCTGCTCGCCATAATGAGTAGTCTGATTGTGGAGTTGCATCAAGCTCCTTAAGATATTTTTCTAGAGAAGCCCTTTTCTGAATCTGTAGTAACTTTCTTAGCCTTTTTGTGCACTCTTTTAATAAATTCTTAAGTTGCGGTGATCTGTATAGTTGTCACTCTCTTCGGACTCTGCTTTTTTCAGTCAAGAGCCGCTCGACATCTGTAGAATATATTTTTTTATTTTTGGGGGTAACGCTGGAGTGTTAAACAGCTAGTTTAAGATAACTGTCAAAATTAGCAATAGAGGGATCCACATTCTCCGGTGTTCTAAGCGTAATATATTCTGTGCAGTGGGCACTAAGAAATTTTTTATATGTATTACGTGAAGTTTAATATTTATTTCAGAGAAATTAAAATTTTTGGAAAGACCTCCTCTTGCAGTGCATCTTTCTTATACAGGGTGGCACAGAATGATCGATATGATTTGACTTCTTTTAACTTTTTTTGTTATTTTTCCTTTGTTTTTTCAGCACTTTGACTTAATCATGAATAACTTTAGAATTGAAAAAAAATAATTACACCCGTAATTTTGCGAAAAGTTCTGGAAAAAATGTAATCAAGAGCACTTACGTGCGAAGCAGAAAATCATTTTTTAAAGCCAATTGAAAAAAATTGCCCAATAATATACTGTATTTAAAAGAAAAATAAAGAAAGTATTAAAATAAAAAAGTTATAAGCCATTTAGCTCATTCTGCGCCAAGTCAGGGAAGCTGATTACTAAATTCAAGTAAAAGCTTTAATCAAGTAAATTTTAAACATATAAAAATAACTCAACATTTGTTTTCTAGTTTGACGTAATTAAGACAAAACTTCTAAAAAAAAAACAGGCTGTTTTGAAAAAACTAAAAATCAAAATTAAGGGTCTTCCAATAGGGACTACACTCTAGTGCGATGCCAAAGAATATATAGATAGCAAATCGAGTGATTGGTACTCTTTAATGCGTTTGCACATTGGTCCTTCGAATCTTTTTTTTCGCAATTCATTACTATTTATTTTATTTACATTTTCAAACAAAGATATTGTAAGCGGCCTAACTTTAAATGTTTTATTAAACGTTTTGAAACAATGACTAAGGTTTGTCAACTCAGCAACACATATCTCAACATTTCAGGTCGCGCCGCTACGACAGTGACAACAGCTTATTATTATTATTATTATTTATTTATTGAATAGCAGACTTTTAAATTTGTTATGACTAAAATGTATAATTGCACAGAATTGACCGAGCCTTACATCTAAAGTATTATTATGAAATATATTAACCTAAGAATTATCATTTTAAATTATTAGTTGGACTGAAGGAAAACTATTGACAAAAACCTTCAATAAGAGAAAAAGGAAAAAAAAAACAAAAAAAGACAAAATGCAAGTATGATACAAGGAACATAGTTAAGTGAAAACACAAAAATTCTATAAATAACAAATTAAGTATAATTAACGAACTATAAGTTGTAATATTACATTAAAATAAGAATTTTTAATATTATACATGGGTACGAATAAAGTAAAGAGATAAAAAAGATAAGAGTTAATATAATGTAGATATAAGTGGATTTTCCGAAGAATCACACTTTGATACAAAACGGGTGGTTAAACTTTCAATAGCCTGTGACACAGTTTTAGGTGCCTATTATGATCTAAATTTGATTTTCGACAGCAGTCGAATTAGCTGATCGAACGAATTTTCATTTGGTATTATGGCGCGCATTCGATTAAACTTTACTATTGTGATTTTGTTAATTCACAGTAGTACATTTTCTATCAGCTGTCACTTAAAATACAAAATTTTTGTTTACAAATTTAAAAAATTAAATTAAAGTTAAACGTGTCCACGGCGGAATTATGGTTGTTTTCAAATAATTTAGCTTCAGTGGAGTTTCATCCCACTTTTTAACATGCTAAACTTTGCTGCAAATCATTTGGTCAAGAATTTTGTTCCATAAGGAATATGAACGTTTCCAATCGCTGTTTAATACGTTGGACTTGCATAAAATGAACAAAACTGATAAAGAATATGGTATTTGGCATACGTACACAAAAGAATTTACAAATAGTTAAATTTTCAACAAGTTTTGTACATTTATTTGCACCGTCGAAAGCAAACTTATTTTCGTTGAAAAATTCGATGCACAACGAAATTTTTGACAGTGCTGCCAACTCATAATACCAAATTAACATTCGATAGTCGATGTTCGATAGGCAGCGAAAATCGTTTATCGAATGTAACTCATAATAGGGGCCTTAGTGTTACTAATTACATGTAATCTGGAGGTAGAGAAATGCCAAGGTAATTTAAGGGCCATTTTCAAGATTTTATTTTCGGCAATTTGTAGGCGTTTGATATGTGTTTTGGCGCAGTCTCCCCAAATCGGACAACCATATAGAATTATAGCCTGGAAAATTGTTTTAACAATCAGAATTTGATTTGGATTGCTAAGCATGGAATTCCTATTAATAAGTGGATATAATATATATCTATATTTGTTAACCTTATCTATTATATGGCAAATGTGATTATTAAAAGTTAACTTAGGGTCCAGACAGTTACCTAAATACCTAATATTATTATTAGACCAGTTTATTTCATTGGCCTGAAAAGCCAGTTTATAATTGGGTAAAAAGCAAGATTTTCTATTTCTAGTAAAAAAGATGGCTTGTGTTTTATCCGGATTGATTTTTATCCTCCATTTGGAGTAAAATTCTATTAACCTATTAAGTACACATTGAATCTCAGTCAGAATATTCTGAGTAAATTCATGTGTATAATAAACCGTTAAATCATCAGCATATGCAGCAAATTTGCACGGGTTAATTATAGGAATATCAGCACAGAAAACATTGTAAAGTATTGGTCCGAGAACCGATCCCTGCGGAATTCCGGCAGGAATTTTGATCAAGTCAGAGAAGCAATTTCCAAATGAAACACAAAACAGTCTATCATCAAGAAAATTTCTAATTATTTTAACTATAAACTTGGGAATATGGAAATTTATAAGTTTATATACTTGGCCATGATGCCACACCGAGTCAAATGCTTTTTCAACATCGAGTAACACCAATGCAGTGGATTTACCTGATACCAGGCCGCTCTTGGCATCGTTACAAATTCGTTTGACTTGATGAATAGTCGAATGCGACCTTCTGTATCCAAATTGTTCATCAGGTAGAATGTGATTATTTTCAAGGAATACTGAAAGCAAGGTATATTTACACAAGGTAAACTCGTTTGCCCATATGTTTGTCAGCTGTTTACCCCTAGTTGGAACCCAAACGTGAAATTTCGTGTATATGAGCCAAAATTTGAACATGTGTGCGTTAAATTGTTTTGGTTTTATATGAAGACAATTTTGACAACTCGGTTCGTTTTATAGAGCAGCATGTCTACACTCCCAAACGAGTCTACCTTGTGTAAATATACCTTGACTGAAAGCTTCTCACTTATAATTTTTTCAAAAATTTTTCCTAGACTACTTAACAAACTGATTGGCCTGTAGTTTTCTGCCCTATTTGGCATTTTGCCTGGCTTAGGAATAGGTATAACTTTAGCGGTTTTCCATGTTTTAGGGAAATACTGATTGCTTTAACAAGAGTTATATGTATTCGTTAGAAAACGAATAGCAATTTTCGAAAGATTTTTTAACATGTGGTTATTTACGTAATCCATCCCGGGAGCTTTTCTTTTCCTTAGGTTTATTATTATAAATTCTACTTCATCATTTGTGATGAGCTCAGAAGTAGGAGTAATTTCCTCCAAAGAATCAAATTCTTGAATTGCCTGATTAACGATTGTTACATGTGACAACAGCTTAGTTCCTCTGACAAATCTATTCCCATAATCAGCACCTTTTTGAAAAGCAGATGGTTCCTGATAGTCTATCGGCTTGGCAGAAAAAAAAACTCCTACCCGCCACATGGGGAGGAGTTTGAAAGAAGACTGTTAGGTTTGACTTATGTTTGTTCTAAGTTAATTAAAAAACAAACGAGGCCTTAAGCTTAAATAAATATGCCGCTTTAACATAAAGAAAAGTTTGGTAGAATTAAAAAAGACCCAAAAAAAATTTGTCGAAAAAAAGCCTGAAAATTATGACATTTCATTATTTAATACCGCAATAAATACTCTTTCATTACATATATTCCCTTTTCCCATTTTTAAAATTGAATTAACATAGGAAAAATGTGAGAAGGGAGAAAACTCCCGGGGAATTTTTATTCATAATTAGGCTGTATATTTATAACTTAATTATCTCAATCAAAAGTTATTAAATCTAGCGTTTGCCCAGTGGTCGAAATTCGATCATAATTATGAACGCAAATGTGAAGAAAAAGTACATATAAGTATAAATGTTATGTTTCGTGCATTGGTTTTTTCCCCGTCTTTTGGCGATTTGGCGAAGGACCAACCTCCGGCCCATATGTTATCTTCCACGCAAGTCCGTGAATGTTTTTACTTAAATGTTGTTTGTTCAATAATATAAAAAAAGTCAAAAAGTTTCAATTGAAAAACAAAAAAGTACCAAAAAGTCTCCTCTTCTTCTATGTTTCTCAAAAACTCTGCGCTCTGCATGTTGAATTTTATGTTTCAAGGTTCAGTGTTTATTAAAGTTGAAAAAATAACCAGTTAAAGAACGAGAAAGACCCATTAAGATCCCTTTTACAGATTCTCATTTACATTGCACCTTGAAAGTTTCATTTTCTGTTTCTGGGTCCAAAACCAACGGAAATTTAAAAAAGGCCCAGTTGGAGAACAAAAAAGTACCAAAAAGTTCTTAAAGTTCTCTCTTATAGGTTCGCATCCCCTCAGGACATTGCCATGTTTCATTTTATGTTTCTAGGTTCAATATTAACGAAAATTAAAAAAGTACCAGTTGTAGAACGAAAAAGTACCAACAAGCTCCCCCTTACAAATTCTCATTCACTTACGATCAGGCATGTTTCATTTTATGTTTCTAGGTCTAATATAAAGAAAATTCAAAAAGGACCAGTTAAGGAACAAAAAAGTACCAACATTTTCCCTCTTATTGTTTCTCATACACTCAGGATCCCTGCACCTATAATTTTATGTTTCTAAGTTCAATATTATAGAAAATTTAAAAATTACCACATGCAGCACCGAATTTTACTTAAGGAAATTTAATTACCCGTTCTTCCCCTTTTTTCTCGCCATTGAAGTATTAAAATTTTAAATAATCTAGTGGGACCCTATTATTTGATATGTATATGTTAATAAATGAAGAATAATGTATTGTAAAAAAAAGTACCAAAAATAGGTACAATTAAAACGTTCGAATTTCGAAAAAATACCAAATGTATCTTTGTATTTTTAGATCAGTTACGAATTTGGATAGATAGAATGGGGTAACAAAGAAGTTCCAAAATACAGATTATACCTGTTTACTACCTTAAAAGGCAAATTTCAAAAAGTACCAGACACCTGTCCGTTTATTTTTCTAATAAACAACGATAAGTATTAATTTTTTTTTATCTCTTTTATGGACAATTTCACCAATTCTATTTACATATCAATACATATTTCAAAATCAATTCATATTTAAATAAAGTTTTTCATATAATTTTATTTTTATTTGACATGAAAAACGAATTTTAAACATAAATTGATATTTATTAGGCCCCTATTACGGTTCACAACTCAACTCAGTTGCGGCGAACAAAAACATCAAAAACAACTCAACACAACCAGCTGTGAACCGTAATAGTTTTGAAGATATAAGGTTACCAAATTCACTCCTATTTTACCCCCTCAGATTTAAAAAAATATATATTTTGTGCGCTTCTGTAAGTAAGTACCTTACCAAATCGGTTGACAAACAGAGGAGAAAAGTATTCCTAACTTTTTTTGGATTTACCGATTTATATAAAATATTAGAATACGTCCTTATTTTAAAATAACACTTTTGCTAAAGAAATTATTAATCCCCAAGCAAAAGACTTTTTGGAAAACTTTTTTTTTTTTTGTTTTAATTCAGTTTATTTCAAACCATGTAAACTTACCTTAACCAATGACGTTTCGTTATACTGGTATGACAACAGATGGCATCATATTGATCGGCAATCCATACAATTAAAATTATGTAAAATGCTGTGGTTGTGTCATTGAAGAATTCAGACATAATAGCTTCCATACCTTAAAGGTGAAATATAAAAAAAGAAATACAAGTCAAAAAAAAGTTTCTTAAATGAATTTCAAAAATTTTGCAAATTTTAAACAGCATTCTATAGAAAATCCACAAATTTAATGAAAATGTTTAATACATCGATATTTCTTATCAAAATTTTATTATCATTAGTACAGTTCTCGTCCATATTATGAAACATTTGTGCGAAACATTTGAGTTTGATGATGAAAGGGGAAAGAAGAATGAAAAAGTGAGTTTGTTATTCAGAGGAAGAAGAGGAGAGAAGGCATACAAATTACTTAAGTGTTGCAAAACTAATGTTTCGAAAGATAATTGAAGGAAGTTTTTGCAGCAAATGTTTCATAATATGGACGAGGACACAGCAAAGGGTTTATTATGACATTGCGCTATTTCAAAACAAAAACAAGTTCTTTTCAAAACTAAAATTTGCTTCGAAACGAAAGCCGTAAGAGAATTTTCATTATTACTTTAATACTTAAAGAAAAAAGGTATGACGTAAAATTTAGCGTTTCTACATCCAAAGCATACAAAATGTCATGACTTTTACCCCAAACAAAAAAAAAAGTCATAATGAAAATCCAGTCTATTTGAACAACATGTCGTCGGCTTAATATGCAAACCTGGTAAATCCACTTTTTAAGTAAATTGAGATTTTGATGCCGGGTGGTAGAGAAAGACACGCCTCGTCTACCAGCGTCAATTTGAGTCTTGAAGTGTGTAAAACCAACTAAATTTTTTGTTTTCCTCTCCAGCTGCAAATATGAAATATAAAAAGATTTTTGTCTCTCCTGTAAAATATGCTGGAAGGGAGTTAGCAGATTTGCATTTTAAGCCGACGATATACATATTATTAGTAATTAATAAATGAGTAGTGTTTTTTTTTATTTTATTTCTTACCAACTAAAGCTAAGATGACGATTAACAAAGGTGCTATTGGGAAACGAGCAGTAACATTAAATTCCAACATTTGTAAAAGATCCACTGAATTAAACAAAAAAAAAAGAATGAAATAAAATATGAAAATTACAAAATGATTTTAAAATAAACATTTATCTAAACTAAAACCTACCGATAAAAACAAATATTTGATGATGGGAAAATCTTAATAACATCGAAATCGAAAAGGTCTAGAAAAGAAAAACAAAAAAACGAGAAATTTGTTAATTACAAACAAACGATAAGAAAACTAAGCAATAAAATACTTACAAATAATAACATTACAAAAAATGCTGTGGGATATGAACTCCAGGCAGTCCACCAAGTTGATACAAAGCGATAATGCTCCCCAGTTATAACATTACGCAAGTAACCCTTATTCTCCTCCTGTTCCGCTATAACGCGTACAGAGGCCATTAACAAATCATCATAGCTAAACAAATAAACGAACAAACAAACAATTTTAAATTTCCTTTTTTGAAATTCAATCAAAAAATAAAAAACGCTTACCCTAGTAATTCTTTTAAAAGAAATTTACTGAACTTATCGCCAAAACATTGATTATTTAAGGGATCCAATTGCACCACACGCACCGGTATTTGCAAACGTTTGCGTGTGGCTGGCGATAAACGTAAATGGCCATATTCCAAGGAATATTCGACAATATATTGTTCTTCTGCCAAAAGAAATTATACATTTATTTTGGATATTTCACAAGAAAGTTTCAATTAAAATTACTCACCATCCAAGCTATCGTTATTTTCATTGTTTTCTCTATTTAATTGTTTTGTTTTTAAGTATTCGGCATAAGTAACCTCGTGTTGCAAGTAATACGTGTAAGTTTCATTTGTGGCATATTTGTGGTGATACAATTGATTTTTAGTTTTTGGCCCAATTCCATAAAAACTGTAAGTTTAAAATAATTTAAAACTTTAGTACATTCAATAAAAAAAAACATGCAACAAAAGATCAATAAATCTAACGCAGTTAAAACTTCTTTGCCAGATTTATTTGGCATTATTTTTTAAGATGTTTAGTTACTTACTAATCGTAATGAAGTTTACGCATGGCATTTTTGTAAGCTTGATTTCTTTCATAGATTTCCAAACGTTTATCCAAGTTGGGAATAACTTCAACTCTATAAATATAAAAAAACAAAATTTTTTTTTACAAAATTTACAATGGATCATAAAATTGTGATTTAAAATTCAATTTAACTTTACTTTTTTTCTTAATTTTTATAAATAAATTACGCTGTGCGACAGCCCAAATCGGAAGGGGGCTTATCAGGAAACGTTATATGAGGCAAAAAAAGTTTACGTTTTTCATAATTTTTTTTCGTAAGTTATCAATTATCGGTAACCTCTACCATTTGTCGCACTGTGTAATGAATAATTTTTATTAAAAAAAAGGATAATCAGGGCTGTGATAAAAATCGAAAACTTAAAACGCAACAATTTTAAAAGTCGTTTTTTAATAAGATTTATGTAATAAAAGAACTTTATGACGAATAGAAATATTTTTCTATCAAACAGATTTTTATAAAAAAAATTATAAAATAAAAAAATTAAAAGTGTATTTAAAATAAAAACTAGTTTCAAATTCTTGAGTTTTACGTTATCGATTTTCAACATACCCCTGAATGACACTTTTAAACGAAAATACAGTGGTATCCCGGTTTAACGTATACTCAGCTAAACGAATTCGCGATTTCAAGTACGGTCATATTTTTTCCATTATATTACGAACAAACAGCAAATTTATGTACTCTATATAACGAATTTTTACAAAACAAATTAAAAAACCAAATTAAATGAATGCAAACATATTTGCATCCATTCTTTTTTGTTTTTGTATACATTTTTACCATATTTTAAGAGCGATTTTACTAAAAAAGAATTTTCTTTTCTTACAAATAAAGAAAAGAAAATACTTGCTCCTCAAAATAAAAATTTGTACGTTACAAAGTCATTTTTTACTTTTGTTTACAAAACAAATGTTCGTTTTCTGTTTCAAATTTTACGTCATTTATGTGAAGTTTTTGTAAAGTTGACATCAAAATGCCCAAAAGAAAACGTTTAATTCTTAAAGAAAAAATTAAACTTTATTGACGACTATGAAAAGGGTCTGCGACTAAGTGCCTTATCTAATAAATATCAGCTGCCAAAGTCATCAATATGCACAATAATAAAATCAAAACGGAAACTTTTGAGCGAAATGGAAAAGATTAGTTTTGGATCAAAGAATAGAAGGGCCTTTAAAACAGGTGTGTTTCCAAGAATGAAAACAGAATTGTTTAATTGGTTTCAAAACAAGTCATACCTTTGAAATTTTTAGTTTAATTTAACACTGGACGATCTAAACGAATGGGTCAATGAAAATCATGATGATCCCACAAACTGTGAAGTTGATGAAAATTAAGAAAACGAGCCTACTCTAGAAACTGGGATAAAAGTGAAACATTCTGATGCAATAAAGCACTTTGAACATTGTATTAAATGGGGGGATGAAAACAATACCGAAACGTCAAAAAAATTATTCTAAGAGAGCAGTTCAATGCTTGATTAAAGCACTTCGGAAACAGACAAATGTAAAGGATGAATATGTTTTACGTTTTTTAAGTTCAGTATTATTAGTTTTGTTCTCCACTATGTACTCATTTAATTGATAATGATATGAAGTATTTATTTTTTGTTTGTGTAATGAATGGAAATAAACGAATTTACTTTGTTTTATTAAAATATTATTGTTTTATTAATAAAAATGTATTTAACGAATTTTTCGATATAACGAAAGGGCCTGACAATATATAATTCGTTAAACCGGGATACCACTGTATTTGATTTATATTTTAAAAAAGATTCAAGGCGAATTCATAACAGGTGATCTTAACTGCCCAGCTGTTACCTTTTTTTAGCTTTATACATAGTTGGTGGATGTAAATATTTTGTTTATTTTTTTTTTTGTTTTGTTTCTGTTTTTGACATTTTTCATGATTTTACAAAAACAAATTTTTGTAGGAGTTGTACTTGTTGTAGTACCGATAATGAATTTCGCTTTGTGAAGATTTTTGTTCAATAAAATTCTTCGACAAACTGTTTTATAAAAAATTTTCAATAAATACTAGAAATTATCAAGAAGAATATTATTTGAAGCGCCCATGAAACCATCAAATAAACCCGACAATCAGTGCATATGTGTTAGTGTCGCTTATTTGGCGCTTTTTCGGGGACCTACATATAAATTTAGATGGCCGATGATTTATTGTTATTGGCAGTATTACCACTTTATCAATTATTCTAAAACTATAAATCTGTGCTTTATATTCTAGTGTGTTATTTTGACATTGCATTATTAAATTTAATAACAGTTTTTTAACTCACTGTCATTAATCTCATCTTCGCAAGTTAGTTAGTTAGTTGCCTAATTGTTTCCTGTCAAGTTAAGTTTGTTATATTGCTCTTTTTTCCTTCTTCTAATGTTATCTAATTTTCTCAACAAATTCTGATTTTGTAGGTAAATATACGTGAATCTCCTTGTCTGTTCACAACATTGGGACAATAATTATTATTTTTTTGTTTATGTTTTTATTTCTTAGGCTGGGGAGCCAATTGTTGAAATGTTGTATGTATTATACATTTTTAGATGTAAGATAATATTTAAGATATTATATAGTAGTTTATTCAGGATGTATGCATCTTTGTAATATGAATTTTTTTTGGCCTGTTTAGGCTTACTGTATTACTATGAAATGATTAAATAAAATAAATAAATGAATTGTTTTTTTCAATCACAACAGGAGACTATAAAATCAAATCCGCCATCAAAAAAATAAATAAATCAAAGCTGCAGCCAAACAAGACTGAATGCACACAGAAAAAAAATTTTTAAATAAAAAAAAGACAATCTTATTTGATGTAAATTTTTTAAGATCAAACTAGTTGATCCTTATATATTTTTATCTGTCTATATTAAGAATTTATTGCCTTATTCCTGCATTCATAATGCTAATTTATATTTCCATATACATTTTATTTAATTTACATGAACAAATTTACGTACATTAATTAACGCCATATTTGTTATCTATGTAGCTCTTTTGTTGTTGCTTTAAAAGGAACCAAAACAGCTGTGCTTTGTCTGTAAACAATAATTAACATTTTCTAACTGCGAAGTATTTGATAAATAATTAAAGACGACATATAGTATATTATTAAATTAATATTATTTAAAGTTTTCATTGGTAACTCCGCACTAAATCTTTTTGTTAAATTTTTTTTATTTAAGTTATTTCTTTTGTTTTTATATAAAAAATTTATTTTAAAAAAGTCGTTATTGAAATATGTACATACATATATACATATTTCAAAAATGACTTTTTTAAAATAAATTACATATATATAAATGTGTAAATAATAAAATTGTAGGAAACAAGCCGCGGTAGTACCGCAGTACCAAGAAACTCTTTAATGTACAAAAAAAAAAATGGTGCAATGATTTCCATCAACAAAATAAAATTTCAGGAATTCATAACATTTACAGTTTCGTAAAGATACAAAATAAAAAGACAAGTTGGCACTGTAAAGTACATAGTAAAACGTTTTTATAGTTAAAAAATCAGACAATATAAAATATGTACATATGTATATAAAAAAGTTCAATATACACGCAGGAAAAAAACATGGTACTATACTGCCGTACTGCCGAAAAAGGCAGTAAAATGTAGAAATGAATTTTAAAGAAAACTGAAATTTAAATTTATATTTTGTTATTTATTTAAATACATACTTGCTAAACTTTCAAAATTGCTCTTCGTTTGACTATAACATTTTTTTTATTTGTTTTGTAATTAATGAGTAGAAAATTATTAAAGCAATTTATTGGCATCAAAATTAAAAAGCGGCAGTTAGTGAATTTTACTGGTTTTTTCCTAAGCACGGCAGTATTGTACAGGAGTTCCATATAGGTAGATTATTTCTTTGGTGTTAATAAATTTGTCCAGAATCACGAAATAATTGCTCACTAGCAATGGTGCCGAAAGGTTCTTTGTGGTCACAGCCTTAAGATTTAGAAATGGACTGTAGTTCCATTATTGAAATATATGTATCTGTTTTTCGAGGATTTAAAAATTCAGTAAAATACATTTTAATTTCTTTCTCAACAACATTTGCATCCTGTTCTTCGAGGACATTCTTCTACATGTGGTGCTTTCGTGTTATTAAAATATGCACCCATGATAATAAATAAGTGATTTCATTAAAAAGTTCGGTATTCGGTATAATTCGGCATAAATTTCTCCGAACACCGAGCTTTAGACAATCACCATTATTTGCCGTATTCCGCAACCGAACCCGGTTGGACCCTAGAAATTTTCGATGAACTTTTTTATGGAATTTTTAGGATAAAAAAAAGATAACGAAAATTTTTTATGGACATTTTAGAAAAAAAATTGTTAATGAAAATTTTCGATGAAAATTGTTTATCAAAATGTATGACGACGAAAATATTAATTAAAAATGATTAAATTGATCATTTCGATACAAATTTTTTAATTGAAATTTTCTAAAAACATTAAAAACTTTTCTATTAAAAATTTTTTTTGATAAACAATTTTTTTAATGAAAAATAAAAGAGACAACTTTTTGGATAAAATATAAATTGAGAAATGTTTTCTTGCTTCGAGAAACAGGCGGCAAATCATGACATTCGATGTCGATCGAAATTCTTAATTAAATTGACTTGCAATTTCGATCGATATCGAATGCCTTAATTTGGCCCCAAGTTTGTCTTTAAATTTTCAAGAATGAAGAAAAAAGAATGAGGGCCAAAGAAGCCTTCCTTCTCCTATAACCTTTAAAGCTGTGTCTGTCCCACCAGCCAAAAAAGTAGTTCTGATAATTCATTCTATAGGGGAAGCTGTAAAATGTAAAAACGTTCTTAGATTGAGATTCTCGAAAACGAATTTTTATTTAAAAAAAAAAGAACGAAAATTCATATTTAAGCATTATTTCAAATCCATCCAAAAGTAATGTAGTTTTGATTTTTAGAAAATGATCTAACTAACTAAATTAAAATATAAACAAATATATCTGTGGCATTTTGACGAAACATCTTAAGTCGAGTCAAGAGTTTTTAAAAAAAACTTGGTGAAAAATTCAGTTTTATCAAATAATAAAATAAACCAAAATTAAAGAAAAATTTCGTTTATAATACAAAATTTTAAAAACGAGAACAAAAAGGTTTTTGAATGAAAATTCGTATGATAAACAACATTTTTTTGACTTTTTAGATTTTAATTAAGATGTTTTGTCAAAATGCCATAGATATTTATCGAGTCGAATTCATCCATGTCACCGCATCATGAGAGAGAGTTATGCTAAATGTCTGTCCCTTTTGTTGTATGTAGGTAAACGTAATCGAAATGTCAAACTCCATTAGGGTTGTAAGCAGTGTTGCCAGTGGATTATTCGAAAAAATACCTACACATGCTAAAAAAAATCCGATTTTTCCCTACACGTTGAAAAATGTTCCCCTACAAAAATCCCTACGCATTATTGCCATTAAAATAAATTACTCGAATATGTTTATTAAAGCTTTGACAAAAACTAAATACAAAACAAAAAAATAATACATATTTATGTCCTTTTAATAAACTCAATTAAATCTTTGTACATTGAATAATATTCCAGTGGTATAAAAAAGAACCATTGTCACTAGTAACTAGCGAAATGGTTGGCATATTCACTTTATACACCAATGGCGCTAATGATAGTGTATACCACAGTGCACATATATATCTCTTTCTCCAGACACTTACAGCTGTAACAATTGGTACCCACTACTCGTTAGCTTCTTCGCTAACCCTAACATATCTTTTTCTAAGATAAATTATTTATTTGTCACTAAGGCATTGATTAAAATATCTTAGAAAAAACATATACAGACATAGTAGTGTCGCCAACTTTTTAAACTACAAACATATATTTTTAAGAGATTTTAGGGAAAATAAAAATTTTTAACCGTTTTGGACAAGAAAATATAACTAAAAATACGTCTTTTTCTGCATTTATTTCGTAAATAATGCGATATGACGAAAAATCCCTACATATTGGAGATTATAAAAATTCTGTCCGATTTTCCCTACGCTTCTATTTTAGTATCAAAAATACCTACATGTAGGGATTTTCCCCTACTTCTGGCAACACTGGTTGTAAGACTTTTTTCTTAAAAAGTCGTCAAAGGTTTTAAAAAAATTCGTCAAAATCGTCAACAAATCGTCAAATATTTAAATTTTACAAATCAGAGACAATTTATTGAATTGATTGGTCCAAAAATATAAGTTTTTAGCAAGAAATTCTATTTATGATAAGGAAAGTGATATGGTTAAGTTTTATTCTATTTATTTCAGCAAGTGGGCTGAAATATATTTATGATTTGAAAAGAAATACATAAGAAAAAATATCTATATATATAAAACAAGGCGAATTCATCCCAGGTAATCTCGGTACTACAACAAGTACAACTCGTACAACAACCACAAGCAATTTGTTTTTGTAAAATCATTGTACAATGTCAAAAATAGAAATAAAACAAAACAGAAACAAAGATACTAAAAGAGAATAAACAAAATTTTGACATCCAACAGTGATTTTAGCTAATATCAGCAGGGCTTTTAAGACCACCTGTAATAAATTCGCCTTGATATAAAAAGAAGTGTACATTTTAATGTCACCACTAACTGCGAAAACGGGTGGACTGATTTCAACCAACATTTAAGGGTACGTTAGGGAAAGTCTGTAGATGGTTTATGTGAAGTTTGCACGAAATCGGCCCAGTGGTTCCGGAGATATGGCATTTAGATTTTCCTATATATTATTCCCATACAAATATCAACAAAATGCCCTCCATTTAGAACTCCTCCGAAACGGCTTGTCTGATTTTTATGAAATTTTGTATGTGTATATGTTAGGTATAGGTATAGGTCGTAGAGTATATTTTATATCGCTAGAGGGCGCAAAATAGGGCATAAGCTCCCCCTCCCTATATCTTCTTAGTTAATCAACAGGTGTTCTTAAAAGTTGGCATGCAGACACTGTTACATTTGAAAGAAAATAGGGAATAGGGCGTTAAATAGGGCAAGAGGGGTAAAAGCTCCCCCTCCCTAAATCTGCTTAACAAATCGACCAATTTTCTTGAAATTTTTCAGGAAAATAGTGCAACATCTGTAAAGAACTATTATTTAGGGCGTGAAATAGGGCAATAGGGGTAAAAGCTCTCCCTCCCCATTCTTTTAAACTAATCAACCGGGTTTCTTAAAATTTGGTATGCAGACACTGTAACATTTAAAAAAAAAGAATAGGGCGTGAGATAGGGCAATAGCGGTAAAAGCTCCTCTTCCCTATATCTTTTAAACTAATGAACGGGGTTTCTTAAAATTTGGCATGCATACACTGTTACATCTGGAAGGAAATAGGGAGTGGGATGTGAAATAGTGCAAAAAGGGTAAAAGCTCCCCCTCACAATATCTTCTTTACTAATCGACCGATTTTTCGGAATTTCGCAGGCAAATAGTGTTACAGCTGAAAAGTACTATAGCCTATAGTTTTTATTATTTAGGGCGTGAAATAGAGCAAGAGGGTTAAAAGCTCCCCTTCCTATATCTGCTTAACTAATCAACCGGTTTTCTTAAAATTCGACAGGCAAATTGTGTAACATCTGGAAAGAACTATAGACTGTAATTTTTATTATCGTCTTAATTAATCAACCGGTTTTCTTAAAATTTGGCACTCAGACACTGTAACATCTGAAAGAAAAAAGTTATATGGCAAAACAACGTTTGCCGGGTCAGCTAGTATTTTAATAAAAACAACAAAAATTTATTTATTTCATTAATCCATATTCAAAAAAAAATTAAAAAAAAATAAAATCTTATTTACTATTATATTAACTCGAGCTATATTTAAATGTTTAATTTTTACCGCTATCACCATTGCAAATTGTTTTAACTTGTTTTAACTTGAAACGTTTTATTACGTCCAATTTTAGTTCCAAACTAATGCATATTCTTCTCTTTCTTCTCATTTTTCTACACATTTTATTATGAACTAACTTCTTACATCCTAACAAGCAACTATGCTTAGAATAACTTACCTAACAGAATTAAATGGGAATTCTCCTTTTAACTCGCAAATAGAAAAATTCGTCACATGTGATTATGACTTCAGTGAAAAAATCCAAACGTACGTAGCGACGCAAATCAAAATCATAAAAACGCAAAGCGGATTTAACCAATTTTTTAAAAAGCGACGCAAATTGGGGCTCTAGTGTTTAAATTTTGTAGTATCGATGGCATTCATTTAATTGTTGAATTCGAATTACTAATGCTTCTAATGAAAGCCACCTGGTTTGTGATGGGGGAAGATTTTTTTTTTTTTTTGTTTAATTTCAAATAATTTTTGTATTTCGAAAAACTGATTTTTACGTTTTGTACTATTCCCAATATAATTGTAAATATTTCTTGTAAGTGTTTTATTGATGACGATTGACGATTTTTTTACTAAAGCTTCGTACAGACGGTGGTCAGATCTTACAATGTTGTCATTAAAATTGCCTAAAAATGTCTTGCAACTGTATGAACATTGTAAGCTAATTTTCATTTGGTAGATATGTAAAATTGCACTATTGACAGAAAAATGACAACATTGTAAGATCTGACCACCGTCTGTACGAAGCTTTAGTAAAAAAAATCGTCAATCGTCATTTTACTGTATTTTCTCAAAAAAATCATTAAAATGACGAAAAATCGTCACATCTAACAACCCAGACCACCATACAAAAAAATTGAAGGCCAGCATTACTCTCTCGCATGCGGTCTGATGCGTTCGCCTATGCATTCCAATTCTACTTGGTATGTATATAAAAACTTTTTTAAAGAACAAAGATTGCTTTATGACAAAAATAAAAATAAAAAATACCAAGTTTTATAAATTAAACTACGCTACTACAGTAACTTACCTTAAAACACCATCGCGTGGCCAATCTTGAACATGTTCCAAACAAGTTGCTGGATTTTTTATAAATGACATGTGTATATAAACTAAAGCCGAGAAAAAAAGTAGGGCTTTTATTAAGAAAAAATACTCCAGAGTGCGTTGAAAGGGTCTGAAAGAAAGATAAAATTCCGATAAATAAGATTTCTTTAAAAGAAATGAGTGATTTCGAGTTACACGAAGGTTATTAAAGCTAAAGGTCATCTATTTATAAACATTTGTATGATATTCAAATAAAAATGGTATACGGAAGTTATGAGCCTTATTGAATCTGACTCCACGACTCTTTTTTGTGTTTACATTTGTGAAGAATTTTATCCCGATTTCAAACTTCTCTTTTATATTTATGATAGCAAAATTGATTTTTAGAGTAAAAACTTAACAAATATTTGAGGAAAAAATACAAAAAAGCTATATTGGCTATATTTTTAACAATTTCTATTGATTTTCTTAACTTTATTTGTTGGATGGTAGTTGTATAATATAATTTACAAACTGTAAAATGATGTTTGATCTAGCCAAACGTTTTCAAAATGCAAATAATAAAATTAATAAAACTAGTGGTTACGTGGTTTCGTACTTGAGCCAGGATATGTACCAACATTTTTAAAACTATAAATATTTCGACCTGGGGCTTAATTCTGGCAGTCGTGATCGAGTACTTTCTCGATTTGAAAGCAATTTTATTTCTAATTATTTCAGTCGATACTGAACGAATCGAAATTATTTTTTTAGTATTGTAAAACGCAAATTAAAGCTTTACAACACTAATAAATAAGATAATTCCGATTCGTTCAGTATTGACTGAAATAATTAGATATTAAATTGCTTTCGAATCGAGAAAGTACTCATCACGACTTCCAGAATCAGGCCCCTATACTTTCTTCACACGGATTACATGCAAAGAGGTACTTCATGTTGTTACTTAAAGTAGAGTGGTTTCTTCGCGTTACACTTTACTATTCAAATAAAACATTTAAACTTATTTTTAGGTTAATTTGGTCTTGTTTAATTTTTATGGATTATTTATAAAATACTCTATTTTACTTACTTGGGAAACATTTGGGCATAAATTAAAGCCACTTTAAAGTAAATGGCATGGAAAAGACGATTACGCATATTCATAATATTGTTCTGAAATTAAAATTTAAAAAAAATAAAACAATTTAAATTTCGGTTTTTTAAAAAAAACTTACCTGGCCCGGGGCTCCAACACCAAAATTAACACCAGCCACTCCAGGTCGATTACGTTGATTATTAAGACCATTGGCAGCCAAATAGCTGACACTTATAACATTGGCCATTTGATTAACATCTATTTGGACCGCAGCAGGTTGGGGCGGTTGTGGCTGTTGTTGCTGGGGAGCAGCTGCGGCTGCATTTGTTGCTGCTGCAGAGTTCGTTGATGGGGGTGTACTGGCAGATGCTGCTGCATTGCCTGAAGCTGCATGTTGGAAGCCGGCAGCTTGTTCTACAGTCGATTGTGAAACATTTTGAGTTGCATTTTGATTTGCGGAGGTAGCTGATGTCCCATTATTAGAAATAACTACTTCAGGTGCCGCATGATCAGCCATATTGTTGTTTTTATTAATAGTAGTGGTAACTATGAGATTATTTTTAAGTTTTTTACTGTTTTGCTAGTTTTTGCGATGGTGTTTACTAAAATTAAAACATTAGACTTGTTAGAAACATATAAACAATACATAATCTGCCACAACTCCAGCTACCTATCACAATAAAAAAAAGTGTTTCTTTGTAGTTAACGATTTTGAATTATATTAAATGATATATATTAAAGCTACAGTTTTCTTTAAAATTAACTTTATATATTATTATATTTGAAAGCAAACAAATAAACTGAAAGCAAAGCTCAGCACAAGTGTTTCTATTTCTTTTACTTCTCTTCACACTTCTTGTTATTCATCTTTTAGTAAGTCGAATGTTTTGATTTCAAATCCACCACATATGAGTTGGACAACAACAGTAATAATAATAATAAGTACACCAACAATAACGTTAACAACAGCAAAAAACAAACGTTCGGTAAAGGTGTGTTCTTTACTAAAGTTTATTTTTTTTAATGCGAAATCAAATTTAAAGCAGAATAAAACATATTTACATTAAATTAATCCATTTTCCACAAATAAATATTCTTTCAGATTAATAACTTCGTAAGTACATTTATTTTTCTTGTAAATCCACTTTGCTAAAACAACTTCTTGCGTCGTTAGCAAAAAATAAAAAGACTCGTCACAATTGCCTAATTTTTTTCAACTTTTGTAACACGACATTTTTATTATCGCTTTTTTATTTGTTGTTCATAATGAAATTACCTTTTTATTGGAAAATCAATCAATTTTATTAATTCACATTATTTTTATTAAGAAATAAATCTTTTTTAGAAAGTATTTGTCGATTATTTTTGTTCAAAAACCACAATCATAATTTTCTGCTGTGAAAATTTTATTCTAAAAAAAATCTGACTAGTTTTCTTCTCCTGTTTTGTGCACCTAGAATTTGACAAACAGATGATTGGATAAGAATGGCAGATTAAAAGACAAATGAGAATACCAGTATTGCCAACTCTTGGGAAACTTAAGGCGTGTAGTAATTTGAAAAACGGGCTAAGAAGTGTTAAATTGAAAAAAATACGGTTTTAGTAAGCTCAAAAAGGCTAACAAATAATTTTTCAAGTGAAACACAAAAAATCTTCAAAAAACAATTAAAATACAACTGCAGCTTTTAGTTTATTATAATTATTTGTAATTGTTTTATAACATATGCAATACTTGGTCATGCTCATCTTCATTCCATAAATCACAATCTATGTGACATTATTACTTTTTGTATATTTTGTCAACATTAATATGTAAGCATTACTATATATTATACCTTGAACAGCAACTATTAACTTGTTTAGATTATATTTCAGGATTTTCTTTTCAAAACTTGATTATTCCACTTGCGACAGGAATGGTTTTTAGTTTCTTCTTTATTTTTTGTTTAAAAAAACTCTATAATAACATCAGAAAAACAAAAATAAAAGGCATGATTTCGTCAAAAGTAGATTGTTCCACTTCAAAATTACATTACCCATTTCAAATATATGTTTTTCAAAAAAAAAAAAAAAAAAAAAAAAAAAATGACAGGTATACAGAATTTAAAAGGAATTACTTTTGTTAAAACTGCTATTATTAGAACAAACTTCAGTGTCACATTAAAACTTTTTAAAATTACGTATTTGCGTCTGATGGTGAAAATAATATAAAATTAAACCTAATTAGTATTGTGGTTATTTTGTCGAACTATTTATGGTTTTCATTCCAAATTTCCCATATTTTCAATTAGGCTTAAGTTCATTAAATTTAATTTTCATTAAATTATTTTTATGAAGAAAGGAATTTTTCCAACATGAAAATTAATTAAAATTGTTATTGATAATCTTTCATTCTTGACCGTGGCCGGGGCTCGAACCCGGGCCGGCAGGTTACCATGACATGTTTCGATCGCAACCACTCGATCTCCTCAAATTAAACCTTCTAAAAAAGTTCAATTGATTTAACTTTAACTGAAATTGCAATACAAAAGCATCTAAATATAGAAAAGAAAAATCATGCAAGAAACATGCTTCTTAAACGATCTAGGAGCTCTCTTGGTATGTCAAAGTACTGAATGATAGAAATGACGTTGAAGTGATGAAAATTATCATCAACATGCAGAGGATTGCTATTGCTTTGAACATTTAGTTTCAGCAAAACAAGATTAATCTAAAGTTGTTTGAATCGAAACATGATTGTTCTTCTAGAGCACATACCAAAACTTGATTTTTCCAATCAGCAATGTCAAAACTAGATTATTCCATTTTAAATTTTGGATTTATTCAAAATATATTATTGCTAAACTTTGAATCCTGATCAATGCAGGACAACAAGATAAGTCGTCTATTTTAATGCAACAAAAGTTCGGGTTAGATACATACATAGTTGCATTCCTATCTATTTTGTTAATTTGTACAAATACCCAAAAAGTGAAATATTCAAGTTTTTAAAAGAACCTCCTAATTTATTATGAAATTTTGAAATAAATGCATGACTGTAAAAGTCCTCTCAAATTCAGCGTTTTGCTGCGGATATATCGATATATTTATAGAAAAACTAGAAAGTTAAATCAATGGATTAAATAATTGCATTTTTACAACTTAATTCCTCGATCCTAAACTTTCAATATTTTTCATTCGAAAGTTTTTAAATTTTTAGGACAAATTTCTCAATTCGATATTGCTAGAAAAACAAAAAATATAAGCTTACTAAAAGAAAAAAAAACGGACTAAAAATGCTAAAGAAAAATGTCAAAAAGGCTAAAATAGCACGGTTTTAGTTTAGGGCTAAAAATTTGTTTTCCCATTTAAGTTAAGTTAAGGGCTCAATCTAGCCCAAAAAAGGCTAAAAAATAATCACAACATTGCTGCCTAATCTTTGAAAAAAAAATCTTTTATTTTAAGCAACAAACGCTTTTTGTTCATTTATCAAAAAGAACGATCAGTCCCTTAAAGTACACCAAAAAAATTTAAAAGTTGAATTTTTGAAAATGTTTTAATAGTAACCATTTTATTATTTACGCATTATCTTTTAAGCGAGTTTAGCATAACACGCTTCAGAAATGGGGAACTTACAACATATTTGAAAACTGGTGCCAATTTTTGTTTAAGGAGCAGAAATATTCACAAATTTAAAAATTATTTTATTTTGAAATGCTTAAAATTTGCAGCATCTAAAATTTTATTTCTGCCGCTTATACAACAGGTCTGTCCTTATTTCAAAGTACTAAAATTATTGTAAATTTAGTATAATACTTAAACAATTAATAAATAATTATATGTATTTTTGTTCTATCGCAATATTTAAGTTCCAAAATAAATTTTGTTTCTTTCTTTTGTTTTGATTTATTCTATATGTTAAATTCTTGGTCCCAAAAAAACGATTTTTTATTCGAATTTGATTTTCACCTACTTTGATCGGTCCCAATAAACAGCGTAAATTAAGGCTTACCTGTATTATGCCTTAGTTATTTTAAACAACAACATCTTAAATGGAATGGAATGGGTAGTTACGTCATTATTAAGCGACGTTAGCTTTAATATCAAAACATATATAACTTGACATATTAATCTCCACGCATATAGAAATTTCTTCTCGTTTGTTAAATTTAAGCAAAATCTAGAGATGGCTTGGGAAAAATAGTTTTCATGCTATGTTTACAAATTAATATGATAAGCAGAAAAATTTGCTTTGTTTTAAAAATAAATTTAGGATAAAACTCCTTTATTTGAAAAATAAAGATTAATTTCAAGGTTAAACTATGAACTGTAAACCGCCATATGGCTAATATCTTAAATTTAAAAAAGACGATTTGACAACACTACCGACAATAACACACTTAGCCAAGACATAAACCTAGCGTAGCTAACCACCCTAAACTAATTAGTTGAATATTGAATACACCACAAAAGAGGATACCACCCTAAACTAATTGGTTGAATATTGAATACACCACAAAAGAGGAAAAAGGTACATATTTTTGATAAGTAAAAATATTTTAACTGCAGTTCAAACTTATCGGAAATTATTTTTTATACAGAGGGATATATCTTGAGTTAAGTTATTTAAATTACAATAAAATTTTTTTTAGCAATAAGGATAAAGCATTTTCTTAATCGTAATCGATTATAAAATGCTATTGGATTTGATGTTTTTTTTTTCATAAAATAATTTCATTATTCATAATTATAAGTGTTGATCGACCTTCTTTTGATTACTCCTAATAGTTTATATAGTTTCCTATATGCAGGCTTTCAAGGTCATTAATTAAATGTAAATATGTATGTAAAATTACAAAAAAAGTGTCTGGTCTATTGCTCATTATATATTTTTTTATGTATTTTTAACATCCGCAATTTATTTTACTGGCTGCATAATCCGATTAAAAATGTCTACGAACTGTCTCTATTTCCCGTTTAGCTGTGAAACTTGGCAGCACCAAGATTTTAAACTTCTTTTTTTTTAACACCATTAAAAATGCAACTCTGTCGGCTTATTTGTTTTCTCTATTTTTGTTTTGTGGTGTTTTACAAATGATCGCTTGTCTTTTGCCCAGAAAATTTTTATAAAAAGTGTTAAATAAATAAATAAATTCTTTGTTAAATTACAAATTTTAAACAAATAAGCGTGTTTTGAATCAAATTAAAAAAGGTTTATTGAAAAAAAATGTTTTTTTGCGCGAATGTGTTTGTGTACCGCATTTTAGTCCCGAAAACCAAATTAAGTAAAAATGTTTAATAATTGTTTGAAAACTAATAATGATGTTTGTACTATGTTAAATATGTATTTAAGTGATTTTAATTAAAAATCAGTGATAAAAGAAAAAGTTTAGATTTCATTAATTAAACTTTGACAAGAAGTTGATTTTGTTTTTTTTTTTTGCCAAGAAGCTGCAATAGAGTCAGGAATTCACTTGAAATTGTGAAGGTAAGTGAAGTTTTGGAAAATTAAAAAGTGTTTAAACAAAAGTAATTTGACATTTATGTGTTTGTAAGCACGTTCCAATCGATACCAATGCGATTTGTCTAGCCCTTATATTGAATCGTATACTTGTAGAAGTGTAGCCGGACTGTAAAATACCCTATATCTTTTTTTACCTTAATTAATCCCGCGAAGCTCTACGCTTGTCTGCAGGAGACCAGAGTCTCAGGCAGAAATCAAACCCGCAACCCCGCAACTGACAGACTAGCTAACTACCGGCTAGCCTACCGGGGCACTCTTTAATAATAATAAAAATATCTGTAGCAGAACAGTAGTCTCTAATCATATATCAGTGCCATACTTTTTTAGTAATTAATAATGGAATTTAAAAGAACCTTAGGCATAGGTCAATATACATAGTTACCCAAATAATAAATTTGAATACAAATATATAAGATGCGGTGAAGTATGACACTTATTGATATAGCAAACAAAGCTATATCATAAATAATAGGCATTCGATACCGACCTTTGCAGTGAGCAACCAGGCTTCCGACCCCAATAATCCTGCAATGAATATGTGAACTGCCTAAGGTTAATAATAGAACAGTCAGTTAGGTAAAGATCTCCTCTGTACTTTGTCTTCAGAGACTTTAAGAAGGCATTTGACAACCTTTACATTCGGCCATATGGAATGCCCTCGTATGTAAAGGTACTCCCGCAAAGGTTATATCGTTGATAGTTGCAAGGTGTTGCATGAAGGCTGCGTCAGTGATACATTTACGGTAAAGGGCCAAATATACTGTTCAAAATACTCATCAAGCATTGTGGTAGAATTAGTAAAACTGTGTTTGTATGTGTCACACCGACGATGCTGGATGGAAAATCAAAAAATTTAGAAATGACGGCGAATATTACGTCCAGCACTCGTATACGAGGGCATTCGCCTACTGTACCCAAGCTCTGAAACTTTAGTGAAGAACTTCTAGCATCGAAAAGATGTGAAACAAAATATTCCATACATACATATATATTCTCGTCTCACGGTGTTTGTTGTTGAACTCCTCCGAAACGGCATAACCGATTCTTATGAAATTTTGTATGTGTATTTGTTAGGTATGAGAATAGGTCGTAAGGTAAATATATTTCATATCGCTACGGCGTTAAATAGGGCAAGAGGGTTAAAAGCACCCTCTCCCTGTATCTTATTAACTAATCAACCGGTTTTCTTTAAATTTGGCATGCAGATACTGTAATATCTAAAAGAAAATAAGGAATAGGTCGTGAAATAGGGCAAGAAGGGTAAAAGCTCCCCCTCCCTACACATTCTTAACTAATCAACCGGTTTTCTTAAAGTTTGGCACGCAGACACCGTAGCATCTCAAAGAAAATAGGGAATAGGGCGTGAAGTAGGGCAAGAAGGGTTAAAGCTCCCCCTCCTTATATCTTCTTAATTAATCAACCGATTTTTCTTGAAATTTTACAGGCAAATAGTGTAACATCTGGAAGGAACTATAGCCTATAATTTTTATTATTTAGGGTGTGAAATAGGGCAAGAGGGCTGAAAGTTCACCCTCCCTATATGTTCTTAGCTAAGCAAGCGGTTTTCTTAAAATTAGGCATACAGACACTGTAACATCTGAAAGGAAATAGGGCAAGAGGGATAAAAGCTCCCCATCCCTATATCTTCTTAATTACTCAACCGGTTTTTTTAAAATTTGGCATGCAAATACTGCAACATCTGAAGGAAATAACTTATACGGCAAAACAACGTTTGCAAGGTCAGCTAGTTTCTATATACAAGTTTCATGTTTATACAAAATTTTACAAGAATAGCAGCAAACTTTACAGATTTTTTAATAAAAAACCTTTATTTTGGAACGACATTTGTATTAATCGTAGGTTTGAAAGAAGGAATTCCTTATTTAAATATTGAAAAATTACTAATTTCGCAATTTAATTCCTATAGAATTATTTATTCGCTTAATTAAATTAAATTTTTATATTTTTTTTCATCCGCTCTTGAAATGTTAAATTCTTTAATAAAACTTTACTTATTTTCAAATTCAATCTATTACAAATTAATTTACCGGACTGATGATCGATTCAAAAAGTGACTCTAATGGGTCGATTAAAGATGGCAACTGATCTGAAATTGTGTTGTTAAAAAGTTAAAATATAATTTTTTTTTTTTTAATTTTATATTTTTTTAGTTTTATATTTTAACATCAGCGACGCTGCCTTAAATCTCTGCTGGCAACACAACTACAGTTCATGTACTTAAAGTTTAAGCTAAGATCCCACTATCGGCACAAATAGCACAATCTGTGACGATTTTTATCGTGCTATATCGGCGCATATTTAATAACATTGCACAATTTGTTCTTGGGTGGTCCCATTATCGTCGCACATTGTGACAATTTTTTTCGGTTCATATCGGCCAAAACTCAATTGCGACAATAATCGGCACAATGCGGTCACAGTATCGTGCTTTTTGGGCAAATTAAATCATATGTATGTTTTTGTTTATTTGCTTGTTGGCAGACATAATTTTACTTTAGAAATTCGCGAAATTCACCGTCTAAATATTTTATTATGTTTCCTAACAATTTTAGATAATATATTAATATAAAATAAAAAATGTATTTAATTTTATTCAAACTTACTGCACTTGTTCTTTTTTTGTACTTGTTGTTTTGTAAATATGTAGATGTTTACAAACCAGGGATGGCGACATCGATACAACTGCAATGTTTTGGTTAAAGCGTTTTGTGTTTTTTCATTCAACAGTACAAATGTGCTATTTAAAGTTTTTATACATAAATAATAGATAAAACGTATGTAATTTTGATGCAATTTTAGAAGCAATAATTTCTATGCACAACAAAAAAATAAAAACAATTTTCAAATTACTTTTTTAGTGTTTTTTTATTAGTTTTTTTTTCATTCTTTATTTAGCAAATTATTGCAGTATAAGAAATTATACATATAATAATTTAATTTCTGTTTCATCAATTATTAATTTAATTAATTTTACATTAAGCTACATATACATACATATAATGTTTTCTTTCTCTTCTTGTCCATTTTGTTTTTGTCATTTATGCTAATGCGTTTTTATTAATTATTTATTATTTGTTTAATTAAATTAATTTTGTTTGTTTTTTATATTTGGTGGTTGTGTTTGCAAGTGATTTTTTTCTCATTTCTTTTATACTTCATATTTTTCAAATTAGTTTTTTTTTCTTTATTGATGGTTTTTTTTCAAATCGAAACAATTATTTGGAATTAAATGTAATTTTTTATTATTTTGTAGTTTTATCTATTAATTGTTTTATTTAAACTGTTTATGTTTTTAATGAAGAAACAAATTGCTCTAAAATATCGGTTTAAATAAGAAACAATTTTTTTTTTAATTTAATCATAATTTTTAACAATTCTTTGAAGTGATTTTTTCTTAAGAAAAAAATATTTTTCAATATACAACAAAATTTTCTGGACTAATTCGAAGGTTTAATGAAATAGTTAATCTCCTTTATTACGTTATCAAGTCAGTAATTGGCATTTAAATTTTTATTTTAATTCGCAAAATAAGCTCAAAAGAATAAATCGTTTTGGATTCTGTATAAGATCAAGACTCACAAAAGAAATAAAAACATTTTATATTAATACCTCCTGGAATGTATTGTCTTTGGTTAAACCAATAAAATACTATTTCCAGTTTATTGTTAACCATTAGTTAAACCATCACATGTTATTGGTTGACTTCAAGTATGACAACAGCTGTTCCGTTGAAAATAATTTACATTTGTTTTTTTTCGAAACTGACTATTACAATTTGTACACGGAATCTGCCACTTATCTTTTTTGTTTATTCACGTGCACATTAAAATTTTCGTATTGTACTTTTGGTTTCTCTTCAAAATTACAAAAAAAAAATTTACTTGTATTCTCTATTGCTTTGTTGCTGTTATGGCCGGTACTAACATATGCTCACTAATGCTGGCAAATTATACTACTTTTCATTACTCAATAATGCTCGATACATTTTGTTTGGGTACTCATAGACGTCTCAGCAGAATGTTTCGTATAGTGTAAAATAATTTTCCCCTAATTGATCTAAAATATTTATTGGCGACCGATTGCTCTTTACACATTGTCGAATAAGACAAAAAAAAACACAAATTTACTAACTTGTTTTTAAAACACGTTAAGATTTAGCCGATTTACTTCGAATTTCAGCAATATTTAAGTTTTTGCTAAATTTTGGTTATAAAAAAACAGAGAAAGAATTCCAACTAAGTTTTCTAAGTCTATATCCATATTTATATATGTATTTCTCTAACTTCCATTGCATTAGCATTGTTGATTTTAGAAAGGTGGGTTGCTGATCTTCCTTTCCTAAATTGGTGATAGGGCTGCTATCTGTTTGACAAATCCCACGTTGCAGTCATGTTTCAGCAAACATTTATAAATCGTTTACCTATTTTTCTGAGACAGGCTAAATGACTGTTCGGCTACATGACGGTTCGGCAACATGACTATTCGCCTTCTCACTCTAGCTAGCTTTTGGCGGAAGACGAAAAACTTTATTGCACGGGAACAACCTGGTCTATAAAATATTGAGCTGCTTGGACAGTCATCAGAGGAATCATTTCTGGTCTGGTCATATTTACAGGAATGTAAACAAGTTTTATTTCATTCTCTAAAATTCTTTTATGAATAAAATTGTCAAAAAAGTATATAAAATTCACGATGTTATTGCGAATTAATTGTTGTTTTGAAGAAATTTAATGTCCTTAATTAGAAAAAAAACTGTGCGGTTATTTTGCCTTTGCGCATGAAAGAAGTGAAAGAAGTGAAAAAATAAAATAAAATAAAAAATAAAAAAATAAGTGAAATCTCATTTTCAAAATGTCGTCAAAGGGCAAACTACTAACAAAAATGTCTGTTCTTCTTCTCGTATTATTTTGCTTATTTCAAGTTTCAGAGTTGCCAAGACAATTACCCACGCCGAACAACAGGCATTCGTTCAAATTAATATTTATTTTTATTTATTTTCATAATATTTATACCTTTCAGTTAGAATAATTGTGTTCTTAATATTTAGTTGAAAAAATATATTAAAATTCTTTATATAAGCGCAAAAAAATAAAATTGGCAACACTGCTTAGTTTTTGTTACTCGCTTTCATGAAATCGCTTTCTTAAAATTTTCATTAAAAGCTAGCTGAAAGTTGGACTGAAAGCAGTGTTGCAAAATTGAAATTTTGAAATGGTACTGAGCTTCAACTAAAAGAGTATTTTTCCCACCAAATGGTACTTTTTGTTAAAAAAAAAAACAATAATTTATGAAATTAAAAGGAACAAAAAATATTTTATTGGAATTCATTTATCTAACTATTGAACAGCAAACAGTATTTATATTTGAGGTACACATGTAAAAAATATGTTTGTTATACATAAGCGTCAAGCGCCCCATCCATTTACAATATTATTGTATATTTTATTCGCCATATTATTTCTATGGGGCCCTATAATATTTAATAAGTGGCACAATGGTTTCAATTAAAATATGGCGCAACTCTAATTAAAAAAAAATAACCTTTAAAGCAAAACAACATAGTACATTGTTGCAAACACAGTTCACAGTATATTGCACTTCTTTTCTGATTTCGATTCTTGTCAATATATTGTGCCACCTTCGAATATCACAAACCCATTGGCGATAAAATTGAACAGTTATATTGCAAGTGTATGATCCGCTAAGCTACGTTTTTTTCGGTATTTTCTAAAAATAATATTTGAAATAGTTCATATCTGTGGCAAAAATGTTTTTTGATCTTTTTTATTCAACTTGAAACAGTTTTTACGTGTAAACATACGTTTGCATTTACAAATGGGCGCTCAATTGATGCTCAGAAATGGGTTATCGATAAAATACCAAAAGCAATATATGAAATGTCAGCAAACATTAGTTTCGTTCTTAGTTAATATTGGCTATATTTTTCCCAGAAATTTAAACGTAGGATGAAAATATAAATAAATAATCTTTTATTTAAATAAAAATGACCTTGAAAGCCCATTTAGATTAAATCTAAGAAAATAATAATTAAATATATTCAGTTCTGAAATGCTTTATTTCTGAAAGATCCGCTAAAACACGGAATTGAGAATTGATATTATTATAGTTTTGTTTATCGTTTGTAAATAACATTAATAACATCAGTATTATGCTAATGGTTTTTCCGGAAACAATATTTTCTGGAGTGAATCTGATTATCACTCTTAAGGTTTTATGTTCAAAACAAAATTTAGTTCTTAATGTTTTGCAAATTGTCGAATAAAACGATTTCACAGTTTCTTTTACTTTATTAACTTTTTCCTAAACATTGCATGTTTCTATAAACATGGTTTAAATTTAAATTTCCCACTAACATATTATCATATGCATCCCTTTTTATAAATTTTCTTGCAGTTAAAAAGCTCAAAGGATAAAAAAGTACTGATAACAACGCGGGGCTACTGCGGTATTTTTAATTTAAAAAAGTACTGAAAAAAGTACCAAAGTACTGAATTTTTCAACACTGACTGAAAGTAAAAAAAAATATAATTGTGTTAGTGAAAAAGTGTGAGTGTATGGCGAATTTCAAGAAATTACTTTCATGTGTAAATGCCCAGTAAAAGTTGTTGGGTGGGAAAAAGTTTAAAATTTCACATATACAAAAAAAAAAAAAAATTCGCAGGATACGATTTAAAATTTCAAATCCAAAAATCTTAATCAAAAAAAATTGGAAAATTTTTTTTTATATATATATTTTTTTTTGCACAAAAATTCCAATTCCAAAACCATTATTAAAAAGTTATAAACAAATTAAAAAAAGAGCCCTTTGAAGGAGTATTTAGAAAATGTCAAAATTTACCTGGAAAGCCCTTTCGAAAAGTACCAAAAAATATTACAAAATTGGGAAAATAAAAAAAAATTTTTTAAACCATCCGATTTGGCGTGGAATGACCCATATGCACATTGTAAAACACATTTTATTCATTAGCAATTCATACTTCTTTTTGATGGCTTAAGTCTGGCTTCACACTATGAAAGTTTTCTTTCTGAAGGACATGATTTCCTTTTCTCCTCTTCTCACCCATAAACTCAGACTTTCAAAAAGAAAACTTTCATAGTGTAAACCCAGACTAAGAGTTGGAGCGTTGATTCATTCATCGGCCAAGCATTTAGTAATGGTCTTGATGTTTTTGGAAGCAGCTTCGCGAGCACTAGTGCACAACTACCAGATAGCTTTGTTCGACACCACAGAGTGGTGACCCATCGACGGACTTTGAGGTTGTTATCGAAATATGAAAAATTACAGGGGTAAGAACCTTTGAAAGGTCATTTTGAAAGTGTATTTTCTTTTCTTCCTTTACCATAGGTAGAAAGGGTACATCCTGCAGATAAGCCCCGTGCCTTCACGGGACTAGCTTCTAAGCAGGGCTGTGGAGTCGTCAAGAAATAGTTTTAACTCCGACTCCATCCGCAGAAATTTTTTAAATACGACTCCGACTCTTACTCCGACTTACTTAAGCTAATTTTTTTTAGGAGCACTTTTTAAATGGTAGCAAGAAAACTATTCTGTAAAAATTTTAAATCGATATTTAAAGCTTTAATATAGTTATTTACATAAGTAAAGTAGACTAACATTTTTAAATTAAAATTTTGTTATTTTGAAAAATATTAGAACGTTTTTTATTCCGAGACATTTCTGGAGTCGGTGTCGCGAGTTTTTGTGGGTACTTCGACTCCGGTACAAACACCTCAACTCCGACTCCGACTCTACAGCTCCGCTTATACGTAAAATGTAAATAAATGAATAAATGAATTACAAAAAAAGTTTGTCATTCCGTTTGTACTTTCTACAATATAAATTAAATATATGAGACCCAATTTTGAAATCGATGTCTTTTGATTTGGATGAAATTTGCACCAAGGTAAGTCCTTTTGGATAGTAATTCATTTTCAACAAGATCGGTCAAAAAGTTTCTGAGATAAAGGGGGTCAAAGTTTGACATTTTGGCGATACAGGTGTTCTTTCTCATTCATGTAACATATAACCTATTGGTGTTAGAAAAATCTCTCCCAATTAGCTTCGATAGCTATTTGATCAATCTTTTGAAAAAATTTTTTTTTGTTTTTTTTTAAATTTTAAAAAAATTTTTTTTTTATTTTTTATTAGCGGGAATGTTTTTTTTTTTTTTTTTTTTTTTTTTTTTTTCTCAAAAGAAAGCTTATGTCTTTGCCTTTAAGGTAGTTCTGGTCTTTTGGGAAAAAATTCAAAATTGTGCTGCATATGCTAAAAACTTTAAAACCCTCGTCTTGAGTTAGAAATAATTTTTTTATGCATAAGACACTCGCAGCCAAAAAAGCGACCAAAACTACCTTAAAGGAAAAGGCATAAGCTTTCTTTTGAGAGAAAAAAAAAAAACATTCCCGCTAATAAAAAATAAAAAAAAGTTTAAAATTTAAAAAAACAAAAAAAATTTTTTCGGAATACATATTGATCAAATAGCTATCGAAGCTATTTGGGACAAATTTTGCTAACACCAATAGGTAATAAGCAGGGCAAGTTTAAAATGGCACGAAAAATAGTTAAAAATGGCTGGCAAAATGGCGCGCAAAAATACAAAAAAATGGCACAAAATGGCAAAATTAGCAAAAATTAATTATTTAAGAAACATTTATTTTATTAAGTTTTAATTGCATGGTACAAAAGCATGTTTCTTTAAATTGTCAAAACGCATAAAACAGTTCAATAAATGGAAAACACTCTTTCAATCAAAATTCTGAGAAAATCGATTAAAACTGTTTTTTTTTTTTAAATTGAAATAATGCCAAGCCATATAGAAAGTTTTGCTGGAGTATTGAACAATTAACCAGAAATTGTACGAGATTGACTGTCCGTCTATACCAGAGATAATTATTGCGACACATATTGCAGTAAATGTCAAAATGATGTTATCTTTAATGTAGACTTCAATATTTTGTACATATTTATTGCCAGAAATGTATGTTACAATAATTGTTAGTCCATTTTTGTTGACAATTATTGCTAACATAAAACGTCAAATTTGGTTGTCAATTTGAAAAAAAGAAGCAAAAAAGAAAAAAAAATAGAAGCAAATTGTGTGGGAAAGAAATTAAGTTTGTGAAATTGTAGTAAATTATAGTTGTAGTAAAATAATTAAATTAAAGATTAAATAAACATTAAAATAAAATTGCAAAAATTATTTTTATAAATATAATTTTTTTTTTATTCGATCTTTATTATTTAAATTTATATTAATATGTTTAAGCTTGAGTTTTTTTTTACATAAAAATATAAATTTTATTTTAACAAAAAAATTAATTTAATAAAAATTAATATTTTTATATAAAAAAAGATCTCAAGCTTAAACAAATTAATATACATTTAAAAAATAAGTCGAATAAGATCGAATTTATATTAATAAATATAATTTTTGCAAGATGGCCTCATTTTTACACTGCACTGATTTCTTTAAAATTATGAGTTAACATAAATATGTTTTCCCATACCTTTAACATAAGCTGAGCAATAAGAAATATTGCTCTGTTATTCTGCCGACGTTATTGCCAACTAGCAGAGATATTTATCTTTAATGTAGACCTAGGGTGATAGTGGCTTCGGGAGGCATTTTAAAAAACAAGTAAAATGGCGGCTTTTACAGAATTTTAATTTTTTTTAAATTAGCATTGTTTGCAAGTGCACTACTCACATATACTATTACTTATTTTAACTATTCTTGTAATCCGGTACTACAATATAAAACTTTTTTTCAACTTTTGAACAAAAGCTTTTTTATTGACATGTTTAATATTTTCCTTAGCACTGTCAATTAAGTCTAAGCTTTTATTTAGAGAAAAACCTTTTGTTTGTAATTTCAAGAGACTTGAGCAGATACATTGAAAGTGCTCTTTTATGTACACTTAAGCTTTGTACAGACGGTGGTCAGATCTTACAATGTTGTCATTAAAATTGTAAGCTCATTTTTATTTGGCAGATGTGTAAAATTAATGCATCTGACAATGGCACCATTGTGAGAAAAATGAAAACATTGTAAGATCTGACCACCGTCAGTACGAAGCTTTAGTCACTTTTTACGACCGATTTTTGCTATATTCATTTAGTATTTCGAATAGATACTGTCTCATATTCGCTAAGCTTATTTAAAAATTTCTTCTAAGTTGCAAAAAATGGTATTTTTGGCAAGCTGGGCCAGAAATGGCTTTTTACGAAATAATTGTAGAAATGGCAAAAATGGCAAAAAATGGCATATGCCCTGATAATAAGTTGCATGGATGTGAAAGAACACCTGTATCGCCAAAATGTCAAACTTTGACCCCCTCTATCTCAGAAAGCAAATCGGAAGCCATCGATTTCAAAATTGGGCCACTTGACATGCAATCCCCATGTGTGTAAGTAGCGAAGTTTTTGAAACGATATCTGTCTGTCTGTTGAGAAAAACGATGGACTTTAGATTGTTATATATTTATGTCCCATATTCTCCGCTTAATTTCCGCTATTAAAATTCAGCCACATGGGTGCATACATAAATTACTGAGATATGAGAAAAATTGTAGAGCTGCCTCTAATTTTTACCCAAAAATCCTGAATTTTTGCACCTTATCTTAAACAAACTTTGCAGAATACTGCCAGTGAAAATAAACAAAATCGGTCCAAAATTACCAAGTTATATGCAAATACCTACTTTTTCCCCCCAAAATAATGGTTTTAGCATAGTAGCGCCCATACCATATAAGCTAAGAGGACCAAATTTGGCTTAAATATTTGTTAAATATAAAATCGGTCTACTATTTCGATAGCGCCCATATGATCTAAATGGGCCAACTTTAGCTTATATATTTCGTAAATATAAGGAGTATTAAATATTAAATAGCAGCCAAATCGGTGCATTATTTCACCCTTATACAAGTTTTCTTCCCAGTTAACGGTTTTGAAACAAAGGTTACATACAAAAGGAGCCAAGTAGATATAATAGAGCTCAAAGATAACTTTCTGTTATTTTCCAACCATGTTTTTTAGATTTGGCGGGATATAGTATTTTTAATTGTTTTTAATGTAACTTCAAAATTTTTAGAATTAACTGCCTGTCCAACAATTTCAAACGTTAACATTCGAACTAAAAATTTCTATTAAAAACACTCAGTTTTTAAAGTATTCTTCATTTAAAATTCTGTACGAACGTTTACGTTCGAAATTACTTAAGGCTAGTTTACACTACCACACAAGTCTTACGTATTCCAAAATACTTTATGAGATAGAAATCTAATGAGTTTTGTTGCGACTGTAAAAAAATCTAATGTAACATAACAGTTTGTATTCTCACTATCATACATGAACATGCTTTTATTCAAATGCAACTCTGATCTAATGAAAGTATTTTTGTTAAGAAAAATTTCAAAAAACGATGAAGTCGAGAGTGATTTAAAACTTTTTTCGTACTACTTGTAATTTTTATAGCACATTGCTTTTACACTAACGCACTTTTACATATATGTAACTTGAGTTTTTGACATCTTTTAACACAAAGTATAAAAGTGTAAACTAGCCTTTAGCAGGCAGTAAGTTTCTTGAATGAATGCCGTTAACTTTGATAAATATTTATAGGAAATTTTTTGTATTGAATTATAGTACTGGGAATAAGGACAAAAAAAGTATTAACTGCCTATTTCCGATGTGCGAAAGAATTCTTTCTTTTGTACAAATACATTAAAAACAAGAACAACATTTTTAGAATTTGTTTTTGTTTTAAATGTAATTATTCGAAAGAAAGAATTCTTTCGCACATCGGAAATAGGCTATAACAAAATGTATTAACAAAGTGACCTCAGTACTACAACAATGCAACAACAGAAAAAACAACAGGCACTTTGTTGCTACAATTGAGACGGCAAATGTCAAAATGCCTTATTAAAAAAAGTAAATAAATAAATAAAATGACAAGAAACGTCACACACGAAGAAAATCACTACAAACAGCTGCACTTGTGAGGTCACATTATTAGTACATTCTGGGCTATAAGCTTCGGAAAAATTAAGGGGAAGCTTCCTTTGGTTGTTTTAAGCAACATCCCAAAAATCCCAAGCTTGTCAAGTTTTCCATTTTTTGCATGTTTTTTTTTGTTTGATTTTTTTTATATTTTTAAGCAATATGAGTTTTAAATACATTTTGGTGTTTTCTCTAAATATTTTGAAATTTTTGTAGATTATTTTTTAAATTGTAACATTTTTATCAAAGTTTTTTTTGGGATTCAAAAAATTAATAAACAAGGTTTCGTTAAAATGTGCTAAGTTCCCATTTCATATATTAGTAAACTGAAATTGGGATAAGCTATTCCTATGCGCATTTCACTGGTGGCTTAGGCCAGATCGTCAGGAAACTTCATTAAAAGATTTTTAAAAACTAAAGATATTATACAAATAAAACTGTTAAGCGAATAAGAATTATAAGCCCCAGTTTTACATGTAACAATATTAAGGCCCCTATTACGGTTCACAACTCAACTCAACTCAGTTGAGTTGTAATTTCTTAATTTTTGTATTATGGTTTACAACTTTACTTTATTGCGGTGAACAAAAACATAACAAAAATTACAACTGATCACAACCAGTTGTCTTAATTATAACTCAACTGACTTGAGTTGTCAACCGTAATAGGGGCCTAAAGCTTAAACAACAACCACAACAATAAACAGTGAGTTTATCTTATCTTACAGTCCCGACTATAATTGGTTGATTTTTTGTCAACTCTAAATGTACAACTAACTACAACTACACTAGGTAAAGAAGAAACAAAAATAAAAACAAATTACTTTATTTTATTTTGCCAGTTCATTTTTGTTTGACGGTAAATGTTAGATGAGGACAATATAAACGAGGGCTTTACATTTTTTTACTACATCTTTAATGGTAGATGTTTGATGTTGATCAGTGTAAGAAGCCTATTATTTTCAACATCTTCGCAAATTGAATTTAGATGTTAGATGTTGATAAGTGTGAAAAGGCTATAAACAATAATACTTTACACAGCGATAAAAAAAATTTTGAACCGATTGCACACTATTGAAACGAAAACCAGCATCCCAAATTCCAAAATCTTGGAAATTCTGAAATTCTGTTTGAATGACAACAACTACTTTACATACAATTACAAAATATACAAACAGATTTTTGGTATGCCAATGGGAAATCCCCTTTCCCCTACTATTGCCGATATTGTATTGGATAATTTACTAGAAGCAGCCTTGACAGAATTGAAAAACAAGAACGTCAACATCAAATACGTGGCAAAGTACGTAGATGACATACTGGCTGTAATAGACATTAAGGACAAAGACGATATGCTTACAGCACTCAACGGGTATCACCCGAAGATCAAATTCACCGTTGAGGTGGAGACGAAAAGAGAAATAGCATACCTCGACACAAAATTACATAGAGAGGACAATAAAATAACGTTTGACTGGTATGCAAACAATACATCGTCTGGCAGAATTATCAATTTCAACGTTACTCAACCTAAATCTCAAATAAAAAAATACTGCAAAAAATTTTATACGTAGAGTTCTTGATATTAGCGATAAACAACACCACAGCAAAAATAAACTGGTAATCACGAAATTACTCAAAGATAATGGTTTTCCTACAAATGTAATTAAAAATTTAATAACTGCCTATAAACCTTTAATAACAAACAAAAATGGTAACATTGAAAAGGAGGAAAAATATTTTATCAGTGTAAAATACATACCTGGCCTCACGGACAATAAAAACATAATACCCTACAGATAATATTGGACTACGTGGTCCATTGTGGCTTAAATGGACTACTTACAACATGGTCCAATCTACTGTAATATGGACCATGTTATAAGAAATTAACATGCAGTGCTGCCAACAACTGCATGATGTATACTTTTCTATAGTTTACAGTTTACACATTGGTAGTCCTGATGGTGTCCATTATTAGTTGTTTAATTAAAAGTGAAAGTTTGTGAAAAAGAGGTAAAAAAATAAAAATACCAAGTAAATATATTTAATAATAGCAATAATAGACTACAGGGCACGCCATAAAAGGCGATTAGTTAAAAATGAAAAAATGCTTAAACTACCCCTTTAGTGTACTCCATACTGTAGTGAAATGGAGTACTTTTAAAACTTTCCCACTTTAGTACTCCATGGAGTAGTTTAGAGGCTACTTCGGTGGGTTATATGGTCCTTTCCTAGGACATCGTAATGTTAAAAGGACCACCTTTTACCCATATATTTGGAGTAGTTTTGGAGTACTCCTACTCCTTTATGGACTACTCTTTACGTGCATGTATGGACTAGTCAAGTTATCTGCAGGGTAGATAAAAATGACATGAGATTTGCTTACAAACCAAACAAAACATTAAGTGCAATATTTACAAATACAAAAACTCCAATACACAAACTACAACAAAATAATGAAGTGTATGAAATACCATGCAAGGGAGACAACAACAACAGCTGTGACTTAGTTTACATTGGTACGACCAAGGCGAATTGACTAGAAGGTGAGGTCAACTCTACAACAACACTTCTTCTGTGGTCGGGTTGTCAAAAATATTGCTAGTAAAAAGAAAAGGTTTGTTTACATAAAAAACTAGTTTGTATACAAACTTTGACAAGCCGACCACCGAAAAAAAACACCATATGTTGACTTGACCCCACCTTCTAGTCAATTCGCCTTGGGTACGACCAAAAGGAATTTGGAGACAAGAATGGGAGAACACAATTCAGACATAAACAAAAACAAAGAAAGCACTGCATTATCACAGCACATATTACAAACAAACACAAACCTGATTTTGACAACATAAGAATGCTAGACAAGGTAAATAACGTGAGGAAAAGATATACAACAGAAAGCTTAAAGGCCGTGTCAGATAAAACTTTTGCTTCGCGTTGCGTTACATATACTTTGACAGAAAAGCGTAAAGCAAAAAGTGTATGTCACAATAAAAACTTTGACAACACTCACACATTGTGTGTTAAAAAGAAAATAAATAAAAAAAATTATACTAGGAGATTGTCAAAGCGCGCAAAAAGATGAGAGTTGCCCAACTTTTCGCTTTGCTTTGCGTTAAAAGCAGTTTATGTGACAAGTGCCATATAAACATGTACATTTAACTCAAATGTCAAAGCGAATATGTAACGCAACGCGAAGCAAAAGTTTTATCTGACACGGCCTTAAGAATTCAACAGAAAATAAATAGAACAATGAATAAAAAAGAAGATACTGACAATTTAAGCGCCTGTTACAGAGTTGTTTTGAAAAACAGTAGATGACACCACTTGCTTTGGCTTTTATTATTTAAAAAATATATTAATGTAATACAAATTTGTTTCTTTTCACTGTAAGTTTGTTACATTTATATTTATTGTATATATTATTA
Organism: Pollenia griseotomentosa; assembly: GCA_963931875.1. NCBI lineage: Eukaryota > Metazoa > Arthropoda > Insecta > Diptera > Polleniidae > Pollenia > Pollenia griseotomentosa. The sequence continues at coordinate 17,338,750 of OZ007564.1, forward strand.
AATGTTGATGATTTATTTTATATTAATAGACGAATCCCCTGAAGAAGTGAACATAAAATTCACGAAACTTCGGGAAAAATGAAATAAAAAATAATAATAATAAAAAAATATATCAATATAAATAATACTTTTCATTTAATCAGCGTTGCATTTTATTCCATGTATGATAGTGTGAATACAAACTGTAATGTTAAATAAGACTTTTTGATAGTCGCTACAATACTCATTAGATTTAATTTGATTATTATTTTTTCGTTGTCCTGCCATTTGACCCCACGTAATTTTTTTAGCAGTGCATGAATCGTCGGGGATTTTCGGGACGTTGTTTAAAATCCTTAAAAGAAGCTTCGAGCAAAAATGCAGTTTTTCCTTAATTTTTCCGAAGTTGAACGTCCTTATTCCCCGTATTATTAGTTAAAGAACATTTTGATAAAGTGAAAGGAAAAATCTAAAGGATATAAAAGAAAATCTTGTGTTTTAAAATAATTTATTGATAGTTGTAGTTTTTGTTTTTGTTTTGTAATCAGGCCAAATAATGTTTAACAAATAGTGATCATTTATTTTTAGATGTTAAATTTTTTGCTATAAAAAATTCGTTTTCTTCTTGTTTGTTTTAAATTTATATATAATTTTTTTTATTTGTTTGTTTTTTATATGTATATAGAATTGTCTTAAGTACATTTATTATGTTTTTCATTTAATATGTATATATTTCATTATAATTATATTTAGTTTATAATTTAATTGTTTTACGTTTTATGTTCAGTTGTAATAGACTTAGTTTTAACTACACTACAACATTTATTAATATGTATCTCGTTCCATTTATTATAGAGTCTATATAAGTTTTTCTTTTATATTTTCATTAATTTATTACTATTTTCTTTTTTCTTGTTTGTAATAATTTATTTGGTTTAACTGTTTTTCTTTAAATTTTAGTTGTTTTTTTCACTAGATGCCACTTTAGTAGAAAAAGTTTCGCAAATTAGGATTTTCGCTTTTCTTGGGGAGGGGGAGGAAAAATAAAATATTTAATAAATGAAAATTTTTATTTGTTTATTTCACTAAAAAAGTTGTTATTAGTTTTGAACTTAAAAATATGTTCAGTTATTTTTTTTTTTTTTTTATTAAATATTTAATAATCTTAAAAATTGTTGTATTAAATATTGACAGTCACAGGCTTTTAATTTTCTTATAAGTGAAGCATTTTGCTTATATATTCTTTTTTGTTTTATTTTAGTAATTTAGCTACAATTATGTTTTAGTTTTGTATGTTAATTTGAGTATTTCCTTTGTAAGTGATAAAAGGAGTTAGAGATAAAATGAGGAATTAGGACCTAAAAATAAAAATTTTGTTTAAAGATATGCAGACCTTATTGTAACTAAAAATTGTAGTAACCAAGTTGGAATTCTATATTTTTCTGGGCTGAATCCGTGATAGCCTCTATTTAGAATTAGAATAATATTTACTTAGAATATCGGAAGTTTTTGCTTTAACCATACCTTCGGAAGATTGAATTCTTTTCGGAATTAATTCGTTAAAATCGAAATTCATCTTGAAACAAAATATTTTTATTGAAGCTTAATTAATTGGCTCGTTCTTGTGAAATAGACCAGACCAGACCAGTGGATAGACCAGGGAATTGAACCCGCAAACCTCGCACTCATCCAACTCGCCTACTACCGGGGCGCTTAGCTTAAAATATTTATATTTATCATTGAACATTTCCTAAGCTTCATTATCCATTTAATATTTAGTTAATTTAATTGAAAACACAAGCAATTCAGCAAAAAACATAACAAATATGAATATAAAATTTTGGGGTCTTATCTCAAGAAAAAACTTTAACAACACAATTCGTTAAAATAATATTTTAGGCCAATAATTTTTTTTATTTGAAAAATGAAAAAATTTATTCAAATTACAATTTGCAAAATAGCGCTGAATAAAACATATTTAATAATGAAATAATGTAGCTGGGACTGTAAGAAAAAATAAACTCACTGTTGTTGTTTTTGTTTAAGCTTTGATATTGTTACAGGTAAAACTGTGGCTTATAATTCTTATTCGCTTAACAGTTTTATATGTGTAATATATTTAGTTTTTCTAAAATCTTTGGATGAAGTTTCCTGACGATCTGGCCTAAGCAGCCAGTGAAATGCGCAAAGGAATAGCTTATCCCTTCAACAATAAATTTCAGTTTAGCAATAGTATGAAATGGGAATGTAGCACATTTAAACGAAACCTTGTTAAATAATTAAATATTTTTTCATTTTCAATAAAAAAAATATTTGAATCAAAGTAAAGAAATAATTTTTGCAACTCTTGTCCATTTTTTAATAGCTCATTCGCTTTTCAGTTTAATGGCCGTTTTCTCATTACATGATTATCTTTTTTCCCAACGAAAAACTGCACATTAAAGAAATTCGGTTTTCTCAATGTCTCATTTGCTTCTATCCTGTCGCAAAACTAACCGGCACTCATCTGCCAATTATTTATTTTCCTTTTATTTGCCATACAGATAAATTCAATCAGCTGACTCCCAACTTTTACATGTATTTTGAGAGGTGTTGCCAACTGAAAACAATGTTTTTTGTCGGTATGTTGAGAAACCCAAAATTGTAAACAGACAGTTTGTCGGTCTAATAAATTTATGTTGACATTAAGTAACAGATAGTTTGTCATTTCATTGAGAAAATGGCCATTATAGTTTTTCCAAAGTCTTTGGAAAAAGGTTTCCTAATGATCTGGCCTAAGCAACCAGCGAACTGCGCATAGGAACTAGCTTATCCCCCTACAATAAATTTTAGTTTTTTTTTCAAAGAATAAAAATTGGGAATTTAGCACATAATAATAAATAAATAAAGATTCGATAAACATTTTGTTTGATTTATTCAACATTTCCAACAATTTATTTCGTTGAAAAATATTTTGGGCAACAACTTTTTTTATTGACTCAGTAAACTTGGTTGTTCACTAAAAATTCAAAAACTATGCCTACAAACTTTTTTATCAATACCGCAAAAATCGTCATCGCAGAAAATTCAAAAATTCCAATATGTGACCTTCGCATTTAAATATGAAAATTATTTTTTTCTGTGATTTTCGTATTCAAATATGAAATTTATTTTTTTCTGTGTACCCTAGGGAAAAGGGAACAAGCACCAAACTTGTCACGGGACAGTTCTAAGGTCACCGAAAAAAATATCTCAAGAAAATTTTCAACAACACATTTTGTTAAAAATAAAATTTTAGGTCAACAAATTATTTATTTGATTCAATGAAAAAATTTATCACACTTTGCAAAATAGCACTCAATAAAACATATTTAATTATGAAATAATTGTTTATATACAATTTATAACAATATATTGTACTTTAATTTGAAATAACTTTGAATATTTATATCACAATAACCTTTTGTAAAACTGTTTGTTAAAAGAAAAATATTGACAACTATTTTTTCATTACCTTGAAAACATTCAATACAATTATAACGTTCTTTTTAATAAGCTGCGTGTTTTAGTTCTTTAAATAAGAATTTGCAACTAACAATAATTAATTATTTTTTAAATATTCAATAAAAAAAATATTTGAATCAAAGTAAAGACGGTATTTTTACAACTCTTGTTCATTTTTTAATAGCTCATAATTCTCATTCGCTTTACAGTTTTATTTGAATAATATATCTAGTTTTGCCAGAGTCTTTGGAAAAAGGTTTCCTTATGATCTGGCCTTAGCAGCCAGAGAAATGCGCATAGGAACTAGCTTATGCCCCTTAATAAATTTTGGTGTATTTATCAAAAAATAAAAATTGGGAATTTAGCACATCGTCATTAATAAATAAATAAAGAAAGATTCGATAAACATTTTGTTTGATTTGTTCAACATTTCCAACAATTTATTTTAACAAATCACGTAAACAGTTTGTTGAAAAAAATTATTTTGGGCAACAACTTTTTTTATTGACTCAATAAACTTGGTTGTTGACTAAAAATTCAATAACTTTATCTACCAAATTTTTTATCAATACAGTAAAAATCGTCATCGCAGAAAATTTTTTTTTATCGAATATGCGATTTTTGTATTCAGATATGAAAATTATTTTTTTCTGTGGTGGAAGGGACCGGTTCTAGTTCAAACACTTTATATGAAGGGGACTTGTCACGTTAACTGAAATAACTTATTTAGACACATTTCGGCTAAAATAATGCCTGTCGCAGATATTGTCCCGAGTGAACTATTTTATTATGATAGATCTCCTTCATATAAAGTAATATAAACTGATATCCCACACAAAATCCAGTCCCATAACTAGTTTTGTGTCACTTATCTTTCCTCTGGAGTAGCTACCCTTTATCAACAGTACAGTGACATGTCTTGTTTTCACCTATCACAATCCATTTTGTTACATTATTCTGTTCACTGGTTACGAAATTAGTGCTTTAAGAACGATTGACACAAATTTCATTCAGGCTAGTTCATTCCCTAAATCGAAATCGGACTTGGTTGTAAAATTGTCTTGTTACTATCTTGAAAATAAACGGTAGGGAAAGATTTAATTCCAGCGAACTCCGTACATAAGTCAACAATCAAAAATCGACAGAAACAATCGGTGCTTTTGCATTGCATTGTATGCGTTTACTGTTCGAAATGTCAGCCATTGCTAAACCAAACATTGTAAAACCAAAACAAATTGTTCCAAACGAGAGTTGTGCAAAATCGTTCCGATCGATCCGAAAGCGTAAAGGAGCAATGTCGTTCCTTTCGTTCATCGTTCCGTTTTTTTACTTAAATGTCAAAACAATGAATGAACGAGGAACGAGAAAACTTCTCTGTCGTTCGTTACAACTTTTTTTTCAACTTTTAGTTAGTATTTTGATAGGGCTGTATGTGACAATTCACAACTTTAAGCCTCCTAAACAATTTTGAAGCAAAAGGTCTAAATTGTCTCGATAGATCCTAATACTGTGTTCACACTTGAGTTTTTAAACGCGTTTAAGCAAAATGTTGATTAAGTTAATCAAAGCCGTTCACATTACATTTGAGATGACTAAGAAAAAAAACACAACAAATAAATTCATATTTATTTAAAGTATTAAAAATAAACAAAAATACTTTTATAAAGTTATCAGAAGATTATTTTAATCATTTTAATGATGAAATTGTGAAAATTTATGAATTATTTAAGGAAAAAAAATTTAAACATTCAGTGGATTTCTACGTGATTAATGAAGGAATTTAGTTGTAATCATGTCAATTTAAAAGGGGTTAACAAATCACTTCAATGTATGGGTAATCATCTCGATGTTAATGTGATTAGAGCTTAATCACGTTCGAGTTGCTTAAACGCGTTTAAGAAACCAAGTGTGAACATAATATAAGCAATATGATTTACTTACTTTTATCTAACTAATTTTATCTAACTGTATAAACTTATTTGCGTTTTTATAAAGAAATGTTGTATGCCCTCCACCACAACTTGTTGTGATGAGGGTATACGAAATTTGTCATTCCGTGTGAAACTGTTTTAATATTCATCTAAGACCCCAAGAAAAATATATATATTCTTTGTCATTGAGTAATTGTAAGTCGATTAGCCATGTCCGTCTGTTGAGATCACGCTCACTTTCAAACGACCCAAAAGAAAAAAGATAAATATTGGTATCAAACTGTTTCTAGTTCTTCTAAGCAGTTTGAGATTGAAATCCAGCAAAATCGGATCAGTAGGAAAAAAGTTTTGAATTAAAATGTCGACAACCACCCAACAAAATTGATAATTTTGTTACAAAAACTAGCATAACTAGTGGCGGAATGCACATATTGATATAAGATTTTGCACAAATTCGTTCTATCAGGGGTGTTCTGGAAATCGAAAACGCAAAACGCAAGAATTTCGAAGTGGTGTTTAATACACTTTTAATCTAATTTTTATAATTTTTGTTATAAAATTCCGTTTAATAAAGAACTATTTGTCATAAAATTCTTTTATTACAGAAAACTTATTCAAAAACGACGTTTAAAAATCTAGCGTTTTGCGTTTTGCGTTTTCGATTTTCAGAACGCCCCTGTATATGACTTAAAATCATACTGTTAAGTTTCTATTATAATAAAATTTGATCAGTCATAGTTTTATAAGACTCTAGATTACTTTTTTTAAATTTTGTGAAGATTGGCCTTTATTGTTGGCCGATCCGGCAATATTCCAACTGTAGGTGTAGGGTATCGAAGATTCGGCATAGCTGAATGCATCAATCTAACTTATTTTTTTATTTTTTTGAAAATAAAATAGCTAGAAAAGTTGGAAGCCTTAGTATGTAACGTAATTTGAGAGTCTTTGAAATACTAGCCTTTATCGAGATTTATATAAAAATTTTTAAAATGTTTAGGCTTAAGCGGTATTTTTAAAAAACATCCCGCTCAATTAAATATTTAGCGGTTTTGAAGCCCGATTTGGCGGGAAATGTTAAAAAAATTTGGCAACAGTGGGTAATGCCAATGACGAATATTCGGCTATTGTTTAGTTTACATTTCAACAAAGAAAATCGTAAAAGTTGCCATTCAGATAACGCTGAAGTAAGATCTCGCTTCGCAACTTGTTACAATTACCCAAAATTTCAATTTCGAGTTTTGCTGCTTCCACCAGATGCACATAATAACGATGCGACTTTCGGGCACAATTGCTTTAGCTTTAGAAACGTTATGAGTACATATATAAGTTTCCTTAAAGTACGCTTTGCTTTTGCCCAAAAAACTCAAGTTTAATATTATGCTATGATTTTTCTTTTAAATTAAAAATTTGCACTTGTGTTTAGTTCTCTTTAGAAACAATTCTTGAATAAGATCAAATTTAAATAAAATTATAAATGTTTAATAAAAGAAATAAACAAGGATTAAAAGTGATATGTATGTAGATTCCTTGCCAATTTCTATATAAGCTTTGATCCTGATTCCTCTTATTTTACAGACTCCTTGTGTCGAATTTTTGTTCTTGTTCCTCTTCATACTGTTTTTGAGTGTTTGTGTATTCTGTTAACATATTAGTGCGAGTCTTGCATGTGTAGTTGTGTTTCTGTGAGTATTTTTTGTCATTCGTGATTGATTTTTTTTTTTAATTATTTTAGTTTTTCTTCGTTTTTTTTTTACTTATAGTTAAAGTTTCTTTTTATAAAATTTGTTTTTTTTATTTATTAAAAGCGTCTTTTTACAAACATGTTATAATTTTTTTTTTTTTTTTTTTTTGTTTTTGTGTGTGAAAATATCATTGTTTTTGTTTTTTTTTTTAATTTTGTTCTATATGCAAATAAAAATCTAAAAAATTTCATTTAAACTAATATCAAGTATTTTGAAACGTCGACTGGACGTTTCAAAGTATGCCAGTTTCGACATTGTGTGCCGTCCCCAATGTATTGGGATCAAAGTTCATTTTTAACTCTCCGGCTAGGACGATTTCTGATATGCAACCAACAATACCGCTCGCGTATCTTCGGCGTGTAAAGTAACTGACGTCGGGCATGCCTCCTGAGTAAAAACCAAGTAGAATAGTAGAGATTCAATTTTATTTAAGCAATATTCCTAAGATTCTTATCTTTAAAAAAAAAAAACTTACCAACATATAAACCTGTATCTGTATTTAATTGACGTAATTTACCCGGTGACCTCAAGGACAGACTCTTGCGTCCATCCACTTCTAAGTAACCTTCTTGAGAATCTCTATTAACGGAATAAAGTCACGCAAACGTTAATATTGTTTATTTAGGATAATTTAATTTTGGGTTAAATAAATGTTGGGAAAAAATAATAACAATTACCTTATGGCACGCACACGATGCCAGAGACCATCACTAACTTTGGTGGTATTAAAACGTATGCCCACTTCTCCCGAACCCAAATTATAGCGGAAGTGTAGATAACTAAAAAAAATTTATTTGAAATTTAATGAATTAGAAACTTTGAAAAAAAAACAAAGTTATGTAAATAGTATTAAAAATATTGTTCGGTCTTAAAAAGAGGAGTAACAGTCTTGAAGTTAAGTGGTTAAATGGACAATAAAGAAGCTTTAATATAATTAGTAGGAGTTAATTCGAAAGATATTCAAACTAATAACTTATTTTAGGTATCTGAACATTAAAACATGATGGAGTAAACTAGATTAAACTAGATTTTCACTTCTATTGAGGTACTATTTCTTCGTCGAACTTGCTGAAACAAATTGAACTTTTTTTTTGTGCGCCCTTATTTTAGTCCTTTTGAGGCTAGGTCACCAATGTATTGGCTCAATCCTTTATTTAAGCTAAGGTTTAAGCTGGGAATGATTTGAGAGTTCTCATGATTTCTTTTTAGGTATAAAAATTGGAGCACTGCTTTTTAGCAACCTATTGTTAACCAATACAAATTTTTATAATTTTGCGAAGCACTAAAGGTACATTTAAAAAAATAAGCGCACAATTATGCGCTACGCAATAAGACATACAGAAATGCAGTCAAGTAAGAACTCTCAACAACTTTTATAAAAAAAAAAATATAACATTTCAAGTGCCAAGGCAACCCCTTACTACGAAGCAGGTTTGTAAGGGAGAATACTAAAAAATAACTGTATCAAAACATTCAGTGTGTAAAGCTGACAATTTTTATATGCGCTGAATAATGCGCTTTATGTGTCAAAAATGTATTGCTTCAAAGTGGGAACTCGCCATATAAAATTCATGTCTTCCGTAAGCGCAATGGTAAGCGAAACTTTTATGTTTCTCCCTTACAAACCTGCTTCGCTGGAAGCTGCATTTTTTATTGGGAAGCTACTTTAATTTAAAGAATTTTCCGTGCGTAAATTCATAAATTCACAAAGAAAACCTGTAGCGGATAGCCGAAAGCGTACAGTAATGCTTTAATATTCGAGACCTTTTTGCGATTATATCGTAAGCGACATCATTAAAACTATCGCAAAAGACAGGTTCTATGATTATTTGGATCTCAGCATGTTCCTTAAAACTATCGAATGCTCCATTGTAGGTTTAAAAGTAAATAAATGCAAAACATGAAACCACATAAAGCGCTGCACTACTTAAGAATTAAAAAATTAAAACCCTCTCCTGTAAAATGTTCTCTTTGTCGCTTACGATATAATTAGGGTGTTCAATTAATCGGGTTTTATTTTTGTTCGATTAAACGATTAATCGATATTTGGCTTTTTTTTATCTTATACGATTAAGCGAATAAAATTTAAAAATTAATCGATTAATCGAATAATTCTAAATCCAGAAATTTTACAAATAACGAAAATTTGATTCGATAATTTTAGAAAAAATTAGTACTTGAGTAAATAAACATTCTTTTTTAAAAAAAACTTGTCAATGTAGCTCCAAATTGTCAATATAACTTTGAATTTTTTAAAACTTTTAACGGACATTCCATCCTTGGCTTTGCTTTTGCAAATAATTTCCTCTAGAGAATCGATCGAAGTATTTTGCTTAAAATATTTATTCATTAGACCACTTGTAGCCCCCTTAGATTTTCTTGGTGGAGCAGCTCCTTCAAATACTGTGTTATAGTCACTGTGTAGTTGTTGAAGAAGCATTATTGTATTTATCCTTCGTACAATATTTTTAAACCAAACTCATTCTTAAGAGAGAAACGCATGAACTATTTTTTTAAAAAAATACGGGCGTGTTCTAGAAATCGAAATGAAGTGGATTTAAAATAAAGCAAATTTTAAAAACGACCCTGTAGTGAAAGTTCATTAAAATACTCCATTTTATCTACATCATTCTTTAAGTATCTATTATTTTTGCAAGAACAAAACCAAGAAAAGCTACGAAAAACTACGGTTATTTTGTAAATAATTGATTTTAAATTATCGTTCGTTTTTAATTTCATTTCGATTTCTAGAACATACCCGATAAATTAATATAAATCTTTGAGTTAACACACCTTTGTCGTTTTTCTTTTGTGAAATGAATTATCAAATTGTATGAAAGAATTGTAACAAAAATATAAGCTAAATTTCTCACTACATTTGGTTTGTTTATTTGACTAAAAACTTTAAAAAAAAAATTATACATTTAACAGTAATACTATATATTATTATTATTCGATTAATCGGTATAAATTATTCGATTTATCCTTTACTCGAAATTAGCAATTTTAATTCGTACAATTAATCGTCTTAAATTGTTCGATTAATCGAACAAGAATTATTCGTCTGAACACCCTAGATAGAATCGCAAACAGGGCTCATTATAATTGAAGAAATTACCAAACCATAGATTTACTTAAGGTTTTCCTTAAACTCTGCTTAAAAACATTTACCAACGGTTTAAACTCAACACCAAGGCTACAATATTCTTATAGATCATGTGCAGAATCTATACTTTAGATCTTGATTTGTGTAGTCATTGCTGCAAATACAGTTTACTTGGATATCCATTGCAAGGACTTGGTAACAAGACAAACTTGAGCGTTAAAAGATAGGCTCTTAGGGCTATTACAAATGTGTTTAAGCCAACAAATCTATAAATCGCAAAATTAAACTCATAAAATTGGGCGTTTAAACTACCAATACGGACCATATGAATTTGACAACATTTATTGTAGTTTCTTAAACTTCATATAATACATGGGACACTGATTTACAGCTGTCGAGCTTAAACTACAAATAAATTTAAGTTTAGTTCAACTAAACCACTGATTTATTAGTTTGCCCTTAAGGATGAACCCACACCAACAAACGACAAAACGTCAAAGACACTTGTTTGCTGCTAACCGAAACAAAAAAACGGCTTGTCAAGTTTTATCTTAAAAGCCAACCGTTTATCAGACAGCAATGCGGCAATGCCTTTTGTATTTTTTCGTTTTTTGATTTGTCTTAAGAAAGCACGCAATTATGTGCAACAAGGTTCGTTTCAGTCTGTTTTGACTTACTCTGTATGGGTATGTTGTATCAAACTACATATATTTTATGCAACCCGTGCTTTGTCGCAGTAAGTCAAAAGAAAACAGTTTTGCAGATGTTTTGTTTCGTGTGGGCTGCTTCTTCTGTTGTCGTGTTAGTCAAGAAAACCGTTTTGTCTTTTGTTGGTCTCGATTAAGCCTTAATAATCCTTATACGATTCGGAACCCTAAGGTCTTGGAGTTACTGGCTTCAACTGCATGGATGGATCTCTAGTCGTAAAACTTTTAATAGGTAAAAGCTTTAAACAAACATTAGTCACTACCCTGCAAATAATAGAACTAGTCCAAACACGCGTGTAAAATGTAGCCCACAAGGGACTAGGACTAGTCAAAAAGTAACCCAAACGTATGGAAAAAACATGGTCTATTTAACATTACGATGTCCTAGGGCAGGACTATATAACCCAGCTTTGGACTACAAAGCAGTAGTCTGCATTACATTGGACCAGCCCATGGAATAGTCCATTTTATCAAAATGAATCAGGTAGTCCAATATTATTTGCAGGGTAATGTAACGTTTTTAACTTCTTCCTCTACACTACTTAGACTAAAAATTTAGTTCTCTCGTAAAAAAATCCTTATAAAATCCTAAATCTCAAGGTCTGGAGCTGCTGGTTCCCATTTCATCAGATCGTTCTCTTGTCATTATCTTGTTGACAGATTGGGGTAAATTCTTACTTTAAGACCAAAATCAGGAATTTTCGGACACTTTTGACCTCTTCATGTTTTCGACTTTGGCTTAAACGCTTTTTTAAATATCCCTAATCTGAAGCAGTTTACAACCCTACAGTCTTGCAGCTACTTGCTTTCATAGCACCAGTTTGGCCTCTATTCAAAAGCAGTATTTTATCGAATTTTTATGCTCTAAGAATCCTTGGGGTATAGGAGGCACCTTTACCTCCTGCATATACAATCTGAGTAAGATAAGTAGCACAGACCCGAAAGGAGTCCGCTAAAACAATAAGAACTTATTTGTTTTTCTAATAATCTTTCATTTTAATGACCTTTAAAAACCAATTCCGATAAGATAATATTAACATTGCCAAAACAAATACGTACCCCTCTTCTATGCCCAGTGATAGATAATCATCATTATCCTGATCGGTGGTACCCACTCTTCCCGTCCACAAAATAACACCGTTCTCTGATCTTGTCTTAATCCTCAGATTCAAATCGATATTATAGCTTATAATTTGACTCATAGTCTCGGCATCATTATAGTGAAAATAACTATCCTGGCCGGCAAAGCAGGCACCAAAATTTTTACGCACTCCTATAGGATGATTTTGACTGGAGGGTAAATCAAATTTACTCAATAAACTCCAGTCGGTATGGGTCTGAGCAGAGTCCACTTGGGATTTTCCTTTCTCGCTGTCATCACTGTCATCACTGTTGTAATGTTGTGGATTATCTTTCTCCTCTTGGTTTTCATCACCATTCGAATTGAAATGTTCGTTACTGTAGTCATATTCGGTTATAACCAATTTTGGTTGCTTGGGTACATAAGGACCCTTGGTATTGGCCATTATACGTTTCATATCCTGAGCCAATTGCTTGCGTTGATATTCCTCAGTGCCATCGCTGTCATCGAACAGAGATTCATTAATAACAAAGGTTTCTTCTTTTTCTGCGTCTAACGCCTGCGGAGTTGTCTCCTCCCAGACATCTTCGCTTACATCAGTTTCCTCATCATTATCCTCGTTCGCTTCCAAATTCATGGCTTGCTCTTGCATGACTTCCCTAGAAGTTTGTTCATAATCTCGCCATTGTTTTTCCAAAGCGACCGGATCGTCAAATGTTAAAATGTCACTGCCGGTGTTGGTCTGAAAGCTTTCGTAGTGGGTGGGCAAGCGACTTAATTTATGTTGTGGTTTATCCACAACGGGTGTCTTATGATGGGGATCCGGTTTCAAATCAAATTGCTGTTGGGTGTGATGATATTTCTTGCCATTGAATTTGGCAGCCGGTGGTGGCTCTTCAGTTGTGGTGGTTGAAGTTGTTGTTGAATACTTACGTTTGTTGCGGTTTCGTTGTAATTTTACGTTGCTTTTTGATTTATTTAAAATTTCTTTTGTGGCTCTATGCAACTTTTGCTGTAAAAACTGTTCCTGCTGTTGCTGCTCATGCATGGCCTTTATGTCTCGGAATATGATATCATCCTCGACTTCATCTAAGTCGTCATCTTCCATAACATCCCCTTCGTCTTCATCAAACAATTCCAAGTCTCCGTCGTTGGCTTGATTATCGTTATTAACTTTGTCCAAAATGTGTTGCAATGTTTCCGGTTCTTCATCAGACATAAAGTCGTTGTCGGCTGCAAAATTCTTGTTGAATCCTTGCCAATTTAATGTTGGTTTAGTTGTGCTTGTCGGTGTTGTTGCAGTCGTTGTAGACGTTGTTGTTGCTCTAGTGGTTGTTAACTTGGATTTTTGTGTGGTTTTGGCATGTTGTTGCTTATGCCATGCTATTTGTTGTTGTTGCTTTTTGAATTTCTTATGGCTAATACCCTTTCGATGTTGCTGGTGTTGCAGTTGCTGCTTATAGCTGTCCCTTGCGTTCAAGTCATTGTGTGTAACGTGCTGCTTGCTTTTGGCTAATGCCTTATTCTTTTGCAATTCTTCTATTGATACTTCGGCCTCTTTATTGCATTGGGCATTGTAGACACTACAACGACACTCATAACTTTCCATTTGCGGTACACACTCTGCCAAAGGGCCACAAGGTCTGGCCACACAAGCATGAGGACAATTGCCTACGTTAGTACCTCCCAGAGCCTCAGAGACAATTGCCAGTGAATGTCCATTTATTTCAATCTGATAAAAGAAAAAAATATCAAAAAATCTTTGCTAGTTTTTTGCTTAGTTTGTGATACTTACATGCTGTATACAACCCATGAAGAAGGGTTTATTTTTCAAATCCATTGGTAATTTGTCAACATGATTTACACCACCTACGAACAGATTTTCTGGCAACGAAAGGTGCCAAAAACCATTCGAAGATATCGTCATTACTTCTGGCATTTGGTCAATCTGTTAAACATAAATGAAAACAATCAATTTAAATTTACATTTGTAATATTTTTTGAAGATGTGGAAAAAGAAATATTTGCTGAAAGGCAACTGGAAAAAAAATCAAAAAAATATAAGAAAACAAGATTTTTCAACAAATTTATTTCCCATTTTGGCATACGAAAAAATGTAAAAGGTTTTCGAAAGTGTTTTCTTTTTTAAAATATACTTTTTGCCGGCATTGGTATCAAGGCGCATTCATACAGGTGATCGCAGAGAGAGCTTTGCCGAAAGAGTAATGCAGGCTGATAATTCTTTTTGTATAAAGTTTGACATTTGGAATACATATACATACCTAAATACAAGAAAGGTACAGCTAGTATAGCTCTCTCACTGATGCGGTCCTGTATGAATTCGCCTTAATCGGTACTTGTTTTTAAATTAACTTTTTCTTATTATTTTATTGTAAAATGGGTTATTAAAAAAAAAAATACTTTACTTTATGAGGTACTTTTTTCAAAAAAAGTACTTTATTTCAAAAAAAGGGTACTTTATTTTAAAAAGTACTTTATTCTAAAAAGGTACTTTTGAACTTGCTTAAAGGGTATTTGTTCAAAAAGGTTCTTTTTTTTAAATTTTTGTTTTTCAAAAAAGTACTTTTTATAAAAGTAAACACGCCTTTCGAAAAAGGCATATTTTATTTTTAAAAAAGAATTCCTTTTATAAAAGTACTTTCTTAAAAATGTTTTACTTACTTTAAAAGTGTAATTTCTTGTGAAAGTACTTTGTTCCAAAACTGTAAGTTTTCCTAATATAGAATCTTAATAAAGTATAGTATTCTAAAAAGTACTTTAACAGAAAAAAGTACTTTTTCGTCAGTTTGTCTCTTGTTACAGAGCTAACTTATAATTGGTCCTTAATTTATATGGACCGTTTTCTTTTTATAAAAAATGTATTTCTAGTTAATTTTTTCAGAAACAAAAAACGTATTATTATTTATTATTCCGTAATGAATGAACTTTTTGTCTGTAAGAACCATGCATAGGGAGAGAGAGAGAGAGCAAAATATAGATCGATTTTTATAAAATTTTGTACTTAATTTGCATATGAGGTACTGTTTTCGATGAAAACGCTTAAAAGAAATTATGCAAAAGTTGGCCCTATTCAGAACCTCTACTTTAAGACGCACCGATTCTAAAAGAATTGGATCAGAAATTATTTTTGCTTAAAAACTTTCCGTAGTAATTTAAGTACCGATTCGGGAAAACCTTACACAGAAGCAGAGGAAATCATTAAACAATTAATTCATTCCGATATCAAAAATTTTTGGAATTTTAACCAAATTCCATTAGGGATTGTTGCACCTTTAATGTGCATTAGAGCTAGATGAACTTGTAAACTGATTTGGCTTATTTTAAAATCAAAAGAATCTTTCATGTAAAAACTTTTTCCGTGGATATCTATTGGCGTTTTAAACCCGCTTATAACCAACATAATTCTCGATACTTTTAAAACAAAAATGTAAACCATTCCAAGAGTTTCTTACTTAAAAAAAATATTTTTTCTTACCTTCAAGACCGCTAATCTGGCTGTTCTCGACACTTTAATTGTATGCCACTGGCCAATACTTAAAGGATATTGACTCCTGTTGATAAGGAAAATTTAAAGAATAAAAGTTCGAGCCCCTCCTTTATATTGAAAGTAAATTTCTTACCTCACTACCGCTGGTCCACTGCCCAAATCAAAAGTAAATTCAACAAAGCCGTTATTTAAAGCCAAGGCCACAAAATCGCCATGGTGTTTGGGACCTGCATACAATATCAAGCCATCCGATAATTCTGGTTTCAAAATTACCTTTAAAAAAAATTTAAACCAGTTGGTAAAGAAAACAAATTTATTTTTTATATTCAAAATTACCTTCAATTCTAGCCATATTAAAGCGCTATCTCCCAAAGGAGCATAACGCAAAAAGGAGGAACCATTAAAGGCAGGGACCTGCAAGTTTTTAAACAAAACTTTATGAATAAAACCTTTTGTAATTTATTTTTTAATGTTTCTTAAAAATACCTGTAAGTCCATGCGTATTTCACACAAATCACCCACAAAACCTATGGGACATAGACAAACGGCTCCCTGATCCGAGGGCAAACATTTGCCGCCATGTTGACAGGGGTATTTAAAACATTTATCCGTTACACAGTCCTCTGTTGGAAAAATCGATTTAAATTTTTTACACTAAGAAAATTAGTATCATAAACTTACGTATATCAAATCCCTTGACTACATCGCCTAGGGGATGTTCTTCAAATTTATAATCGTGTTCATTGGCTACAAAACGTCTTATGCAGCCCAAGAAACCGCCAGTTATAGGCAGACGATTAGCTAAACCGGTTATATTGCCAGTTCCCCCTAAAAATACCGGTTCGCGGAAAGTAATTCTAGAGAAAAGTCCCTGTAAGTTGCAGAATATCGATATAATTAAGTTTTAATGGAAAAAAATCAAGATGGAATTACATTTGATCTCCCTTGCACTTTAGTGCCATGATTCAAAACCAACCAGGCATCCCATCTATGGCGGTAAATAATAACAGAATTCCATTCATTTAAAAGTATAGTTTCACGAGAACGTACACTACCAGCACCGCTGCCGCAATCAAACCTAAATGTATTTTATTTTTTTTAAAGGTTTGTGCTTAAAATATTTTAAAGCTTTTTTTCTTGTTCGCCTTTTATAAACTTACCAAAATTCTACAAAGCCTTTATTCAAAAGTAAAGCCATAAAATCACCCGTTAAATCGTCACGTTCTCCGCTTAACAAAATTATACCATTAAATGATTCAGGACGGAATTCTATACGTAATTGCACATGTTTATAAGCTCCTCGTAACGCTGGAAAGGCCAGCCATGAGTTTTTTGAAAATTTGGGTACTCTCACTTTTAGGTCTTAAAAAAAGAATTTAAATTAGTATAAATTAGCACAATATTTGAAAAAAAAAAAAATTAAATACCTTCTGCACAATTGCTGCCGGTTTTACCAAATAGACACAGACAGCGGCTAGATCCTTCAGAATTGTCGCATATACCATCTGCACCACATTCTAAATTACAAATTCTGGAAAAGGAAAATATTAACAGTAAATTAATAAAAAAAAGACACTACATTAAAATAAAAAAAAGGTATTTAAAACTTAAAATCTTTAAAAAAAAAAAACGAAACTGTAATTTTTAGTGAAAATGCAGTTAAAAAAAAACAGTTTTTAGTGGGAAAAAAATTTGTATGGAAATGGGTAACATTTATTATATAAATTTTCTTATTAATTCATAGCGGGCCATAAAAATGCATTACATTCTGCTGGTATTTAATAGTTGTATAAATTTTCTGTACAATTTACTTCATTGCTAGCCAAGGGATAGCTAAAGTAAGCCTCGTAAGAGAAATATATAAACGAAAATTCTGATAGTGCATAGAAAATATTCCTGGAAAATATTGAAGAAATAAGACTTTTAAAGTATAAAAGCTTTTAAAATTGTAATTTGACTTAGAATACATAAAAAATTTAATTTTTGTTTATATTTAAGGGAAAACTTGAATTTTTAGTGAAAATATAAATTTTTAGAAAAAAATTTTATTTTCCTTTGAAAATTTTGATTGTTCGGTGAAACTTTTAACTTTTCGCCGAAAATTTTAATTTTAAGTGAAAATTTAAATTTTTCAGTGAAGATTTGAATATTTAATGAAAATTCGAACACAGAAAAAATTATTAGTAGTATTTTTTTTTTTTTTAAATTAAAAAAATTATTTAAAAAGTATTAAAATTTAATTAATGTAATAATTGAATCAATTATTTTTTTTGTTGAATGAAAATTAAAAAAAATAATTTTGATTTAATTAACATTTTAGTTGTTTTAAAATAAATTTTGAATCAAAATCATAATAAAATAACAAGAAAATTATTTCGTTTTAAATAAAATTATTTAACTTTTTAAAATTGTTGTTGAAATTTGTCAAAATCAATCAAAATTTTAATTTTTAAATACAAATTTTATTTAGAAGTGAAAACTTTAATTGGTGGTGAAAATTTAAAGTTAATTGAATGTATGAATTTTTAGCGAAATTTTGATTTTTTAGTGAATATTTAACTTTTTAGTGAAAATTTTATTTTAAGTGAAAATCTTATTTTATAGTGAAGATTTGAGTTTTTTTTTTTTGAAAATTTAAATTTTAGTGAAACTTGGAATTTTTTTTTGTTGTTGAAAATTTAAATTTTTAGTATAAATTGAACTTTTTTAGTGAAACTTGGATTCTTAACTAAAAATTTTATTTTTGGTGAAAATTTGAATTTTTGTATGAAAATTCAAAATTTAGTGAAAATTTGATTTTTTAATTGAAAAAATTTAAAAAAAATTTGAATTTTTAGTTAAAATTTTAATTCGAAGTGAAAATTTAAATTTTTCAGTGAGGATTTGATTATTTAGTGAAAAAGAGTGAAAATTTAAATTTTTAGTGAAAATTTGAATTTTTTAGTGCAGTTTTGAATTTTTTTTTTTTTTTTTGATAATTTGAATTTTAGTGAAACTTGGATTTTTTCAAAGTTATTTGCGGGAATTTTTCGTTGAAAATTAAAATTTTTAGTATGTATGTATTTATAAATTGAACTTTTTAGTGAAAATTTTAATTTTTAGTGAAATTTTAATTTTAAGTAAAATTTTAACTTCTAGTGAAAATTTTAATTTTCTAGTAAACTTGGATCTTAATTAAAAATTTTAGTTTTAGTGAAAATTTTATTTTTTTTTTGTGAAAATCCAAAATTTAGTGAAAATTTAATTTTGTAATTTAAAATGTGTATTTTTAGTGAAAATTTGAATTTATAGTGAAAATTTAATTTTGAAGTGGAAATTTTAATTAAAGACTTAAATTAAATACATTTTAAGTGAATATATTATTTTGTAGTGAAAATTTGAATTTTTAGTTAAAAAATTTTTTAGTTGAAAATTTACATTCGCATAGAAAATTACATTTAAAACAAAAACAATTTCTAAGAGAACGTTAACGTGAGACATCGTGGGCCTGGCTGTAAGTTTTAGTAAAAATTTATATTTTAGATAAATAATGGAATTTTAAATGAAAAATTTAATTTTTAGTGAAATTTTTAACTTTTTGGTGAACATTTTAATTTTTTGTGAAAATCAGCGTTTAAAAAACTGCAGTCAAAGTGGAAAAGCTGCCATTTCTTCCACTTCTTCATTTGTCATTGGTAAAAAAAAAAAAACTGTTGCTCTCAAGTCGCTTTCAAACCAACTCAAAAAGCGAAAAGTTGTAAACAGATTTTCGTTTTTTGTTCGACAGTTTTTGGTTTCGACTGCAGTATTTTAAACCCTGGTGAAAATTTAAATTTTTGGCGAAAATTGTACATATTAGTAAGAAAACTTATTTTTAAGTAAAAATTGGAATATTTGTGAAAATATTTGGAATTTTAGTAAACATATGAGTTTTAAGTAAAAATTTAAATTTTAAGCGAAGTTTTGAATTGTAGTGAATATTAAAATTTTTAGTGGAAAATTAAAATTTTAGTCAAAATTTATTTTATGATGATATTCACTTACTTATTTGTGTCCGGCAAACTTAAATTATATGATATGTTTGTTGATATTTTGTTACTGCCACTTGTGGCATTCACATTCGATTGTTGCAGTGTTTGTTTCTGCTCTTGTTGTGCAGTTGTGGCAGTTTGTAATATAATATTTGTATGATATAGTTGTTGCAATTGATCTGCTCTAATGCTGCTTGCTTGTGCTTGCAAATGTTGTTGTTGCTGTTGCTGTTGATCATTAACATTATTACTATTAAATCTTGCTTGTTGTTTTTGTTGTTGCTGATATGTTGTATGACTTATAGGTCTTAAATTTAATTGATTATTATTGACATCATCATAGATCGACATGTCCTGTTTCGAATAATAATCATCCAAATCATCGAAATTGCCATTTGATATAATTTCCGTTGTGGTAGTAGAGGTGGTCATTGCAGCCGCTGAGGGAGATGATGTTGTGGTCGCGGTTGCATCGGCTGCTATTGAATTTTGATCTCCTTGTCGATAACGATAAAGCAAGAGGTTTAACGGTTTTGCGGTTGACATTGTTACCACATGTTCATGGTCGTTCATGTCGGAGTTGTGGTGCTCGTAACCACCATCTATGCCACCACTACTTTCATTTGATATGTAATAGTCATTAGAATTAAATTTCTGCCTTTGAGCCGCCAATGTATCCAAATCATCGTTTATGTAATTCGAATCATCTAGATCATCTTCTTCACCCGATTCTCTTGAATGAGATGACGAAGAGGAACCAGACGCCAAGATGGATGACAATGAGTAACTCGAAATTAAATGATTATCATCGTTATTGTCGTTATTGGCCAACTTGGCACTAAATGAAGCTCCCTTCTGATACAGGACATCCTCGTCCGATTTACTATGGCCATCTCCACTGCCACTAGAATTTATCACTGTCAAAGAATAAAAAAAAGGAAAAACAATTTAATCTTTTCTTTTTTTTAATTTAAGGCCGTAATGGGACTTTTACACGATAAAATATACTTGTGCCAAAAATAAATTTAAACAAAATGTCCTCGTATAAAACGTACCTTGACAGCTATAACCGTTTTTATTGAGTTCATAACCTTCGATGCAATCACATTCATACATGCCATCATGTATTTCATAACACAATTGTTCGCAGGGACTTGTATGACCACAGTGTCCTAGAAATAAACGACAACAACAAAACACAACAGTAAGAGAAATATACACAATACAGCAAAAATAATTCTTTATACTCATAGATATGAGTTTTATTATTATATACGGATGTATGGATGGTTGAATGAATGTACAAGTGTGGGGTGTGGGGATGATGGAAGAATGGGTTACAGGCTTGTTGTAAGTGGAATAAAATGACAATGCAAAAGACACAATATTATATACTCATTATGCATGTATTTCAAAAAATCTATTTGAATGCATATTTCCCTGTATACACATGTATGAGTGTGTGGGGATGTGTGTATTTGAATACACGTACATTAAGCAGCTGTTGAATCAGTGTAGCTTTAAAGCATTACCCTGCAGTTCAAAGGCAGATAATAAAGAATATTTTACAGTTACAAACATTTCTGAAAATTTGAATTTTTTGTAAATTTGAGTTTTAAGTGAAAATTAAAGTTTTTGGTAAACAAATTGGTTACATTTTGTTAGGGATTTTAACATTTTTTACCAGCAAAAGAAAAAAATTCTATTGTTGAAGTATTGTGCCAACCTTATACAAATATGAAGTTGCCTTGATCACAAATTTAGCGGTTACTTTTTTCCTCATTTTATTGTTGCCTTACTAAGACTTAAATAACGGCTTGCCAGATAATTTAACAAAATAATATATTTTATTTTTAACGCACTTAAGCGAA